>VZRN01005389.1:1039965-1134255 GCA_013397935.1 Dasyornis broadbenti
CGCCGCCGCCTCCATGGCGCCCGTTCCGACGGGAAGTGCCGCCACTTCCGGCCCTCGAGCACTTCCGTCCTGAGCGCTTCCGCCCGGGTGCTGCAGCGCCTGCGCGGGACCACGTGCGGCGGCGGCATCGCGGTCGCCATGGTGACAGGGCCGCGGCCGCCATGGCGGCGCCGCCAGAGTCGCTTCTGCGGTACTGCCCGCCCATGCTGGTGTCCCGGCGGGAACAGAGGCGCTCTGCTGGGGTCAGCGGGGACTGGGGCACGAATGGGGCCGGGGGGGTTACCGCGCTTCGCCGGGAGTGAGTGGGCCGGGGGCCGACGGGACCGCCGTCCCCCGCCCGCTCCCACGGCGCTGTCCTCTCCTGTTCCCGCAGGGTCTCCCGCTGAAGGGAACCCCACCGCAGACCCCCGCCAGCATCCCCTCCGTGCAGCAGCCGCAGGAGCTCCTGAACGCCATCCTGCCGCCGCGGTGAGCGGGGCCGGGCCGGGGCCGGCAGCGCCCGGCGGGCCTGGGGGGTGCCCGCTGACTCCGGTAACGGCTGGTGCTTCTCTGACAGGCAGTGGGAGGAGGCGCAGAAGCTCTGGGTGCAGGAGGTGTCCACCGCGCCCAGCACCCGCCGGGACGTCGTGCTGCTGCAGGAGCAGCTGGACCGGCAGCTGCAGCAGCGGCAGGCGCGGGAGACCGGGCTGTGCCCCGTGCGCAGGGAGCTCTACACCCAGTGCTTCGGTCAGTGCCCGCGGTGCTCGTGCTCCTCACACTCAAAGGACAGGCCGGCAGGAGATGCCTACACATGAAAACCAGTTTAAAACCCTCTTAATTATCCTCTTAGTTGCATTTAAACCAACAGTTTATTTAAAGTAACTTAAACCCCTGTATCTCTCACACACTCTAATGATAAAGCGCTGGTCTCCCAAAGGCAAGGGATGGCCACGGGTTGGAGAGCAAGATCCTCTGAAGGCTCCCCCATAATTGCAACAAGTCATTACGCATTTTTAAGTGTTTGCTGTTGCAGCTTTAGGGGATCAGCATCACTGGCATTACCTGAGGGGCTAAACCATTACTCTGCTTTTACCTGCTGCGCTTAATGCTACTACTGCAATGTAAGAAAACAAATCAATTATTACTACGTCTAGTACCTCCCTGGTTGTTTGGTGCAGGGAATGGGCAAGGGGAACAGCTCTGGCCTGTGCATGTCCAACACTCCCAGATAAAGGCACTGCAGCTACTGTTCCTTCTTTGCAGATGAGCTGATCCGTCAGACCACAGTGAGCTGTGCGGAGAGGGGCCTGCTGCTGCTGCGGGTCCGGGATGAGCTCCAGCTGACCCTGTCTGCCTACCAGGCTCTGTACGAGAGCAGCGTGGCCTTTGGCGTGCGCAAGGCACTGCAGGCCGAGCAGGGCAAGGTCCACTTGGAGAAAAGGGTGAGTGGGTCTGTTCACCCCATGATGGAGCTTTCTGCATGTGATATGCACCATAATAGCAAATTTTATATCCTTAAATCCATTGTTTTCATTTCCACGGGATGGCAGCAAAGACCATCAAAATATTTGGCTCCCTGTCCTCAGCTTAGCTGCACTTCTGAAGCCCGTTCTATAGCTTTAAAGACTACCACACACAACTTTGTCCCACCTTAACTGAAAATTGACTATTTATCAACAAAACTTGAGACATCCATACTCTTTTCCAAGATTGCAGAGCTGGAAGAGGAAAACAGGGAGCTGGAAAAACAAGTGAGTGAGGAGAAAGCAAAATGCGAGGCTATTGAAAGGCAAGAAACTGAACGGCGAGAGATAGAAGAGAAGAAACACAGCGAAGAGGTTCTGTTCCTCAAACGGACAAATCAGCAGCTGAAGGTCAGTAAAAATCCAGAACTCCAAATAGTAGTGGTAAAATTATCATTAAAAGCATTAAAGCTGCACCCCTGGTAACACAACACACCATTTAGCATTAAATACTACCCAAGAACAACTGTGCAAGGACTGGGTAATTATTTGTGCATGTGGCTTTGGGGAGAACAGAGCTTCTGCTCTCTACTTTGTTTTTGAAAGGAAAAAAAAAGTCCCATGTCTTTTGACTAAGGAAAAAATGTCACCCTGAACAATGTCAAATGTTTCTGGCTACAGCTAAAAACATTTCCCTTAGAGCAAGCTGCTTTTCCTGCAGGTCCTACCTTCCAGCCCACATTTTCAGGCTGTCTTGGAATGTTTTAGGATACAAAATCTTAAATCAGATGTGTGTTGCCCCGAATCCGTTTCTTCCTTGAAGTACCTGTACTTCACCAGCTATGTGGGCCACAGCTGTGGGTTATTGTGGTGGCTGCTCCCATCAATCTAACTGGCATCATGCTCTTTCAGTAATCATGAAACTTGCTGTTTTCCAGCTGCTCTTGTCAGAGAATCAGTTTGTGTTCCAAATGCTAGAGCGCCAAATATTTAATTTAGCTCACCCAGTCCCAGCCTGAAATCAGAGAATTCAGACCACTGTTTCAACAGCTTTTATTTAATTTCCCTCTCGATGCTTCATATTCTAAACTGAGTCTCTCATCATATGGAGCCAAGGCCAGCTCTGTTCTCCTCAGAATACAGCAAGTGTGCATGCCAGGAACGACAAACTAATTTATAAAACATGTAGGAATGGAATGCATAGGGAACAAACCTGGCCTAGCTCTCCTGGCAGCAGTGCAGCGTCCCTCAGCTCCTCACTGTGAACATCCAACAGAAAATTTAGCCCTTCACAGCAATGCAGGTTTATTTTTTAGGTTAGGGAATCTAATTTGTCTCACTGTCTCATTTGTTTTTCAGACCCAACTTGACAGCATCATTGCAGCAAAGAACTAATTGTTTTGTTGTCCTCAAGGCAGGCTCAGAAGAGCTGTCAGAGCAAGAAGCTTGCAATTAGTGACAAAGATTTGTCTTCCTAAAATGATCTTGAGTTTTCACTTACGAGTAACAGCAGGCAGTGTAACTGTGTTCTTTCTTTCTCTCTTGAAGAGTTGAAATTCCAGAGCTTCATTAATTACTGCTCCCTCTTTCAGTGCCATCTCAGCAGTCAGCTCTTTGAACAGTGAACTTGTCTGGAACTTGCCTGTTGGTAACATGCTAATGACCTTCAAAGCAATAACCAATAAACATTTTTAAATGCAAATATCTCTCTGACATTATTAATTTGAAAATGTTGTAGAAGATTCAGAAACAATATAAAAGTGTCTACAAGAAACATAAGTCACATCCACCAAGAAACAAATGGCAGCTCATTCTTGGACAGGTGTTTTGGGGGTATTTCCTTGAGTACCTGCAAGGTGGTGTCAACTGTACATTGAAATCCCTTGTCAGAACCATCAGCAGTAACTGAACACAGGCGACGCCAGAGCTCTGGGTGTGATCGTTTCTAGTGAAATGAAGGGGCACAATGACAGTCATAGATTCACTTCTCAATGGAAGCAAATGAAATCCCTGCTTGAGGTACCTGTGTAAGCAGCAGTTACACAGCGAGTGAAGATGGGAAGGAGAATTCCCTGTAGTCATGTGAAAAACCCCATAAAGCCGGTTTCCAGAAAAAAACCCCACCCAAACCCCACCACTGAGCAACATCGGAATAGCTGTTTGGCTACTGCAGTGTTTGCTGGCCTGGGACAGCGATGTGGAAATACCATTAGCTCCAACTGCACAAAGAACTTTCAGATGATGCAGAAACAAAGAGAAAGATGCTGCTCCTGGGGCCAGGACAGACTGGTCACACTGGGCTTTGAACAGGAACCACAAGTTTTATAGTAAAATAAGCCACCGCATACTAGAGCTGTTTTATGTAAAATTTAATAGAATAAGCAGCTATTGCTTATGTTTGTATTTTTTGTGCTTTGATCTTTGTTCCTCCAAGCCAGTTTTTCTCTTGTTCTTATTCTTATTTTTCACGTTGTGAGTTTCATAATACCGGACTCCGACTTTCTTGGAGCGCTGCTGCCTCTCAGCTCTTCTCCTCTGCAAACACAAAACACATTAGCAAATCCCCAGCATCCAGAGCCTTGGTGTCTGAAACTTTCCAATGGTGTTCACTTCACATTCCACACGCCAGAAGTAAAATAAATTATTTCAAACAAAAAGTTACTGATGTGAGTCTATAGAGAACCCACCCACTCCCACTCTTATGAGAGTAAGCTCCACTTCAGTCTTTACAGAAGCAGTAAACAAGATACAAGATGCAAGCTGGTGTGCATAGTCAGGTAAGAGGGGTGTGACAGAAGTTGTGAAAGAACATTCGTAACAGAATTCAGTTTTCATTCCCCTTCTGCTCATGTCCAAAATCTCAAAGCTCTTAGTGATAACAGGCAATCCAAGGATAAAAAACCAGCTTATTTCCCTGCTCAGTTGTACTATAGGAAATCACACTTACTTCTTTGGATGTGAGTTTCTTACAAGGCTGTTTACCCAACTGCTCATCATCATCATCACCTTCCTCTTCTGCTTTCCTCTTTCTTTTCTTCTCTGTGCTACCTGCAAACAGCAGAGATCACACACTTGGTATCTTCCAGAACACACATTTGGTTGAAGAACTTCAGGCCAGGGTCACCATCCCAACTCCCTGAGCAACACATTCCTTGGAGCTTCTACCCAAACAACATGCATGCTCCTCACCAGAGAATCACCAGCTATTACTGTGAAAACTCTCGAGAAGCTGACTGCTCCAACCCCATTCAAGTCCAGGAGAATTCCACAATCCTGTCAGGTCAGGGCTCTGCCACCTGATTGTGCCTTTACTCAAACTGACTATGGCAACTGAAGCCACAGTAAAACCTATAGCCTGAAGTATCTCTGCTTCTATAGCATTCCAAACCCTGTCCACTCCTTCCTGTGTAACATCCCAGGGAAGGGGAGCTGCTATGGCTGCAGCTTGTTGGAACACCACACTTGCCTTCCCTCACTAACAGGGACATGTCCCATCACACAGACAGGTATTCTACAGGGAGCCTACACCAGGTCAGCAGCAGCCCTTATGTCAGCTAAAGAGAGACTTGAGCAGTTTTAGGGGAAAAGAACTTGAATGCAGGATCCAATGGATACTTCTCCCCATAATGCCCTTTCTTCTCTGGCTCACAGGATTTCCAAATGCAGATTAAGAACATGTACTAATCTTGTTTTACCTCCGTCTTCAGTTCCTTTGAGTTCTTCAGCCTTCTGCATGGATTTTGCAAACACTTTGTCACTCAGTCCCTTAGGGATTCTACGCAAGATAAAATCAGCAATAAAAGGTTGTTGTTACACAAACTGTGACCACCTCTGAGAATCCATCAGACTCCAGCAGATCCCAGTCCCCCATCAGCACCAAAGCCACAGTCTTTGCACCTAAGAAACATACTGCAGTACTCTAGTCTGTGGAGTTACTGCATTCGTGCACTACGTAAGAAAGAGAATGTAAAACTTAAACCTTGAAATCTCAGTCCTCACAAGGCTGGTGAGAGAGCTTTGATAAAACTGGGCCTGCTGTATGGGCCAGGATTCTCTGCACATGCACAAGGCTAGATCCAGGCATATCTAGCCCTGGTATTACCCAACATCAAGGAGAGATCCAAGGATGCAGTACTGCTGCCCAGAATACCAAGATAATGGTAATTCTAATTCATAGTTTAAGAGGTAGCTTTCCAAAAGTGAGAATATTTTTAATTTGCTGGTAAATAGCACTTCTTGGAATGATCTTTCAAAAACAAACTGCTCCTTGGCCAAATTTCCAACCCTTATGGCTAAGCCAGATAAGCTGTGGCAACATGTGTGAGGCAGCTCAAGGGAACCTTTCAAGCAAGTCAGGAATGAAGTGAAACTACAGCAGAGCTTCATGAACCCTTTTCCCCCCTGGAAAGTATTGGACAGATTCACGTACCTTATTGCTGAAAATCTCTTGGCTTTGGCTTTATCCAGAAATTTTTTGTATTTTGCAATCTTGTCCTCCAAAGCCTTAAGAACTGCTTTAGAGCTCTCCTGGGCACCTGGTGCAGCCACCTGCGATTCATCCTTTCCCGGATCCTGATGTTGCTCATTCGCCTCTTTCTCCTCCTCCTCCTCCTGCTCCTCCTCTCCAGAGGAATCATTGTCTGTGTCATCAAAACCTGGCACATCCACAGGAACCAGGTCTTCTTCTGAGAACTGAGGTGCCACATTAATCTTGCCAAAGTTCTGCCGAACGTGGGACATGAGCTGCCTGATTTCGGTGTTTGTGCCATTCCTCTCTTCTGCTGGCTCCACGCCTGATGCCACCAACTCAGAGACTTTCTCCTCAATATCACCTTGGTTGGATGTCACAGATGCTTCCAACACAAGAGGCTGCAAGGAAGAGCATCATGAATATATTATCCACAACATCTGTCCCACCATCTCCAAGAACAATTTCCATTTTCTCTCTTTGGAAAAAGTCTAAGATGACAATGTGATTACTGACATTTATGGTGGTCAGTAATGGCTCAGACATCTCTGTAAAGAGCACTGCTACCTGGTCCTCACCAAATTCAAGTGTCACCTAAATGACCGGGCTTGGGCAGAGCTCTGGACATGCACTGCCCAAGTCTCATGGCACTCTGGGAAAAGTAGCAGTGAATACCATCGGAAAATCAAGTATGTGGGAAGAGGAGGCACAAGCATCACATTGTCACCTGGGGATCTGGTTGACCTGGTTCTGCATTCGGTGGCTTCACAAAGAAAGGGATTCTGCCCCTCTGCCAGTCATTGAGAACCATTTTGCTCACAGTCTGCAAGTCAGGCTCACCACCCTGAGAAGAAACAGGAACAATTCATGTCCGTGTTTGCAGGGCACACAGCTGTCCTATGCTCTGCATGCAACAGAAACATTTCCATTTCCCATATTCCGTAAGAGGCCACATGCTCTTCCAGCCTGCAAATGCAGGAAGCTGTCGCACCTTTAGCAGTTTCCCAGTCCTAGCAGCAAGTTTCTCAAGGAAGTCTTCTGTGTCTGTCCAGGAATCAATTTTGTATGTCTTCCTAATGTACTCTGCTTTGGCTCTTTCCAGCACAGCACCAATATGGTCTTCAGGGCTCTTAATCTTTTCAACTTGAACCTGAAAAAGCACGGTAGAGGATCAACCCTTGGCAGTATGCTTTCATCCCTCTGAGCCCATCACAGTGACAACAGCAAAGCTTTCCAGCATCCAGTGCAAACACCTACCACTCCCTTCAGCACAATGTCTGTCTCCGAGTCCCCTGATGGATAAACCACCCCTGGGCAGTCAATGAGAAAAATCCGCCGCATCAAGGTGATGTACTGCCACACCTGGAAGAGATCAGCAGTTCCCCGTTAGTGCCTTCCACACAGTCCTTGTTTAGTTTTTGAAGACTAGAGTCAGAAAACCAGAACCTGACCCAGTGTTTGGATAAGGAGAACACAGACAGGGAGTGAGGGCAGCTGAGCATTCCCATCACAGCACTGAAGCACAGCAGAGCAGGAACTTGGGAATGCTGCCAGAGCAGCGCCTCAGAGCAGGGACTGTCCATCACCCCTCCTCAGAGTCACACAGCCTGTGCTGTTCAGTGCAGAATGTGACAAGGTCATTGGGCTGATTTCACATGAATTCTGGCTTGGACCACATTTGTATCTTTAACACAGGGATGTTCCTACCTTTGTTTCCCCTGCAATGGGGGCCACACTGCAGACCTTCTTGGACCGTAGGGTATTGATCACTGAGCTCTTGCCAACGTTGGGGTAACCAATGAACCCCACACTGATCTGCTTCTTGTCAGAGTGTAACTGGTAAGAGAAATAACATGTCCTTTTACATCTCAGAGTGAGGGACTGAATTACCACTGCAGTCCTGAACCCCCACTGCTAACAAAGCAAAAGACCACACAGGAACTCCCCCAAACCAACCACAGATCCCCCAAACTGTTTTGTACCTTTCCAAATTGCCTTAGGAGCTGTATGAAAGCACCTTTGCCGAATGGGTTTGTGAGGCTGGCATGGAAAGCCAGTGTTGGATACTCCTGGGAAAGCACAGCAACCCAGCGCTTCTGGAGAGGCAAAGGGGACTGGGTTAGAGACCCTGGGCTGAAGAGTGACACCATGTGTTCAGAAAGGAGGACATAGCATCTGCACTGGGCTCATAACTGCAACTGGCCATGAACATTGCTAGGGAAGAGCCTTTGAAGCATTTCCCCAACCCAACAGCTAAAAGCACTGAGTATTGTTTGTATAAAAGACAAACAATTTCCCAAAAACGCCTTCACTGCTAGCTAAAACTCATTAGTTTAACGACATAAAGCAAAACAGCTGGGGTGGATATGGATCCTAGGCAGAATAACATTTAGCATACTCTGGAGAGAACAGCTGAACTGTTAAATCCAGACAGAGGAAGTAGGGAATTTGTGGCTGGTGTGTGTTGCACAACTTGGCCAAACTTGGACAGATTTACATCGTAATTGTTACTTTTACTGCAGGCAAGCACAGAACTCCCAGCGCCCCAGTTGCAACACGCCCTTCCAGACCAGCATGAGGACTGGAACGGAGCTACAGCACAGCTACAACAGGAACAAAGAAGGTCCACAGAATAACAGGCAGGACTGTGCTTACAGTAGCCCAGGTAGGAATGAGATCACATTTGTTCAGGACGAAAATTAGATGTTTCCAGTGCTTCTCCTTTTTAAGGTAAGATTCCACATGAGGGGAGCGAGTGCCTATGGGATCCCTGGCATCAAGAACTTGAACAACAACATCTGATGAGTCAATCACCTGAAAAATAAAAAAATCACACAGAAGTAAAGGATTGTGCAGAAAGCAAGATATCTGTACTACCCAAAGGAAAACTAGTCCTAGTTGAAACTACATCATTCATTTCAAAACCTTGTATCCTTCACAAACTGCTACTTCCTCACAGACTAGAGAAGTTCAGAATAACATCCACCGATGCTCCACTGTCTCCTCTCCTAAATCCCCTCCAAATTCAGCTTGGACAGCTGAATGACTTTTACCTGTTCTTATGCACCAGGGAAAGAAAACACTACACCCAAATGGGAAAACTAAATTGCTGCAGCACACAAAACCCCAGTGTTTGTCATCCATTCAGAAACAACTCCCTTCTACCATTTCATAATGGATCAGGGTATAAAGGACATTTGTGGATCAATATGAAACACACAACCAAGTAGGAACCTGCTGTTAGTCCACTAAGCAACTACAGCAGGGAGCTGTCATTTTACAACTTGCTTCAAGCCAAGTAAATTTGTTTCACAGCTTTTTCCTGCAGTTTTGGCAGCCTCTTACTGAAATCCGTTTTGCTCAATCATTCCCAGTGCTTTTAGGTCCAAATGAAAAGGTTTTAAGCTACATTCAGAAATTCAGAGCAAAAAGTCAAACAATTTCACACGTAAGAGTCACTGAGAGCACACAAACTGCTCATACGTCCCCAATTCACTCAGTCTCTATTTCTCTGGCAGCCATGGTGACTAATAGGGAATTGAGGGTCAGAGCTCTCCCAAGACGACCCCATCAACATGCCAGATGTTTTTAGCCTAAAGAAACTTAAGGGAACATGACTCGTTTACTTGTGGTGAAGACCCAGGAATCCAAGAGAAACTTACACATTTACTCTGCCAGTCCTCTTCTAGATCATGTACTTTAATGTTTGTTCCTGTAGGACAAGAGCTCAAAAACCAAGCTCAGTCAGGCAGAGATTTGGAAATGAAAATCTGTTTTCTTTGAGTTTTTCTCATCGTTGTTCTACAGGATTTCAATGCTGTGCTAAAGCCCCTAACTGTGTAAAGGCTGACAGATGTAACTCTGATGCAAATTTCAAGTGCCATTTACCTTGTAGAGCTCTCCCCAGATTCTTTTGGACTGTCCTTTCTTAAAGATTTCTTCTTGTGCTTCATCCCTAGAAGATATCACCAGAAACATCAGCAACCACAGATACAGAGTCATCTTCTCTTATCTAAAGCCATTTCCAGACAAAAGAGTGGACAAAGCCCAAGTAAAAGTTGGTATTTAGCCAAAATCCCAAATTCAGCCAATCTCACTTTCCTTACTTCTCACACAGCAACAGCATTGATGGAGGTACCAGATACTTCTTTAAAAACAAGGCTGGCTTTTCATATATGTAAACAATGAATCATTTTTCCTTTCCAGTCACCTTACACCAGTGTCCTCTGTCACCAGGTCTCGGTCCTTGCCCTGGTCATAAGACTCTGAGGAGGCCTCAGCATTCTCCACCAGAGACTGCACATCACTTGCAGACAGAGTTGGTCTTTTCCTTTGTGATTTGGGGCCAAATGTTGTTTCAAATGTTTCCGTGTCAAGAATGTGAACTCTGGAGGTCTGAGGAAAAACAGGTTGGTAAAAAAAAAAAAAACCTAAGCACCGTTTTTTCCATCTCTCGTAACACACAGTGAAGGAGCCCTGAGTTCAACACAGCCCTGGCAGCCTGTAACAAGTGACAGGCACTTCCCTAACAATGCTTGAGTTTTCCAGCTTAAGCTTTGAGAAACACAAGAGTGGATATTTAATAGGCAACAAAACATTCTGCACTTGCCAACGAACCATGCTTCAGTTCTCCCACCATAAATGGTGTCAAATGCAATTACAACCACCGTGATGAAAATTCAGATGCTATCTTTGATCATTTCTTATTTTTCTAACAAGAGCACAAATCTCGCCAAATTCTCAGATTTTTGTCAGGGCTAATTACAATCAAAATTGTAGATTTTGAAGCTTGAAACGAAAGCCAACTTTTCTTGGAACAGCAAACCATCGTTGAAAGCAGCAGTATGTTTTAGTAATGCACATTTTAACAAAACTTTTTCCTTAATTTAAATAACATTCTTATGAGATAAACTTAGAAAGTTTCCATACGACCAAATAGCTATCAGGAATCCAAAATAATGGTTTAGACACCGTGAAAAAAAAATGGCAATAACTAAAACTTGATGTACTAGAAATGAAGGATGAATGAACAAGAATTTCTGATACAGGATAAAACACATGTATTTGAATTCAAATTCATCACAAGTGTCTGCAGCGTGAAGCAGCCTCAAAAAAGGCACAGAAGCTGTCAGACGCATTAGAACATCAGCTGGCACACTAAGCTATCAGAAATTAGATCACGATACAATATTATCATAACCTATCAAAGAATCACAGAAGGCTTTGTGCTGGAAGGGCCCTTAAAGCCATCCCTGCCATGGGCAGGGACACCTTCCACTATCCCAGGTTGTTCCAAGCCCCATCCAACTTGGCCTTGGACACTTCCACGGATGGGGCAGCCACAGATTCTATGCACACCCTGTGCCAGGGCCTCCCCACCCTCACAGGAAAGAACTTTTGGGGTAATTTCCTATTGGAAAATGAGAATTTTTATAAAATAATACATCTTCTCCCTCTTCCTTTGCCCTCACACTTGATGCCCAGTGACAGGGAATCAGAACCAAGCTTCCCTACGGAATCCACTACAGCTGCCCCTTCCAAAGCCTCCAGATGCTTCCCCAGACTGAGCAGAGACAGCACAACTGTTCACAGGTAAATCACCGTCCTGGCAGCCCTGTGAGCACACCTGCACAGCGAGTGATACCTACATGTGGTTTGATCCGGTCATGGAACAGGGACATGGGCAGCTTCTTTTGCTTCATGATCACCCTGTAAGGATCCTTCATAACAGTCTCCATCTCCTCCTGAAATTTCTGTAGGGATGATTGCTTGATCACACGAGTATTTCCTGCACATAAAAACAAACATTACATCTGGCCATTCCTCACCTTAACTGCTCCAAAGACCCTGGGGACACTAACCAAACATGAACTTTCCCTCTAGGATCAAAAATACCAGTGACAAACCCAAAGGATTTTACTTGAGACCAAGACCAAATAGCACAACTAGGCTGCCAATCCCTTTCTTTCACACCATTTAAAGGAAATTTTAAAAGTATTTCTAGGACACTTAACAGCCATACACATGGGCAAACCCTAGGGAATGGCACAGGAGCCAGAATAACCACCCTTAAGGGAATGTGTGGAAAGCAAACCCCCAAAGCACAGGTACAGGTGAGAGGTGACAACAGCAAGGGTCCCTCACCTTGCCTTTCAGCACCTGTCCCACACAGCTCTCACACCACCATTACAAAACAAACACCTTTCAACACATGCAGTTCAACAGTTTCTAAGCTTGCTGAGTCTGAAAGTTGGACAAAACTCACCAAACCATTTGATATTTGGTTCCACTCTTGCAACTGTGCCTGGTGCCACCGTTGACTGATACTGCAGAGGTTTGATCACTTTGCCATGTTTGTTCCTAAGGGACAAATCAGGACATGTCAGTGCACAGGGGCAGCACTGACCCCTCCAGCCCTTGCATGCACCAGGCCAGAAGCACAGCCACGAAATGCAGAGACCCTTCACCTACAGCCGGTGCTCCCATGCATTCCATGCGGACGAGTTAATCCAACCCTGACCCGCAACATGGCAGACACAGCCCTTGGTCTCACTCCAGCCTGGCCAGACCCTCCCTGCAACTGGTTGTGTCAGCCCAGGAAGGGCTCACGGGGCTGCGAAAGGCATCAAGTACCATTTTGCAGCAAATCCCACTGTGTTCTCTCATGCAGTCTTTTAACCAGTTCTGCAGAACTCATTAACACAGGATTCCCAAGATGAGACCTAGTTTAAATTCAGCAATATTTCAAAATCCCTCCTCCCTGTCTGCTCTCTCTGTGGGAAATTTAGCAAAACAAACCAAAAGTGCTGATGCGAAACAAAACTGCCATGGCACAGACATGGCGGGTGTCGCTCCCCTGCCAGCGATCCCTGAGTGGGGCACAGAGGGTCCCACAGCAGGTCCCTCCTTGGGGCACAGGGGGACCTTCTGTGCAGAAGCTGAGGGGAGTCAGGCTCTTCAGGAATTTGGGGGGAAGCTTTTGAGCTATGCTGCTGTGGGAAAATCGGGAATTCTGGGTGTTTCGGGTCTCATGCCATTCCAGGCAGATGCATCAAGTATTTCTCAGCTGTATCCATGGTACGTCGCTGGGCTGCTGAGAGCTCGGGATCAGGGCCCCCAGCTCACGGAGTTAGAACACAAGACGGAACGACACCGTGCCAGTAACGAAGCGTTGTGTCGCCTGTTCCTGGAGCGGCCCTGCCCAGCCGATACCGGGAACACGGCCAGGCCACGACCCATCGCCCCCCGCGGGCCGGCCGCGCTCACCTGCGCTCCTTCTGCCGGTACATGTTGAGCCGGCGGATGGTCGCTCGGTCCCGCATGTTGTTCCCTCCCTCGCCCCCGACACGATCTGCAGAGGCAAGAGAACATCAGTCCCGGTCCGGTCCGGTCCGGTCCGGTCCGACCTGACATGACATGACATGACATGACCCGACCCGACCCGCCCCACGGCCCCGCCCGTACCGGGGTTGGTGCTGGCACGGGAGGGGTTGATGGAGCAGCGGCCCTTATACCGCGGCTTCACCATGGTGGCGGTGCCGGTGGCGGGACTGGCCCGGAGAGCTCAGGACTGGCCGGGGACACGCGCGCGGCACTTCCGGCGCGCGGCGGCGTTTGACGCACTTCCGGGAGCCACCGCGCGGCGCGGCAGGCGCAGGCGGAGGCGGGATCTCCGAGCAACCACGTGCGGCCTCGGTTGCCCTGGCAACGCGTGGGCTCGGCCCGCGCCCGGTACCCTCATTCGGCTCCGGGGTCCCCTTGTGTCCGCCCGGGGACCCCACCTTTCCCGGTGTCCCCCATGTGCCCCTGTGCTCCGTGTCACTCCCCGTCTCCGAGACACGGCGGGACGCGGCGGTGCCCGCCCCAGAGCGCTGCGGTCTGGCCGTGTCCCGCCCGCGGCCGCGGCGTGGTTCGAAGGCCCGGCGGGGGCGCTGGCACGGGAGCCCCCATTGTTTGGGAAATGGTGTTTGTTCACAGACACATAATGGGAATAGTTCGGGAGAGCGGCAGTAACACTCCCTGCTCCTCGCTGCTGAATGGGGGCTGCTGGTGGGCCACTTGAGCAGCTGGTGGGCCACTGAGGCTGCTGGTGGGACACTGGAGCAGTCAGGGGGGCACTGGGGCTGCTAGAGGGCACTGCCGCAGCAGAGACTCCCGTGCAAGGCAGTGCTGGTGTGTGTTTACAGGCACACGGGGCTGTTCTTTCTGGGTTGCTGGCAAAGAATTTTAAAAATTAACAACACTGGTGTTTTTTATGTGCGTGTAAAGAATTGCGTGGACAGTGCACTAACAAATCAAATCTGTGCAAGTTCTGTGTCCAAAGCTTAAGCCTACATTCATGTTACTGCCAGATTTTAATAGCAATTTGAAAGCTCCTCACCTAGGGGAAATGAACAAAGCTGCTCTAAAAAAGTGTTAATTGATACCAGAGCTTGGGCTAGGGCCAAACTCAGTACCTTGGGGAATACTTCCCCAAAACACAGCTCTGGCCTATCCTTCCTAGACACTTATTAGCAACAGAGCGTTCCTGGCCAGTGCAATGTCCTTCTGGTGCTGCTAATGCTCCTTTAAACCCAGAACAATAACAGAGCTGCTGGGATTTTGTTCTTTTAATGATTTTCAGCGTTTTGCTGTGAGGTGTAGAGTCCCTGCTGTACAAGGGAGCCATGATGAGTCAGGCCTTGGGACATGTTTTGTAAGACAGAGTCTGGAGTTGGAGGCTGTTTGGCTGAAGCCTACGCATTCTGGTTTTTCTCTTAATAGAATTATCTGTGCCTTGGGCATTGAAAAAGTACACATTGATGTGGGCATAAAAAATCAATTCCAAATTGTAGATAATTGTTTAAGCTATCAGACTCGAGGCTCATGTAGAAGAGTTTTCCTGGGACAAGTGTGTTTTCTATTATAGTCGATATCAATCTGTCAAAAGATCCTTTTGATTTTCAAAATTTTAGACTAAATAGTTGAGTAATACTTGCTCTGCTCTCCCCAGCTCTTTCTTCCTTTCCCTTAAGAAAACTCCCTCTTTATTGTTAGCAAGAGATGTTGGGGCACAGCCAGAAAGTTGCCGTCTCTTTCTGTGAGAGAACAGACCCAGACAGCTTTGGGCAGGAGGTTGTGGCATGGAGAACTTGTCTTGGGGTGCCCCAGAGTTGGGTTCTGAATTCCCAGGTTGGAAGCACTAGTGGGAGGGTTCAGGCCCTGTACCCAGCCATGCTCACAGCATGCCCCACACTCCCATAGGGATGGGCTACAAGCTGGGATTTTCTGTCATAAGAAAAGATCCTACTGATAATGTGTGAGACCTGCATTCAGACTGGCACCTTCCTGCTGCACTTCCCTCACTCTCACATATTCCCTGCCCCAAATTCCATCACTGGGGCCAACAGCTGGTATTTAACTCGTAGCATCCCTGAGGCTGCGGCTGTTTCTTGTATATCTGATAACATGCGAGTCAGATATTTTGCTCCACTAAACTGATGTTTTGTTGCTCTATGACTCACAGCTTTCTCTTTGCTCTTGATGCATCCCTCTGTTTCAGTCTTTAGCTTTTTCTTGTTCTGTTACCATGGGCTGCAGCAGATTTGGACACTGTGCCACAATCAGCCAGGACAATGGGGTCACAGATCGTTGTCCGTCTCCTCTGCTACATGGCCTCAGCTCCTCGGCACCACTGCCCTGACCAGGGCTGAAATGGAATAATTTTGAGTTTTATATGGCCACATCCTTGTCAAATCCCAGTGAATGCGGTTACGTGATGCCATTGGAATGACTCATTCCCATAATTACATATATTCTGAGGGGTTATTCCTATTGTATTATTAAAAACTAGTGATGTTGGATTTTTGGCAGGGGCTGTCTTCCTCGTATGATCTACAGATTTTGTCAATTAAATGAAGGAAAAGCAGATTTCCAAGAGTTCAGAACAAGACTGGACTTGCACTCGGAGCCCTTTTTTGGTGTGGTATTAAGCGCCTCTGTTTCATTTAACAGGATAAAGCAACATCAGCCGTCTCTATTGCAGCAGCTCCATGCAAAGCACAAAGATGCAAGTGGATTTTGTAGCTCCTCTTCAAAATCACAGCAGAAGATACTGTAGGCAGTTTATCACCACAGTAGCTTTCCTAGCTCAGTTCCTCAGGCATGGCTTCCCGGGGATACAACTGACAGGAGCAGGAGGCAGGGCTCCTTGGCAAAAGGTTCCAGGTGTGATGGCTCTTAAACAGGCAAAACAAAGTGATCCTGGATTGTTGTATTCTATCTGGAGTTCCCAAAATGGCAACTGAAAGCAACAGGGGAAGTCGGGAGGGAGGACAAAACTGAAGTCAAGGAAAAGGGCGAAAAGGTGTAAGAGGATGTTGAGAGCCCACACTGAGCTGTGCCGGCAGCATCGAGCTCTCAGAGCGCGTGGTGGGCTTAGAGCTGTTCAGGCTGCAGAGCCCTCAGCTTCACTCTGGGAACGTCTGCCAGAGCCACAGATCTGGCATTCACTAGCACTCTGGAAGCTAAAGCTCTTAAATATGAGTATGTTCCTGTGGTTTGATTTGAACAGTTACAAAAAGTGACTTCTGGCCTGGCAGGCTGGGCTCCTCTGTGGCACAGGAGGGGCTGTGGCTGCGGAGGCCCTGTCAGTGCCTCTAAACCAGCGCTTTACCTCAGGCTGTAAATAACAATACACTACCTACCTGGCTGCCTCTTTTTTCCACGCTAAGATCCTGCTCTTCAAAAATCATGGAGATTCCAGCAAGCAGCTCCAGACAAGCTATGGTTTGGCATTCAGTTGGTGTGATGTATTACCGTGTACATAAATGCCATCACGGTGATTTATTTATGGTGACTGATTAAATACACTGGTATTTCTCTAATTGGAAGAGAGATTTTTTTTAAAACGTGGTGCCTATCGTCTCTTTCTGTGAAGGCTATTGACTTCATAAAATCTGGAAATATGTATCTGAACTATCCCTTTTAGTGTTCTCAGACAACGTAATCCAAACAATAGTTTTGGAGATAACCTGTTTCACTATACTACTCTGTTTCCTCTAATCAAAGCTAAGATTTCTCCTGAGTGAGAAATTACTTTAACATAAACATGGGCTAAGGAGTATATACATTGCCTCCACCTCTCTGGGGGTGGAAAGTCAGTCAATTACTGTGTGAGGAGTGTGTGCACACAGTTCATTGACTGTAGATGAGGAAAAATACAGATTTTTAATACCCAGAGAGGGTTAAGGATGGGATAGAACCAGCCTGTGTTTGGTGACATTCATCTGCTTTAGCTTCCAAATCTTAGCAAATGAGAGAAAAATTAAACAGTTCCAAACCCACGACTGCAAGCTGTCCATTATTCCTGGTCCTTTGTTCCCCTGTGGCATGGGATGGATTGCTCAAAAGCTGAGGAAACTGTCTAGGAACCAACCTGCAGATTCTGAGTGAATGCAGTTCTGTCCAGTGAATAACACCAGGTTGTTCAGCAGGGAAAATGAAACTGTTTTCTGTGCAGTAGAGTTCCTGACAAAGGATCTCTCTGTCTGTCTGTCCATCCAGCAGCTGCTTCTCCAGTTCAGCATCAAGCTGGTCAAAGCACAGGGTGGGAATACATGCAGAGTGGCAATGTTCTCATCCATGATCCATGCTGCTTCCTTTGGCTCTCAGATGTAGTCAGAAGGCTCTCAGGAGTGGCTCACTCTGCCTCTAGACATTTTTGATTAGTTGGGATTTGGCTCCAGTTTTGATGAATAAACAAATGAAGCTGGTTCAGCAAACCATTTATTGATTTATTTGTTTAAAGACGTATTTTACAGTGATGCCATGGAGAGAACACCACAAAAGGGTTATTTAGTGGGTGGAAAGAGAGCATTCACGTGTGTGTGAGTTGAGGTGACATCACCCAGCTAAGGACGTCTCAGCTTGGACTGGGGAGCTCAGCGTGCAGTTCATATTGGTCAAAGGCAAAATGTTCCTAAATTCATAACTGAACCAGCTCTCTGGAAGTGGGAATAAGCACAATTTTTGAGCTGACTCAAAAAAACCGAAAAGAAATTGGATTTCTTTTTTTATATTTTTTCTCCTAATTGTTCTAAAACAATTTAATTTTAAAATCACCCCTACTTAAAAATCTTGGATAGTCTTAATATGCATCTTAAACTTCCTGTTGCCTTTTGTCCCTTTTTCTTCCCATTTTTCTATGAAAAAAGAAGAAAGTAGGGGAAAGGCTGCAACAGAAAGAAGTTTGTCAGTTTTTCTAATAATCTCTAGAGTCCTTTAAAATAGGTTCCGTTGATTTATTATATGCAGTTTAGTTTTGAAATAGTTGCGCTAATAGTGCCAGGAGTTACTGTAGGGAATCAAGTCATTAACAGAGCCTCATGTAGAAAACTCTCCTAATGCACTCTCTTTTCCTTAATCCTCGCTGAGAACTGGATGGGGATACAGCAGCAGGAGGGAGGCACAGCGAGTGAGTGAGCTGAGGTTCACCAGCGGGTGACTGGTGGGTGCTGGTAAAAGTGGAAGGGGAAATGGTTCTGCTTATGTGCAGTGCCTTGGCACAAACAAAATACTTCTCTCACAGGCTAGAAAATAGAGTAAGATTGGATCATTCAGCTGGGAAGCTTTCAGAAATCATAAGAACATGATCTGTAAACAACTCAAAGGATGACTTTTAAGAACCTCTTTCTCCCCCTGCTTGGTATGCTGGTCGTTTATCATCGTGCTGAAATGGAATCCCCTTTCAAAGATGTAACAGCTTCTTGTTTACTTAAACACAAAGTGGATGATGGGCTGAAAGGTTTTTCTGCCAGCAGAGCAGTCACAGAGAGCTTGGTACAGCTCCGGAGCCGAAACAACTGTGCAGCCCCCACATCCTGCACCTGGAGTGGCCAGGTGAAGGGAGTTGGGGTGTCCTGTGCCAGAGCCAAGTCCTCGGTGGGTGCCACGAGCTACAGGAGAGAACCAGGGCTGTGGGTGTGGGCAGGTGACCCCTCAGAGGGACAGGGAGCTCTCTCGCAGGTGACCCTGCACATCTGCTGGCTCACTCTGCCCTCTGAAACCACAGAGCAGAGGGTGGTATGGAAGTGAGTACAGCGAAGATCAGGTTCACCAGGGTTAGTTTGGCGTGAGGTTTCCCCTGCCCTTTGCCTTACCAGGGAAGCTGGAAGCTCCAACAGCACATCCCTGATCCACATCTCTGGGAGCCATAGCACCATCTCCCGGGACCAGAGGGCTTTTGCTGAACTCCTGAGAAATTAAATGTGTCTCCACATATTTATACAGAGAAAGCACATTTTAAAATACCAGGGCAGTGAGTGGTGAGAAACCCTGTGACACTGCCAAAGGTAGAACTCCCTGAGCAGAGCAGGCAGCGTTCCCATGCAGGGCTCGTTAGGTCTGTCTTGCACAGTCCTTGTCCTGGTTCCTCTGCTCAGGTGTCAGCTCTTGCAAAGCAGGAGAATCCAGGGAATTCCAGCCAGTGGGATGCAGATAAGTAGTTCCTACCCAACTTAAAAATTTGTTTATCTTCTGCAGGACCTGAGCTGTGCCTTCCCACTCCCACCCTCCTGCCACAAGCCAGGCTGGTGTCCGGCAGCTGGACTGGCTGTCCCCAGCCCAGGATGGTCCCACAGCTGTGACTGTCTGAGCAGAGTCACAATGTTTCAACAACCTGCGGTTTGTTGTAACCTCTCATTTTCTCAGTCTGCTGTGTGTTAACTGGATCCTTCAGTGCTCGGGGCTCCACGGGGTGCAGCTGGGGTCTCGCATGCAGGACGGCTGATTTGTGGCTGCAGTGCAGCTGGCAGCATTTTCTGGGATTTTCTTAAAACTTTGGTGAGTTTCCCTTCCACAAGTGAGTCTCTGTCCTGTGGGACACCAGCCTCCATAGGGGCCAAGGTATGAACCACACACTCAGGAAGCTGGTTGTCATTTTGATTTTGGTTTGGTGTATTTTTGGGTTTTTTTAAATTTGAAATAATTCTTTCAAGCAGATTCAGGGCAGATACCACTGACCTCTTACCACAAACTTTTAACATGTATTCGCAATGATGAAGTCATACCGCTTAAAACAAAAAAGAAGGGGTGGGGGAAGAGAAAGAGGCCACTGCCATGTGTGTCTGGTCCCAGATCAGGGAGAGTGGCCATGTGGGTTCAGTCTCATCCTCTGGCTGAGTGGGGCTGCACTGGGGCCACGTGCTTGGGCTCCAGTTGAGGTCTTTGAGCATGAAATCAATCCCATGTCTGGGTCCTTCACTGGCTCATGCTCCACTTCTCCTCCCTGCAGTGTCCCCACAGAGCCCTGGGGCTGTGGGCTTTGCCTCTGTGTGTGCTCCCACTCCTCGGCGGTGTCCTTCTGCAGTCCTGGGCGGGGGGTGTGTGCAGCCTCCTTAGGTATTTTGTGTGTGGCCTGTGTCGGTCCATGGATCCGTCTGGAGTATATGTCTGTCTCTGGACATGTGTACGTGGTGTAGCAGTGCTCTGTTCAATAAAGCTTTCATATACATAGCAGCAATGGAGTCTTGCCATCAGGTGATGCACAGGGCCAGCTACTGGGCAGGGCTAGTGGGCGTCGCAGGCACCGTGGCCCCTCTCTGCTTGTTCTTCCTCTTCTTGGTGCCAGACTTAGTGTCTTTGGTGTCTTTCCGATTTCTATTCCCATTATCTTGCTTTCCTTGCTCTTCCTTTTTCTTCCTTTTCCCTGCAGTAAAGCAAAGGGGCAGCGTGAGGTGGAGTGAGGCATCAGGGAACAGATCAGCTGTGTCCACCTTCCCCTGCCCTGCTGGTTAATTCCTGTGCATTTGGTCACTGCTCAGAACCATTTCCCCTCAGAACACCCAAGACAGCGGCAATCCTTGTTCAGTCTGTAACAAGATAACCAAATCACCATTCATCCTGAAGACACTCTAATTCCTGCGAAAAACAGACCTAAGCATTCTGGTAGAGAACTCCCATCATGGCAGAACACAGGCATGCACCCTCGGCTGCACTCTGGCCAGGGAAGAAGGTAAAATAGCTGAAACCTGTGGCATATTTGCCAAGCTGTACCAAAAATCACCCCCTTGGGGGGCTGTGCCCCTTCCACCTGCGGCTCTTCCAACTGCCATCACATCATCTCCCCTGCGCTTCAGAGAGGTCGGGAGCTGCACAGAACATTTGTGATACTGGACAACTGGCTGACTACTTGTGCCTGACCTATGTAGGGTGTAGCGAGGGATGGCGAGACACTCCACCTCTGCTCACCTTCGGGGCACTGGCTCTTCTGCACGGTGCATCGCCGCACCTCTGTGGTTGCAGGACACAGAGACACGTCCCCAGAGGGAGCCTGCAGAATCCGCCGTGTTCGGTCTTCATTGCCCTTCTTGAAGCCACAGAGCTTCCTTTTCTTGGAGCAGGGCCCCCATGGCCCCCACTCACTCATTTCACATTGTGCTGCCAGATAAGAAGAGAGCTCCGCTGTAACTCCCATTCCTGGGTTGCTGACTCAGGCCATCCCAGAGCCCACCACTGATCTCTCCCCCACCTTAGGCTGCAAGGGAGTGTGTGGTTCCCCAGCAGCTTCCTAAGTCCCCAGGCAGCCTATTCCTTGCACACCACACCAACTCGGGGTCACACTGCACAAACGCCAGAGGCTGCCCCCCATCCAGGCTGGTTCCCAGAGGGCTCTGATCCATGAAGGGCTGTGCTGTCATCCCCCTTGACACAGGTACAATAAGGGGTTCGGTTCATCATCTAAACCCCTCTGCAGCACTGCCCACAACAAGACACGCCAGGCGCAGGGCTGGGCCCGGGGCTCCTTACCAGGACTGCTGCACTCCATGGTGCCATTTGCAGCAGCATAGCCTTCAGGGCATGTCACGTAACATCTTCCTTTGTGCAAATACAAACCTTCCTTACATTTTGTGCAAAAGTTTCGACTGAAACAGGACTCACAGTTCTCAATTTTGCATTCTGGGGAAAAAAAAAAACAAACACCAAAGCCATCATGTAGTTCGATGTGAACAAAAGACTCAAGCTCTGCATTGCCAACCAGAGCCCAGTCTTGCTCCCAGAGGTCTTGCAGCAGTCGGGGCATGTCTCTGAGCATCTTTCCAGGCCTGGCTGTGCCTCTCAGAAGTCAGTTTTCTTTGCACCATTCCCTGTGCAGGACAGCCCTGTGCTGCAGCTCTCACAGCCAGCAGCAGCCACTGCCAGGACAGAATCAAGGTGGTCAATTTTGGGCTAGTGCTCAGATGAGCATCGGTCAGCCAAAGGGGACAGTGCAAAGGATACAGTCCCGGCTCCAGCTGCAGCTACAGGACAGGTTGCATGGAAAGGGAGTTAGATGGAAACCTGGCCGTGAGGGTGCTGTGCATGGACTTGCCAGGGGAGTGATCGCATGTTTCCATGTCCAGCTCTTTTTGGTTCTCTGGCTACAAGATGCAAGCCAAGGATTTCACTCAGAGCTGCCTGACTCTGGTGAGCAGTACAGCAGGAAAAGAGGCACTAAATGCGTGAAAGGATCTCCTTCCTTCCAAAGGAAGCAAGTGCCAGTCTGGCAGCCCATGTTATAAAACTGCCCAGAGGTCCTGCACGTCCACAGCATGCCCACGTGGTGCTGAGTGGGGTTCTTGTCAGGCAGATGGCTGCCCTGCTCAGCCCTGCCTCTCCCCTTCCATACAGCCACAGCACCTCCCGCACCAGAGCAGAGGCACGTGCTGCCCTGCAGAGTGCTGCCTCCCACCGTGCCCATTCCCTCCCACCCCCACACTCACTGATGCACTTGTTCATGTCCGTATTGCGAAGGCCAAAGTATCCCAGTGGACAAGAAGGCAGGCAAATCCCAATTTGTCGGATATCGTTCCGCTCCAGAAGGATGAAGAGTTTGGGGGAACACCTCAGGCACCCATTGAACTCGGAGCACAGGTCACAACCTCTGGCACAGCCCTGACTCAGTTCAGTGCTGACTGGAAGAGCAGGAGAGAGGCAGTGGTTAATGCCGGGCTCTGCAGGCACCAGCTATGACCCCAAACCTCTGGCACCACTGGCAGGAAGGGCAGGAACTGGGGCAGAGCAAGGGTCAGGGTCCTGCAGCACTGACACACTCCCAGCACTGTTCCGGCCCAGCACCATGGCCCTGTCCCTGATGCCCACAGGTGCCAGCGCTGCGCTGAGCACAGGCACGAGAGTCGTGACAGTGGCAGCACTGAGGAGCAGGACCCAGAAGCAGCCACCAGCCGTGCCCAGAGCCCCAGCATTGTCCACCCCAGCCCACCGCCTCCCAGCCCTGATGCCCACGCGGGGCAGACACTCACGATGGGCATGTGCCCAGGGGTCCAGCACCTCCTGCTGCCTCCCCGCTCGGAGCTGGTGGTGCCTCCATGCTGAGGACCAGTGGGGACCAGAGTGCACGGCCCTGGAGCGAAACCGTTCAACTAATTCCGTCCATGCTGCGTCCCAGGCTGGATCTCACTCTGACCCTGCCTATGTTAAACTCTCTCTGGCAGTCAGGAGGTGTCACTGCCCCCAAAATAGAGATGTGTTCTCAGCTCCTACATTCAGTCCAAGAAAAATACTCAATCCCATTCTGCTTTTAATTATCATATAAAATTCTGCTTGTTTTGAAACCAATCGCATTCTTTGCAGGCTAGAATGCAGGTTATTTTTATTAGTTTATTATGCAAGCCATGTCCTTGTTTATAGAAAAGCTGCATATTTAAAAGATGTATTCTTTTAAATACCATGTTTACTACACTTCAAAAGCAAGTGCGGAGCAGCACAGTGTTCACGTGCCAGGACTAGAGGTAAGAGAGCTGCCTTGTCCCCCTGCCGTGACCCAAGAGCCTGGCAGCCCCCACTGACTGCCCCAGCTTCATCGCTGGGCCTGTGGGTGTGGGGGCTGCTGTAGCCTTGGGAAGAGACACAGAAGGCAGGGGGGACCTCAGCCCCCAGCTGCCAGGAGGGTTCACCGGTCTGGATTGGGACCCCCTTGGCACTGTGGGCCCTGGCCCCTGTACACAGGGTCCCCTGGGGATCCAGCCCCATCCCTCCTGCAGCGCCGGGCTCTGGTGCCAAGCTCTGCATCCATGGCAAAGGCATAAACTGGGCCCTAGCTGGAAATTGCCCTTTATAGCATTAGCCATGACATCAGGTTTTCCTTTTTCTCCCAGGGCTCAGCAGTCCCAGTTTTAATATAAAATCAATTTTCTATAATTCAATTTAAAACAGTTTTAATGTAAAACAGTTCTAACATGAGCTTACATAAAGGAGGGCAAACGCCTGTGGCTGCTCTTGTGCCAATTCTGCCTGGCTGCCCTGCACGAGCCCCGCCAGGGACTCTCTGGGCTGGGGCAATAACTGACCCCACTGTGACCTCAGGGCACACTGCAGCTCGCAGCTGTGGCAGGTCAGGGGACAGGGCAGTGCGTGTCTGCCCAGGAGTGGGACTGGGGGAGCTCTGCGGGCTCCTGAGGCACTGCAGGCCCTCCCAGCTCCCTGTGTTGTAAACACATTCACACCAGCACGACCCTCATGGCATCATGAGAGGAAGTAGAGAAGAAAAGCATTTCATACATACTTCGTCTTTGCCTCTTGCCCTTCACCACTTTGCTGCTGCCTGTTAGATCCATCGAGCTTAGAAAAACCACCACCACAAGCAGTCCAAGCTGCATAGTAACTCTCCAGCGCTGCAGCCCCTCCGTCGTGGGGTGATTGGGGGAGCGTGCTCCACAGCTGGGGTCTCTGCTGCCGCTAAATCGTCTCAGGTGGGATCAGAGCTGAGAGTCTGTGCACATAGCCGGGTCTGGGACCATATCCACAAACTACATCAGCACCAGTGAGCTTAGGTAGCAGGTAACATGGCTCTACCTTCATCCCCGTCAGGAGTGCAGGAGCTTGGCCCTAGTCCCATTGGGGGCTCAGCAGCAGGCGTTAGCTGCTTGCAGTTTCCAGGTGCGCTGGCAGGAACTGCAAAAGAAGAGGAGAACAGGTTAACTTGACAATCAGTATCGCTCCCACAGTGGCGAGGGGCGACCACAGGGGTTGTGGGGTGAACTGGGGGTGCTGGTAGACAGTGGCACCCAGAGCAGTGCGGAGAGAACAGTGCTCCAGCCTCATCCATAAGTCCCTGTTGCTAATAGACAGCACCCATCTAAATGCTCAGCACAGCTTTGCCATGTGCCAGTGCTGCAAACAGTTATAGCTGGAACTTGTTTAAAATAGAGCCAGACCCCTGGGCCGCCCTCCCCAAGCGGCAGATGGCTGCTGCGGATGCCAGGCACACAAGATGTTTCCCATCAAGTGGGCACCGCTGGGGCTGGTAGTCGAGCCTAGCAGAGAGTGAGCCTGCAGTCCCCAGCCAGAGCTGGGGCTGTCTGGGGATGGGGTGGGATCCTCTGCGAGCTGCCCAAAATGCTATGCTTCTTCTCTGAGGGTATTTCCAAACCTCCCTTCTCCCATTCCCTGAAGCACAGGGCAGGGTCGCCGCTGCCTGCGCAGGGCCGAGCGCGGGAGCTGCTCTGCCCAGGCTCGCTGGCTCCCACGGCCCCGCTGGCACAGACAGCCCAGCGTGAGGCAGCGAGCGCGGCCGTGAGTGCCGCGCTGCCCTCGCCAAGCCATGGCACAGAGTGGCCAAACGTGCATGGCAGGACAGAGCGATGGGATGACAACACCAGCAGGACAGGCTGGGCAGCAAACCAATTGCTCTGCACGAACTTCTGGAGAGAAAAGGGAAGCTCAGTTGCCCGATGGCCAGCCAGCACCCAGGGATCCACATGTCCCATCCTTTCCTGAGAGTGCCCAAGCCCTTGCTCCAGCTGGCTGCTGACAGGACATTTTCCCTGTAGTTTTCAAGTGGTTTTCCCTGTGCCCGGTGTGAAGGAAGGGCAAGCTCCATGCTGCACCAAGAGCTCTGGCACTGCCAAGCAGGGCCCTGCTCCTCTCTGCAGCTGACAGAGCAAAGCCCTGCCAACGGCGGACATTGTGTGGGAATAAAGGCGACAACATTTGCTCTGTGAAGTCAAATGAAACAGAAAATTGTTTTAATCCCTTTATAATAACTGCGCAATCACCGATGCCCCAAACGACTGGTGGCAACAGTGCTGGAAGTGAGCCCGGCCTCAGCCTGGGATAGACATGGCCCCCGGGGAGCCAGTCCCCTCCCTGGCCCACCCTGGGTGGAGGACCTGCTGAAGGGCTACTGGGCCAAGCAGCCCCCCTGCTCTAGCCCACCTAAGAGTGATGAGCACCTGGAGGGAGGGAGCTGCCAGCAGCAGGTGTGGGCTGGCAGCTGCTGCAGGGAGATGTGGCACGGGTACATGGCATGCAGATGGAGATGTGGCAGCACATGCCATGACACTGATCTGTGCCCAGTGTGGGCACATCTCGGCAACACTGGCTCACCTGTGCTGACAGGGCTGGCAGCCATCAGGCTCTGTGGGGCCACAGCCACTGTCCCCCCACCCTGGTGGTTCTGAACTTTTCACCGTGTCCCTGCTGCGACTGCCGGGGCAGGAGCCCAGAGCTCCCCATGTGCTTGTCGTTACAGCCCACGGCTCGTCCACAGGATTTTCAAATAAATAATTAGTCACTTGTGTAAACACCAACTTGTTCTGCACTTCCAAGCCGGTTTGCTGCAAGCTGCTTTATAAACACTGTCAAGTGCTTAAGCCGGGCTGCGGGAATCTTTACGGAGTAGGGAGCTGTGCAGAGCGGGGATCCATCCCCGCGGCCCCTCTGCTCCTTGTGCAGGTACCTGGGCACGGCATCGGGCTGCCCTGCGGGGTGCGGACAGCGGGTCAGGAGAGTCCCTCCGGACAGGTGATGTGGAATGGTCAGGCCATGCATAGCACAGCCAGAGGGCCCTGGGGACGCAAGCGGGTGTGAGCAGGCACGGCAGTGAAGCACAGCCCAAACTCTCCCCAAATGAGTGCCGAGTGCCAGCGGCTCCGGAGGGATCGTGGTGTCGCCGCCTGCTCCGGCGGCCCCCGGTTTTTAATTACGGTGGTTTTGCGGGTGAAGCGCGTTCACAGGAAGCACACGCCGTGTTTACACAACACTCACAGTTTGGGCACAAGCCCCCAGCGTGGGGAGTGCAGCAGGGATGGATGTCCGGAGGGAGCAAACACAGCCCTACCGTGCCAAGAGCCAGCGTGAAGCTTGTACCACCACCACATGCCTCGTCTCGGAGGGCTTGGGCAGTCCAGGGCAGGGAAGTGCCATGGGAAACCTTGAGGCTGCAGCACAAACTAAGCAAGCACACACTTTTTCCTCCTTGTTTCCTTGCTTTCTAGACCAAAGAGAGCCTGGGCTTGGCCACAGCTGCTCCCTCAGCACAGAAAGGCCACTGACATTCTAGGTGCTGCAGAGTCAGTGCCTTGGCAGGTCACTCACGATTCACAGGGTCTCCAAATCCTTCCCACGAGCACCTGGGGTCTGTGGTGAGCCATCTGGCTGGACTGCCAGCTCTTCGCACCCTCACTGCAGGACACGAATTATGATTCTTTCTGTTATTGCAGCCATCAGTCAAGCTCAGGTTGCTACAAACAATTTCCAGTCTAAACATTAGCAGGATTTATGCCATTATCCCATCTACAGGAAGAATTTGGGGTAACCTGCATTGCTCTGAATTCATTTATGGAGACACCTGGCCCCTGAATCTGAGATGGCACTAAGCCTTGTTTGCAATTCAATCAGGATAAATTGGTCCTTGGGAGCTCCAATACAAACCAGAAAATGTAAACTATCCAGATAATTTGCCATTAGTCCTCCTACATACAAGGTGAGAAAGACCAACATTATATCCCTGGGATATCTGAGA
The DNA here is from genome assembly GCA_013397935.1 of Dasyornis broadbenti. Lineage (NCBI taxonomy): Eukaryota > Metazoa > Chordata > Aves > Passeriformes > Dasyornithidae > Dasyornis > Dasyornis broadbenti. The sequence continues at coordinate 1,067,657 of VZRN01005389.1, forward strand.
CTTAATCCACAATAACTAAATTCCTGATATATTGCCTCTTGCTGAATGTACCAGGGATCTGTAATGTAAACGGGCTCTCCAAAGGTTTACTGAGCCTGGGAGAGAAGGACCAGATGCTGGAGGCAGGACAAACCTGGTTATAGCAGCAGTAGGAATGAACCCCTGGGAACTGCCAAGTCACTGCCAACAGCCGGCTGGGTACCAGCTGTGAGGTGGGGAATTTGGGTTTCCAGGTCCTGGAGCTGGATAGGGAATTTGAACTTCCCCTTAGTAGTCAGTGAGGGGTGTGAATATGCGGAAACGGGCTTCCTGCAGGAGGAGCCATGGTTTCGCAAGGTGTCACTCGGGTTAGTTTGGTTCCAGGTCTCCCAGCCCTGCACCAGGGGACAGCACCCGGAGCAGACCACCCTGAACCCTCCCAGCCCCAGGGCATATCAGGCTCCAGAAAGTTATGGGTGGCAGCAGCAGCTCCACGCTGCTGGCTCATTCCTCAGCCTGCCTTTGTTGGAGATTTCAACAGGCCCCTCAAATACCAGTGATGGCACCCGAGTATCAGAGGCAGCACCATTGTCCCTCTTCCACAGGCACACAGGGAGGTGCCCACGGTGCTGATGCACCCTGAGCCCGGTGTCTGTTCTGCCTGCACCCAAGTGCCTGTGCTGGTGACCCCATGGCAGAGCTCCCTGCCTGCTCCGCCAACCCCACCGTGGGAGGGAAGCAGCCAGGGCTGAGGGAGCAGGTTTAGGCCCTCGTTCTCTTTGGGAAAGTCCCTCTCTTCTACTGTGTTCCCGTGGGCTGTTTTCCTGTCGGCAGGGCTAATGCTCCATGAGCTCCTGTGAAACCCTCTGCAGAGGAAGGTCCCACCGCGTTTGGCTCAGCCATCACAGCTGCCACAGGGTGTCTCACATGCCTCCAGCAAATGTGTCTGCACATGCACAGGCAGAGCCACTTTGTTCTGCTTAATCCTTGAAGCAATAAAAGACGACTGTATTAAGTCAAATTTCCGAACCAGAAGGTCTTCATTTGATATTATATCCCAGTGCCAAGTTCTGCAAAATCCCCAACCCATAAACTTCACTGAAAAAATAAAATAATAAAGCCCAATCTGGCAGCAGAGCTATCCATAGCATTGTTGAGGTCTGACTTCTTCCACCAACTCCTGCACTGTATTGCCTGGATATGCAGAGCCATGCTGTTACCTGCTGATGGCGAATACAGTGAGGAGAGGCTGCTGCTCATGGCCACCCCTCTGCCCTGGCCTGGCGGTGGGAGCTGCCCTGGGGGTCAGCAGCACCTCAGCCCCTGCAGCTCCAGCCCCCAGCTCCAGCTCTGCTCAGCACCGACTCCTTGCCTGCCTTGCACAGTGCCCCGCACAGTAGCTGCTTCCCCGAACACTGTGATCCATAGTGCCACAGGCCTCTCCCCAGGAGTGCTTGTGTTTCAGCGCTGTAAAACATCAGGAAATGTTTTACAGGGGGATTTCCGTGGCCCTCATGCCAGCACAGAGGCGGCACGCTGCTCTGGAGGAGGAGAAGGAGGCAGAGCCCTGAGGCAGGCTGCAGGATCTATGCCTGCCACTTCTCCACAGAACCAGAGCAGCATCTGGAATTGCACTGGAGTCATCCTGGCAGGCACAGCTCTGTGCTGCGATCAGGATGCTGCCTGGGCATCTGGCTGCAGTCATGGGAAAAGCAAATCTGTATCTATTAGGTACAACTCGGGTGGGTTTGAGCCTCCTAAAGATCAGTAACTCACCAAAACAGCAGAACCAAATTTCAGACCAGGAAACAGAACAGCTCAATTTGGGGTAGCACAGACCAGGGCATTGAAAACCTTGCTTTTCACCTGCAAGGGCTCCCTGAAAGCCCATTGCTGAGCAGGGCCATGCTCAGCAGGTGCCCCTGGAGGTGTGGGATGGACACACACCATGTCAGGCATAGCCCTGGGTGTGGGGAGCAGGGGGGTCTGGCACAAACCGGTAAGCACAGCCTGGGGTGCTGAGGCTCATCCTACAACAAGTGCACACATTCAGCTCAATATGCAATTCCCCTCTTACTTCTGTGTAAATGTGTGCAAACAAGGGCTTGCAGCTCCTTCCACCACAGACCCTGACTGCTAGCTTTGTAAACACAAATTTCCAGGCTCACAGGAGCCCGGTGAGTCATGAGCTGCTACACTGATCTGCTTCTCCAGGCAAAGGCAGAGCCAAAGCCTGAAGCCCAGGGCAAAGCCTTGAGCAGCACCTGGGGCTTTCTGCTTGGCCATGTGTACAGGTACCATCTGCCAAGAGGAGCTTCCTGCAGGGATTCCCAGTGCTCTGACTCTCCCGCTGAGACATCACTTCCTGGGAAACCTGAGCCCTGTAGAGCCAGGAGTAGCACCAACTCCAGCAGCAGAGGAAAACAAACTGAGAAAAGTAACCTGCAGCCTCAACTCTGGGTATGTGGCAGGATGGAGGACCCGGTCAGCAGGAGGGAGTGAACAGGCAGCCAGGGTGTCCTCCAGACCAGTTGCTGCTGCCAGCCTGGACTGAGGCCATCCAAATTCTGCCTTTTTTGTGGGGTGACAGCACCCTGCACCACTAGGACAGGGGGACCAAGTTCTGAGCTTGGCAGGCCTGGCAGTGCTCAGGGTGGTTTGCAATGAAGGACATCCTGCAGCTGGCCCATGCCACCCCGCTGCCCATGAGCATGTGGGGAAGCTGCAACCCCAGAGGATCTTCCTGGATGTATCTTCCATATCCACTCATGGTGGGTATGACTGGAAGCCTGTCGGTATTTGCCATGTCTTCGGCAAAGACAGGCACTTCCATCCTCGGGGAGATGACAGGTCACCCTCACACCGCACAGGGGAAGGGTCTCCGCTGCCAGTGCCACCTCTTTCAGCTGCATGATCCCCTCATTCCTGGAGCTGTTCCCATAGGCCAGGAGGGTTGACCTGACCCTCGACTCTGTTGCTCGCTACAATCCCAACCTCATAGTACAGGAAGAGCTCTGCCAGCTCACATCTAGCTTTGCTGATGGAAACATGGGCTTTATGCTCAGCTCACCTGCTGCCTGCACACACTGGCATGGCTGGCTCATTTTGGCTGTGCTCAGGGGGTCACTGCCCCTTCATCTGCAGAGTGGATGCTCTGCACCCCGGCTCCTCCCTGCTTCATCCCTCAGGGTGGTGCTGCTGCTCTCGCAGCGGCTGTGCAGGGGCCAGGGAGCTGATCCAGCTGAAACGAGCCTTTTTTCCAGGGTGGTTTCCAGGCATGTTGCAGCACTGGCATTCCCAGGCCCGCAGTGCTGCTTCCATCCTCCCACCCAGCCTCCACAGTCCTGGCCCCAGAGAGGGGTGAGAGGATGGAGTCAGGAGTTCACCCGCTCCAGGGTCACTGATGGACTTCAGACAAAATCATTCCAACTGGAGAACCCTCCAGGCAGATATTTCACTACAAGTGCCCAGCTCCCACAGGATCTCAGCACAGACGTGGCCACCCCAAACAGCATTGTAAGCACTGCCCCAGGTTCACAGACCTTCAGGTGACAGGATTTTTTTGTGTGGGTACCTGCTGACCCCTGTGCAGAAGAGTGGAGGCTCCAAGTGTGCTTTGTCATGCATCATTTTCTTCTGCCAGTATTACTCTATGTTGATGCCTTTTACTGTAAGGTGCCTCTTTAAACCCAAACCGTATCACCTGAAACACCTCTCTTCTGTCCCCAGGGCTGTTCAAGGGAACACACGTGCCTGAGCCTATGAAACACTCCAGCAGCCCAGGGGTGACCAATCCCCAGTCACCCACACCCACATCTCACAGCACCCTGGCTCTGTCAGCACAGAGGACTGAGGCTGAAGCATCACCTTGACCCATGCCCTCACTTGGGATCTGTGATCCAGCCCAGCTGCGGGAGCCCTCGCTGACCCATGGCAGCCAGCAATGGGTCTTGCAGCACTTCCCCTGCACATCAGCACCAGCTGCTCACACCACATCTAATTATTGCCATAATCCCTATTAACTATTTCTCCACTGATCCCCCATTCAAAACGCCAGAGAGACCGTACTTACCCCACGCTCTCCAGGCGCCTGCCGTGCCCCCATGGGTGCGTGGCAGGAGGCTGGGTTAGGTGCAGCCACAGCAGTTCAGAGACAGCAGCAGCTTAACTGTCCCGTCCTCCCATTGCCCCTGTCTCTGGGATCAGTGGGAGGGCAGCAGGGCTCGGCCACCCGCTGCACTGTGGCCGGCAGGACCCTGCGGCTGGTCCAGAATCAGTAACGAGCTCCAGCAAGCTGATCAATATCCCGACCAGCTCTCCACGTCCCCTTCCCCAGACCAGGAAGGTAACACAGTGGCAGGGTACACGCACAGCAGCCCAGCTTCCCTGCAAGCCCCACGCACCTCGGGGGGTTGGGGGGGCGGGAAGGGGATCCCACAGATCGTGCTGTGATTTTGTACAGCTCTCATTGTCTAAACTCATTATCCACGTTGCACAAGGCAAACCCGCAGTCAGATGCTGACACGGCTCGCGTTCCTCATTAGCAGCCCACATTGCAAAAGCTCCATCGACACAAACATGCATGCTGAAACCCTTACCTCCAACTTGTCACTCCCTCATCACTGCGGAAAAGATTCTACTGGGTTCTCAGATTTAAAATACTATAAGACCAACTACAAAATTCCTCAGTTCCTCCAGAGAAAGTTACACACACGTTTCTGTCAAAAAAAATGAAAAATAGATTCATGGCGAGTTCATGGAGAAGTCTGGTGCATTTGGATATTTTGGTCACTCATTTTTTAAAGCAGGTTTCTAACAGGGTCCCAGGTTTTGCACGGAGAAACAAACCCTTCTGCGATGTGCAGGATCTCAGCTCGTAAAGATCGCTCAGGCTAGCTCCTACTCCATCAGCCCACGCTGCTCCCTGCGTATGCAAAGCAGAAAGTATGTGATCATATCAGAGCGATTTGCACATTAATAATCCTGGTCTCAATGCGTAGACTCCGTCCCCATCCACCGGGTAGGGGCTTTTTATTATTATTATTACCAGAGTATCCAGCTTTGTAAAGGCATCCAGTGCAAACTCCTGCATGAGGGAATTCCACCCCACTAGTACCACCTCCTAAGACAATATCCAGCCAAAATATTGTGACTGTTGCAAAACCCGGACTGGAGCTCCACAAAGGACCTTCCACAGCCTCGCATCCAGAGCCAACGGGGTCTCAGTAAATTACTGCAGAGTGACACACCATCAAGTTGTCTTTGTAGTCTTTTTTATTTATGACAGTTAATTCCGAGTTATTACTAACGTTTTAGTAGTAAGTGGCATATGAAGTCATCAGCTGTCACAACTGCATCTGTTAATAAGAATGTCAGATATTCAAAGCAGCTTATTATCCTCTGGAGGGGGGAAGGCATGAAGGCAAAGAGCTCAGAGCCTGGTTCTTTTTCCATTGCTGGCTGTGCAGCAGGAGGAAACAGTCCTGCTCAGGAGAACAGCGTGGCTGTGGTTGGACTGCCTGGGACACCTGCCCTCCAGCACATCTGAGCAGCCCGGGAGGTCTCCTCCCTGTGCTGTCAGCTCCCTTTCCCTTCTCCACCTGCACTCCAGGATGGACACGTGACAGACCCCACTTCATGTAGGTGCACAGGGGACATCAGGACTCAGGCACCTTCCCTGAGCCTCACTGTGCCTGGTAGGATGAGCAGATCCTGCACCGGGGCTCAGGCAGAAGCTGGCACTTGCAGGAGCCATGCCAGACCCCTTCCCAGTGTCCCTGTAGGAGCCATACGGAGGAGCTGGTGTCCCCCTGCCTCCTGAGGGCCAGCAGTGCCATGTGGCTGGCAGCAGCCGGTGCCCAGCTATGGCTGACCCTCGTCCCCGGTTCTCGCAGGGCTGATGTGATGCTCAAGGCCATGGGGCTCTGCCAAGAGCCCTGGTGCCCTGGAGAGTTGTCCCAGGGGTGTGAGACAGTCTGCCAGCCAGCCCCTCAGCATGACATGCCCATGGAGCCTGGCAATCTCCTGGAGGAGACTCCCTAAGCTCGCAGGGTTCTGAGCTGGAAGCTATAGGGCACAGGCTCTTTCAAAGGATGTGATGAGCCCTGTGGTGGCTCCTGAATCCCTCCTGAAACCTCTGCTGGGGTCAGGGCAGTTCCCCTTCAACACTGCTGTCCACGAGCCCCACTGAAGACTTGTCCCTGAGCATCCCTGACAGAGGCTGGCATGAGCCCTGGAGTGCTCAGTGGGATTCAGTATGGACCCAAAACCCCAAAGAAAGAGGAGGGCAAGGGTATGGATACAGAATATGGCATCGAGCAGCCCCCCAGGTACACAGATTCGGAGAGCCTCATGAATTCCTCACACACCTGCCATCTTCTCTGCTGCACACAGCACTTGTGTGGGGGCAGCTGTGAACACAAAGATGCAAAATAATTTAAACAAGAGGCAAGAGGGGAAACTCACCCTTTCTGCAGCTTTTCCTTTGTGCTGTGTGTTAGTGCTCATGTACACAGAAGTTTTATTCATCCTCAATTTTCCTTGGCACCTCGTTAAATGTCCCTCATTTCCTATTTGTAAATGATGTCACTGAGATCCTTGCTATCTCACGGCAGCGTTGTGAATGTGTTTGCTTGTTGGCAGATGCTGAGCAGTCACTGCTGCAAGTCTCCATATTGAAGACCTTTTTCTATTTACATTTAGAGCCTTTTTACTTTCTTTTCTAAGAAATTCTCAAGTACTATCAAGCGTTGTGTGGCACAACATCACTCCATTGACTGTACAAGTAAAAAATCTGGTGAACCTAAGATTTGTATTTCATGCACTTTGAACAGCCAAACCTCCTTTCTGATTTTGGAGTGCTGCAGCCTCAGTTGACAGCTGTAGGTCAAGTTTCAGTCTGGAGCAAATATTTCTAAGTGAGCAATAAACCCTGAAGTCAGAGTTCTGTACTGGCAATGCTGACAGGCCCAGATGCAGCAGCAGGGCTACCGGCACAGCAGTAATTAGCCAACAGAGCAGGGGGTCTGGCTGAAGGCAAGGGGGCATGCTCACAGCTCCCTGGTGCCAGAGGTGTCATTGCAGAGGATGGTAAATCACACTAAATCCTGCCTTAACACCCTGCACAATAAATCCAGCATCAAGTCCTGCATTTCTTCCCCCTCTGACAGAAGCTCATTTACAGGCTTGGTTTTCTTTAGCTAATGGCTGTTGAAGCTGATCCTAAATTAATCCCAAACAGGTTGTTTCTCTCCGGTACAAAAGGACATGAAATTCCCCATTTTAACAAGATAAGATGCCTAGTGGCTCCAGATTGGAAGCAGAGCTCTGACTGGAGAGTTCCTTAACACCCACAGCAGCTTCCCTGGGCCACTCTGGCTGGGACATAGGCGCAGTGGCTCTGCACAAAGCTGAGGGGAGAAACTCACTCTCTTTCTGCACAGGAAGCGCCGATTGCCCCACATCCCCCAGCCTACCCTTTAAGCACGTGGTTCTCGTCTACAATAAAACCTGCCATATTTTGGTCCAATTTCATCCCTCTATAGTTCTGCCTTGCAAAACCCTCTGCTTCTCTCGACGAGGGGGAAGGTGTCTCCATGGAAGGTTGACCTTGCCCAGGGACTGCAGGGACAACCAGGAGCCGTGTCCCTCAGCCCCCAGTGTAGCTGAGGACAGGGGGGCTGCAGGTGTACCCAGGTCTGCACCCAGCAGATCCAGCACTGAGCACTGCAGCTTCTTTCAGACCCATATTTACCCTACCAGTGCCTACAAATTCCCAGCTGGCACAGAGGGTGCATTACTCATCCCTGGTGCCTCATCAGCCTTTGATAATATCTCAGCATAAGCAAAAAGCAGAAAATACATTCGCAGAGAAAGCAGAAGGAAGTGAAGTGTCTGTGATGGTCCCAGCCTTGACATGAGGTCTTCTCTGGTCTGCTGCTTTGAGGGTGCTCTGCTGCAGGGTGACCGATAGCCCAGGCGATTGTTTCCAGTAACACCTGAACATCTGCAGCCCAAGTCCTGGGAACATGGTTCTGCCAGTGCATGTTCACTGCATCAACACTTGCTCTGGCTGCAAGACAATGACTGCATTCCTGGCAGGGGTTGCACCGCCTGCGCTGGGGGTCAGGCACAGGGGCACGAGGATCATGCCTTCTATGGCAGATGTGAGAGCCAGAGGATGTGGAGCTGACTTCCTGATAGGATCACCCGGGCATGCCTCTGCTTCCCAAGCAAGCCCGGGCTTTCATCCAGTCAGTGCTGCTCGGGGGCTGCGCTCAGAGGCGGTGGCGCTTGCAGCCTGGCAGCAGCCCGTGCAGGAAGCGTCTCCATCTGGGATTGTCCCTGGATCGTCATCCCAGATTGGTGCTGAGAGCCACAAGTGCAGAGCCATAAGAATTGCTTCCGCGTAAAACTCTCTGTAGGTGACAGGAGGGCAAGATCCTGTCTCCCTAGAGGTGGGTGGGATGAGATGCCCCATCCCACCCCAGCTGGGTGCCTGCCTGCACCCCTGCTCCCTGTGGGCTGGTCACGAGTGGTCCAGCAGGACTGACCTGCTCTAGGCTTGCCATGCCCAGGGCAGAGGGCAGTTCCTGTGTACCCCACCAGCTGCCTGGCTATTCAGACCCCTTTCTTGTGCCTGCCAGGTTTTCTGGCACCTCCTCCGTGCAGTCTGGACATTTCCTCTCTCGCCAAGGAGCAACATTATGTGCATGTTGGGAAACGCTCTTTTCCCATTTGCTCCGAAGGCCCTTTTCCCCTGTTGTTTGAGGAATGCTGTTTGAATTAGCTCCACGGATTGCAAACAGACCCCGTTGTTTTCCTTTCCCAATGCAGGGAGGCTTCTGTTCTCTCTGGCCTGCTGGATTAACCAGGGGCCTTACACACTGACCTCTCTGCAGCTCAGGGAAGCTAATTTAATCCCAATATTGTTACAGATCACAGCAGGACGGATCTCACAGATTCCTTGAGGCAAACCAGCATGGAGTGCTGGCAGGGACAGTAGCACGCAGTGTTTGTAGAGGCAGAAGCTGCTGCAATTTTTCTGTTAAATTCCCTCTACAAAACTCATGCAGCTGGGGAGTACAGCAGTGCTGGGGAACAGGGGTCCAACTGAGGAGATGCTTTGCCTGCATCCCCAGCACCCTTGGCACACCAGAGGGTGGAGGGCGGCTCTGAATCCTGGCAGAAGAGAAGGGAATGCAGATTCACATCTCCTCGCTATTTCTTTCTCCTCGTTATTCTTTTTCCCTTGGTACCTGCTCCTGAAAGTGGTCTGTGATTGTGATGCTGAGCCTGGAAAAGGCACCAGCACCCTCATAACAGGGCAATCCATATACATCTCACTTGCATTTTCGGGGAGAAGATCTGCCTTCTCGTCCTGCATGCAGTGTCACAGCTCTGCCTCCCCTGGCTCCATGGCCCCACCTGAAACCCTCGCTCTCCCCAGCATTGCCAAGGAGCGTGTCCAACCCCTGCGAGCAGGGCAGAGGGGTGCAGGAGCCACCGGGGTTTGGGGGGAAACCCTGCCTCTCCCAGCATTGCTCAGGGGGCTTTGATGTTTGGGAAAAATAAATTACTTTGGGACACTATTAAAGAGAAGTTTGAATGATGACACACCACAGGGCTGGGACTTCCAGCGTTTCTTGTAAACTCCATCCAGAGCTGGAAGTGGAAGAGGCCACTGGCACAGCCAAGAGGACGTGAAACCAAGAGCCTCTGCAGCAGGAGTGGCTTTGTGAGCAGCTCATCCCTCTCCAGGCATCTGCTCCCTCCCTCCTGCCTCTGCTGCTGCTGCTGCAGATGTCCCCCAGGACCACGGGACAGAGTTTGGGGAACATGGATGGGGCACCCAAGGGAGCCATAGCCCTGGGAGACTGGGGCAGGGATGGGAGCTGGGCATGCAGCCCCTGCTTGAGCCCATCCTTCTCTCAGCCATGAGCAGTTCTTGGGAACATTCCTGCTGGATGACATTTCCCAAGGCATAGAGGAAAAAAAAAAAAAAGCACTTTTTTCCCAATATAAATTCTTGCAACATTAAAAACCCCACACAATAGTTGTAAGCCCTGGAACGGCTGGGGGTAAAACAGCTACAGTTCGACATGGAAATAGCACTGCCATCTCCAACTGGTGAGTCCCAGATGTGGAACATCATGTGTGTCAAAACCCCACAGGCAGGACATGCAGGAAGCCTGTAATTGTTGTGGGCTCCTATCACTGTGTGGGGACAGGCTGGTGACCTTGGAAGTCCAGAGCACTCCATGGGTCACCTGCCACAGCAAGAGAAGGGCGGGCACTGGGAGTGACACAGAGCTCCTTGTTGGCCCAGCTGTGCCCACGGAGAACAGGCTGTGGCAGAAGGGACCTGCACCGGTTTTGGGACCCTGGGGTGATTTTGGGATGCTGGGGTAGTTTGGGAATGCCCCAGGCATGAGCTGGAGGTTCCTGCTGACCCACAGAATGGATGCTGGTGCTCTGGGTTGTACTGGCACACCACCAATGGGTGGGCACTGCCTGTCCATGTGTCCTCACTAACAGTAGATACATGTCCCCTGGGCAGGGACCCATTCAGATTGGTCCAGGAGCATCGCTGCACTGAAAGCAGCTGAATAGATCAGCAGAAAACACATGGAGGGGATCCTTGTGCAGCAAAAGCTGTAGAGATGTGATCACTCTGCTGTATTCTGAGCTGTTTGCAAAACACCTGCAATTACTTTAAAAACAGCTTGGGACTCTTCTGTGCCCGTGCCGAGGGCACACGTCTTGGCTCATGCCCAGCCACCTTCTGCCATGCAGCGGCTCTGCAGAGCTTTCCAACAGAGCCAAGAGCTTTGCTGGTGTGGGTGGGAAATGTCTACATATTGTGTCTTAAACTATATAATTAATTGGATGCAGTGCTGAGCAAGGAGCTAATTCTGCCTGGGGGTTTTGGTCATTGTACAGACACGGAAAAGAGTGAGGCCCAGCCTGGTGCCACAGGATGAGGCCAGGACAGAGGAAGCTGGGCAGGGAGCGAGGTCCAGGCTCCCAGAGCTGGGGCAAGGGGAAGACAAGATGGGGAGGATGAGGAGTGAAAGGCTCCCTCTGTGGGAGAGACTGGTAGTACCACTACAGCAGCTCTGCTCTGCCCTCTCTCTTTCTGCCTTTTGCAGCCTTTCAGTTCTTGGATGTGTTCATCACGTGGGACCTCGAGGTGAGGCTGGCCCAGCCTGCACCCCACATCGGCACCCAGAATCACCTCACGTCATCCCACATCACCCTGTATCACCAACTCCCATTACCCGCCTCGTCCCCCATCCCCCTGCATCACCACCCCCAGTAACCCCACACTGCTGCACTAAGTGCACACACCAGACACTTTAGACACCCGTGCCTGCATTTGTATGCATTTTAAATATCTGCAAGATGATGGCATGAGGGAGAGATGGGTCGAGCCTGGCTTTTTCAGGAGACACACCAATCCCAGCACAGGACAGGACAAGCAAATACACAGCCAGGGCATCAGTGGGGCAGTGGAGCAGGAGTGGTGGGGCAGCCTCTCCTGGTGCCTCTGCCCTGGAAGCTTTGGGGTTTCATTTCCAATTAAGTTTTTCATATGGTAACATTCAGAATTTTGATGGGAGATGAGGCTACTTTTGCCTAAGAGAGAACATACTTTCACTGCTGCGCCTGGCCCAGGAATGAGTTCTCCACTATTAAAATGTAATTTAATTTATCTCCGTGGGTTTTGTGATGACTGAGATTTGTTCTTAGGAGACCTTTAAAGGAGAACTTTTGCGTTATTGAATGTATGTGCTAGGAAGTTGAGTTCTGGCATCCTCTGATAACCAAATTTCTTTTCTATCCTCCACTATATCAATCATGATAAAAGCCCCTGCCAAAGCCCTAACTCAAGCCATGCTTCTGGCATATTGTGAAACAAATCAGCAGGGGAAAAAAGCAAAACCCACAAGATGCTCTAGTCCAGTATTTTTTAATGTAAGTTTCAAGGATATTGATGGTTTGCCTCATCAGGTAAATATTTGTAGCACAGTTGCTTTCCCAGGGTTAAACCAGGACCAAGTGGCTGCCAAAACTGCAACTCATTTGCTCTGACAGACCCCAAGTAGCTTAAAAATTAGTTTTCCTGACATCTGAGGCCTTGTACATGCCAAGCAACAGCACTGGTACCTTCCCACCGACAGCTGAAGGGTGATCCCATTTTCCAGGGACTAGTCTGATGAACACCCAACTCCCACAGTTTCCCAGGCCTCCCCAAACACAGGAGACCCCAGTGGGCTGCCGGTGAGCTGTGTGCACGGGGCGATGGGCACGGGACCCTTGGCCCTTCATCTCTTTGTGAGATTTCCTGCATGCAAAGAGGAAGGTGTCTTTTTCAGGGTCTGATTTTATCACTTTCCTGATGCATCAGCTTGCGGAATGCAGCAAGAGCAAACCATGCTGTGGAAAGAGCTCCCTTCCCTGACTGCGTCTCCAGAGCGTAGCAATGGCTGGGGCCAGCAGAGAGCCAAGACAAGTTCAGCACCAAGGCTGGCATCACCGCCAGGACCCGCGTGGCAAACACACCTCGCTGGCATTGCTGGCATTGCCGTCATTGCCACCCGGTGGTCACTGGACCAGCGGAGGACAAGGTGCCTGTGCGGTCCTGGCTGCCGGCTGGGAAAGCTGCTGCTCTGCTTTGCATATAAGTCAAAACCTGTGAGCTACTGGTTACACACACTCACTGCTTTAGCAGACTGAAGTGGGAGAAGGGAGGGAGCTGCCAGATCCAGCTGGTCTCTGCTCCAGGAGCTGATGGAGGATTAGCCCAGCGGCATGTCATTACAAATTGTCAGTTCCCAGAGTACACAAAACAAAGCTCTGAGGATTGAGTGTCTCAGCACAGAGGCAAAGGCAAAGACTTTGGGAACCTGATAGCACTTTCCACCCAGACACAGAGACATGTGGACCCGGGCTTCCTGCGGCCCCCACAGAGCCCTGCCTATCCCACAGCAGCTCAGCCTTGGCGAATGTGGCATTGGGGCTGTTGGCTTGGAGCAGGTTCCTGCCTGCAGCCCCACTGAGCCTCTCCCTCTCTAGACTGGTGCCCCACAAACCAGAGAGGGTTTATAAAGTGATCACAGGCCCCTGCAGGAATGTCCTGGTGCACAGAAATCCATTCCGTGCTCTCCAGTGCCCACTGCTGCTCTCCTGCACAAGACTAGGGCCTCCCCACTCAGCCGCCCTGTCACGCGCGGTGGCAGAGCTGGAAGCTCTCGCTACTTGTTTCACGGGAACTTCCAACATTTCAAAAATTGTTTTCATTCTGGCTTGGAGTGAAGACAAATATTTCAGAAATTTCCTGGATAACATAAAGTTTAAAATATCCTCCAAACTAAAATAGAAGTGTTGGGCTATCTCAGCTCATGCATTATGTCATATCATGCCAGCTCACAGTACACTGTGCAGAGTCCCAGATGACTTCTCATGAGGAGATGTAAACAAAAATACAAATAATGTCAGCAAGGGAGGAGAAATGAAATGCTAAAACGACAAATTCTCTTAAACTACTTTTTTCCCCCTTGTGCAAATTAATTCTCCATGGGAAATCGCTTGGATTTTTCAAAAGAGCACAGCCTGGCCAAAGCAGCTCTGCTGTTCTCCGGAGCAGGAGGAACGTGTTGCCGGCGCTCCCCTCCAGCCCGTCCAGACGCAGTCCAGCAGCTCTGCTGTTGCAGCCGTGCTGCTCCGGGATGTCCCGGTGTCCCTGCCTCCGGCTGCCTGGCCGCGCTTGACCCCTTATCGTGTTTCTCGCAAACCAAGGGCAGGCGAGCTCTGCGCTCACCGCGCACCGGGGCCCGGCTGTCTCCAGCACAGATAACGCCAGGATGGATCACGCTGGCTTAGCGGCGCGAAGCAGCGTCTCCGTGGGAGCGCAGCAGGAGGTTCCGTGCTCCCGCTCTGCCCGGTGCCGTGGGACGGCGCTTACCTGGCTCAGCTCTGCTCGGCCGGGGCTGGCTCCTGCCCTCCCTGCGCCCCGCACATCGCCCGCTCAGCGCCGCGGCGGCTGCCCCGCGCTGGGGCTCCGCGCCGGGCAAACCTCCGGGCGCCGGCTGGCACCCATCCCCCTGCCTGCCCCGTGCCTCTCCAGAAAGGCACTGCTGGGAAGGAGTGCCGGGGCTCATGTCTCCGGTGCTGTATCCACCCCTTCCCACCCTCTTGGGGTTCGGTCCTGCCAGTTCCACTTGTGGGCTGTCCTCACCACTTTGGGCCTTTCTACCGCTCCCCTTCTTGTGGCTCTGGATGTCACCACAGACACGCTTTTATGAGAGTGGGCTTGTGCAAGGCTTGTATAAAGTGTTCTCAGAAATACGAGGTCCTGTCATTTGTAAAACTAATAAAAATGTCCAATAATTTTTACAAGGGAAAAATGAGTCATTGGATGGCACATTTCTCATTACTGCCATTTTACAATTAAAATGAGCATCTATTGAATCAATCCAAAGCTCTTATTGTTAGCAGACACTAATAACTTCCTGAGCTATTGAAGATACTTTTTTTCTGAAGAAACATGACCCTTTGCCACGGCATTTCTCGTCGAGAGTGGTATCCAGCTGAGACCAGCTCTGCTCAGCTCCTGCTGGAGGGTTTTCAAACACATCCTGATGAGACTGGTGGCTATAACTGGGTGGGAAATTGTTTTTAATCCCTCAAAAATGTTCAAGATTTCAAAATTTTTCCCGCTCCACATGGGGATGAAACCAGAATTGTTCAACATTTTTACAAAAAAAAAAAAGAAGTCCTCATGGAAACCATCTCCGGAATAGCCAATAGCCATGGGTCACGCTGAGCCAGTGGAGCAGGGACTGCGGTGGCTCGGACCGCCATGATGGTGGCTGCGCTGGCATCAGCTGACTTTTGCTCCCAGGGTGGGACACCCATCCCGGACCTCATGACCTTTTCTGGTGAAAAATGAACCCAGTGAAACTTTCCCTATTTCACTGCAGCCATTGCGTATGTGTGGCTGCAATCTGCCCCACGAAGAACGAGCCAGGCCAGCAAAGCGGGGGCTTCACCACCTCCTACCTTTGGAAGACCAGGAATTTTGCAGCTGCTTGTGTTTTAAGGACAATATATACAGTCAGAGCCTAATTTCCAACAGGCACTAAGCCCATCTGCTGCTGCCTCCTGAAGAGCAGCCTCCCTCCAGATGTGTTGGGATGGACCCTGGTTACCACAGTCACCACCTACTTTTAGGAAATGGACACCCTGATGGGTGTGGTCTGAGGAGGATTCAATGAGAATAAGCCCCTTAGAGGTATAGAGGCACTCTGAGTGCCCTCAACAGCCCTTCCTTGTCCATGGAAGCTCATTTCAGCCTCAGGAGATGAGACCAAGAAGAGCCAGCCTGACTGCAGCAGTTGTTTCTCAAAATTACTCCAGATAAAGCAAAAGAGATCAAAATGCAAAGCCCATTTATTACCTTCAGCAGAGGTGTCTAGAGAAAGCTCCTGCTTCAGGATTTAGCAGAGGAGTTCCAGGTTGCTGTCTGATTTTAGGAGTGCTCTTTTTCCATGTGCAAACACCTGTACATCCTCAAGGCAGAGTGAGAAGCCTTTCCCCTGCCATGACACCAGAGAGGCCAAATTGTCTCCATATGCTCAGTGAATACAGAGAGTTTCTGAATGTGAATGGACATCTTTCCTTTCAAGCCCCAGCAGGCCCCAGGCAGCCAGGCTGCTGTCACTTGTGGGGAGATTCAGTTCCTATTTGTATTATCAAACACGTGCAAAGCTTATGAAAAACTGTCATGAAATCCCACTGCACAGCAGTAACAATGGGCAAGTCCTGGCTTCCAAACACTGAGTGCCCTGCCAAAGGGCTGGCAAGTCCAGATCCTGCTGGGCGGAGGCATCCAGATGCCACATCTGCCATGACATATCCTCTTGATGCAGGTCTGCAGGAGACCAGTCCCACCTGAGCCTCCCCATGAGCCTGTTCCAACCCTTTTGCAGAAATGAGCACCTGCAGGACTCAGAGACATCCGTGATGGAGACTTCACTCTGTCTTGGCTGGATGAGTCCTTATTTGCATGGAGCAGAGGGCTGGAGCTGGTGCTTGGTTTTTGCTGTTTGAGCAGCCCAGATTGGGCACAACAGAAAGATGCCAGGCTTGGCTCCCTGAGCACCACACTCAGGACTCTCCTGCCCCATCCTCCCCATGGCTCTCTAGAAGGGATGGTTCTGTCTCTTTGGAAAGTGCCACAGGAGTGGGGAAGCTGATGCAGGGCCCAGATGCTGGAGAGAAGCTGATGAGGTTGTTTTCCATTTTCTGTTGTTGTGCAATGGCCCCAGCGCTGGAGACACTTCCCACTCCTTTTCCTTTGCTACTGAGCATGGGAGTTGGGACGACAATACGTATTGTCATTTATACACTCTGTAGGACCCTCCTGGGACCTACGTGCATAAATCTTGGGTTTGCTTTAGCATTCCTTTTTCCTCTTGCATCCTTGCAACACAGCTTCTGTCTGTCCTGCCCGTCTGCAAGCCTGAGCTTTGCAGAATCTGTAGTCCTGCTCCCAAGAGCATCGGTCTGTGCTGCTGCCATGCTCATCTGCTCTTGCTCCAAAGGAGGGCCTTGGGAATGAGCTGCTAATCCAGCTTGGCCTGGCCACAGTCCTGCTGTGACTGCCAGGTGCCTGAGCACAGCACACACAGCGGGCAGTGCCGACAGCTGACAAAAATGCCAGGAACTTTCCTTTATGGCACTGTATTTCCCGTTAATTTTTTATGGGATTTCCTCAGGACCCAAGAACCCAGTCACTGGCAAAGCTGAGCAGGAGGGCCTGCTGCCCTCAGGGGACAGGGCTGGGGACTGCCTGGCTCCCTGGTGCCCAGGGCAGGGGCTGCCCGTGCTGGGAGGACAGCCCCGAGTGTGGGTGCCATCGGCCCAGCCAGCTTTCTGCCTACCCAACCGCTGCAAGGACTGCTCCCAGGTGCCGCCGCAGGCGTTCGGCCTCTGGCTCCCCGGGGGCTGCCGTGTGCCCGGCCGGCAGTGAATTTGGCGTCCCCGCCGCAGGGACTCATCGGCTGATGTCGCAGGATTTCCTCTCCCCGCCGGGAGCGCACAATAGCGGGGACAGGCTGCTCCGCAGACACCCTAATCCCTTGGCGATTGTGCCGCGTTTCGGGGGGTGACAATGGCTCAATGAAGGTTTGCAAGGTTAGCGGGAACGTTAATCCTTACAGAAGAAAAATGTGACAATTACTTAATGCCGTGGCTGGGAGCTTTTGTGCAGCCCTTCTGGGCAGTGTCTCATCGACAGGCGCTGCCGAGGACAGGCGCTGCCCGGGTACCTGGGACAAGAAGGGACGGGCGTCTGCGTCCGCGGATTGCAGCCGCTGCTGCCACATATCTGCCCAGCCTGACTCGGCTTCTGCTCCTCCCTTGGAATGCTCATTCGAGGGAAGGAGTTTCCCAATGAAAGCACAAACATGTCCATGGCCAGAGCACAGGCTGCTCTGGGGAGCAACAGAGTTTTTTATTGTCTCAATTTCCAGAAAATTAGGTGTCTCTTACAATTCAGAAACGCTGCGGAAGAAATGCAGCTGAGGAGCTGCTGCGAGAACACGGAGGGCACACCCCTACCAAGCTGCTCTGGGGGCACCGTGGGGAACGTGCTCCGAGCAGGGTCCAGAGACCTGCAGAGGAGAGGGGCAGGTGGAGGGAAGGGGGGTTGGAGGCGTTGTAGGCGGCGGGAGGGAAGAGGGGAACAGCAGAACCTTGGTCACTGGACAGTGATCCCAAGGGCTTGTGATGAGACGGTCCAGGAGGAGGGGAGGGAACCTCTATCCTGCAGAGCAGACCTGGCCCGTGGTCCCGGCGCCCCGGTGTGAGGGCTCTCTGGGTAGGAAGAGAGAGCCCTCAGTTGGGAGCGTGCGACAGCTGCCGGGGGCTGGAGGAGATGTGCGAGTGCAATTGTGTCAGTGCAGAGCCTCGGCCGCTTCCCGCAGGACGGCTCTTCTGGCAACAGGGAGGTGGAGGAATGAAATACCCTCGGCGCAGCCAGCCAGCTTATGTGCGGAGAGCTGTGACAGCCATCCGGGGATTTCTCTGGCTGCAGCGACTGAGGGAAGGGAAGGAAGGGATAAAGCACTGAGATCACAGACGAGATCCCGCCTGCTCGCCCAGAGGCAGGCGCAGCACCACAGCACGCCCCGCCAACATGCTCCCGGCGGCGCTGGCGAAAGTGTCGCCGTGCTGTCCCCGCCTGACCCCGCACCCGTCCCCACGGAACACGGATCACCGGCAGCCAAGGGCAGCAGGGACAGCCAGGCATGGCCGGCTCGACCGGGGACCGCGCAGTGGTGCCTGGTGCTCCAGCCAGGCTGGGGCAACATCTCAGCCTGGACAGAGGTGTCCCCTGCGTGAGTCCGGCAGGCTGCAGCCCCTCCCGGGTCCCCTTGACTGTCTTGCATGCCTGGGATATCATCATACCAGCCCCTCGAAGAGAGAGGAGCTGCCAGAAGGTAGAGCCGGGCTCCCGAGAAGCTCGGGGCAGCCTTCCCTCACCTGTTCCTTCCCTTCCTGCTGTTCCTGGCCACGACCGTCCCCTGGGCGCATCGGGCAGGGCAAGAGGCCACGAGCGTGGGACAGCAGATCAGATTTTCACCGGTGCTGGCCGTGAGCACCCTCCTCGGTGGGCGAGCAGCCGCCCAGGTTACCCCACAGCCCCGTTCTCGTGGCAACATGTATGTGTGTGCTCGCGTGTGCGCTCGCGTGTGTGTGTCGAAGCCATTGTGGCTCGGTGGATTTTAGGCACTGCAGGCAGAGAGCACAAATCTGCCTCTGATTAAATCGGTCCTTTGTAATATAACCTATATGAGCCTGCACTTAACACCCATCATCCTGAGGAAAGCCCAGGCTCTCTTCCAGCCGGTTGGGCTGCGTGCCTCCGGGGCAGATCTCCCAGGGACATGAAACTGCCGGGGCAGGAACTTGGATGCATTTCTGTGCGGATTCTTCCCCCTTCTAGAGAGGCACAATGGGGCTTTGCATGAGTGATACAAACATGCCAGTTGTACTTAAGGTTGACAAATAATGTAAACCACACAATCTGGTTTGAGGGAAACGACTTCACCACAATTTATTTTAGTGCTTTAAACATCACGCCAAACTCTGTAGTGAATTGCTAAATTAATGCCGGGCTGCCATCTAAATAGACATCTTCAGATCACAAGCATGTTATAGGGGGAATGGTTTCCTTTGAAATGGTTCCCACAGCTTAAAGGCTGTGCAGAGAAAAAATGTGCCCAGGATTCAATTGCTGCCAACATGTGGTGGCCACATTTCTCCACTGCTATTGGCCAAGATGCACAGTAAAGCTGAGGAAGCATCATCTGAGGTGGATAGATAAACTGGTGATTGCTGAGAGACAGAGAATGCCATAAGCAGCTCGCTTTGAGGAAAGGGGTAAAGCAAAATAGCCTCCATTCCAAGCTTTTAGCCTGGAAATATGTGCCCTGCCCAGGAAAGCATCTGGTTGTCCCCATCACACATTTTCTCAGCTGCTTGGAATGCAGCAGTGCCCAACAAGAGAAAAGAGTCCTCCACTCTTAGTTTTACATTTGTGCCTTAGCTGATGTTCTCAGACTGCTGCACTCTGCTCCTGGAGCTGCTGGCACCAATAGCATCTTCCACCTGCTTACAGCCATGTCCTAGATCTCCTGACACTAAAGCCTGCCAGATCCTCTTGGCATGGGGAGCTGGAATTCTGGGGCCAGTGCTCCCCACAGCTGTCAGGGAAGGGGACAAATGAGACCATGACATCTTTCCTCCAGCTGAAGGAGCTGGGAAGGTTCATGGTGGACACTCAAACCCCGTATGGGCTTCACATCTGCACTTCAAACTGGAAGTACCCCAGCACCCATTGACGAAGTGGAGACAAAGGATGAGGAAACAAAGGAGAGGGAAGGGAGTTGTCATTTGGCCACTGTTCCCACCCTGGCAAGTTGGGGTTTGTTTCCTCATCACCAGCCTGAAGTCCATCTTCCATGCTTTCGTGGCTCAGTCTCTCTTTCCCCTTATGGTTTCCTTCAGCTGAGCTGGAGGAAGAATAAAGAAATGTCTCTCCGGGCCCCAGTCTCTTACAGGGCTCATAAATATGTCTCTGCTTAAAAACTCAAGGATTAATTAACTCATGAGTATCTCCTAACCAAAGTTCTGGGAAAGAGCACCCTCCTGTGTGGGAGGCAACACATCTGTGGGAGGTTTCCCTGGGGCCTCTCCCCTTCCCACAGATTCCTGACCAGGATGGACCCAGAGCCAAGCAGTGCCCACCAAGTGGGATCCTGGCCTGGCATCACCACTGCATGCCAGCCATGCTGTGCTGGGACCCCCGTACCGTGAGGCACCTGGGTGGCCATCGGCATCAGCTCTCAGGCAGTGTTGCCGTGTTGCCTTTACAGCATTTTCAATTAGGTGCTTGACAATGCCCGGGCTTGGTGGTCCCTCATAAATTGTGAGTGCTGATGGTGCCACGGGAAAGTTTGGACCAAGGCGGGTGGTGCCTCAGGGTGCATCATGGGGCCAGGCTCTCCGGACACACCAGCCCGAGCCCTGCCACTGCCGCGCCCCTTGCCAGAGTGGCTGCCCCCACTGCTGGTGGGGCGGTGAGCCCTGCCAATGGCTCCCACCTGGTACACATGCCCATGCACCTTCCTGCCTGGGAAGGTGCCAGCTGCATTGGTTGGTGCCCCTTCTCCCCAGAGATGCTGGACAGGCTCACTCCTTCTCCGTTCCTGCCCCATGCCCAGTCTGGAGGCAGCAGGCATGGGGCAGAACAGCCCAAGGGCACTGCTGGAGGGTGGGCAGGCGCCTGCCCGCACTGACAGTCCCTCTGCCTCATCATTTGCTCAGGCTCTGCCTGGCGCTGGATCTGCAGCTCAATGACCCTGGGAGGCCCCGTGGTCACAGGCACCCTGGCTGGGGAGCTGGCCTGGTCCAAGGCCTGGCCATGCCCGTCATAGCCCCTGGGGAGGGAGGGTGTCTCCAGCGGCCATCTGGTCCTTGGCACAGCACGTCAGCCCAGCAAACGCCAGTCTCCGAAGAGCTGAGCTGCCAGGAGCCACTCCTTCTGCAGCGGGTCTGTGCAGAGCTTGAACGAAACAAACAACTTTTGCAACATGCTTTGTTTTCCACCATTACATTTAAAAAGTAAATAAATTAAATCCATTTTTCTGCCACTTCACTATGTCAAGTGTAACCTGAGCGCTGCTGGCAGGGGAGGCAGCGCATGGTGCGAGGCCTCCCCAGCTCATGGCAAGGCTGCCTGGCTGCGCTTGAGCCTGAGAACTGCTCAGGGATGGACTCAGAGGAGCTGTGTTGAACCTGTGCCAGTGACCCGTTCCACCCTGCTCAGTCCCAGGAGGGGTGGCCCCCTACCACATGGTGAACTGGGCTGGAAGGACTAGTGCTGCAGTGGAGAGGGGTTCAGGCAGCTGAGATACCCAGGCTGATCAGGGACCATCCCTGACACACAAGTGCAGCTGAGGATTGTGGTGTCACCCAAGCTGTCCCCAGGCCTCTCTTCACTCTACTCCGGTATCCTTTCACACCTTCCTCAGTGTCTGCAGAGACAGTGCTGCTGTCTCAGTGTGGGAAGGAGCAGGCTGCACACATCCGTCCTGGGCTGCTGCGTGTTTCATGGGCTGCACACACAGAGTGTCACCAGCCAGGGCACTGATCCCAGCAGGAGCTGTCCCCAAGGGTTGTTACTGGAGTGAAATGATCTCCCTCAGTGAGTGTCCTGCCCTGTCATCGATCTGGGTGGATGAGAGGTCCTGGGGACAGCTCTCTACCGGTCCATGCCCAGTCCCCAGGGCTGAAAGCATCTCCCGTGGCCACATTTGCCCTCTCCCAAGGGCAAAGGGACTTTGCACTCTCAGTCACCCACCACCCTCCAAGGCAGCCCCCGTCCATTGTTCTCCCCAGCTCCTCGGGGCTGCCACCTGTGGCCAGCAGCAGAAGTGGCAGGGGGATGCCCCGTCCCAAAGCAGCTCCTCCGTGCTGGGGCTCTCTGGGCGTTGGGGATGCACAGCTCTGGTGGGCCCTGCTCTCCCCATGACAGCTTGGGGGCGGACAGGCCTGCACTGTGGCTTAGGGCAATGCACTCCAAATCCCTACAAACAAGGAGCAGTGAGGGAGACGTTTGCACTGGGAGCACCATCCAGAGGCCTGGATTTTCTCTTCTCTGTGAAGGCAGCTGTCTGCACCCGGGACAGACCTTGGTTACTTTGGCATCGCAGTCAAAGCACCCACTGATGTCATACGAAATGGAACTTGGCCCTGGGTGCGAGAGGACTCAGGCTGCTTCCAGCTGGCCTCCTTACTGCTTCTCGCACTGTCTTTGGGACATAATTAATTTTCTCTGTTGGAGGGGTAGTTTCCAGCTAAGCAGGGATCCTCTGGGTTTAAAAGTCAGTGAAAGTGATTTCCAAAGCACAGGACACCCTTTCCTCTCTAGAACTGGGCTTGGAGAGACAGCTGCAGCCCTCCTGGGTTTGGGCCTGTCCCAATGCCATGCTGCTTCATTTTTGGACAAACCTAACTGTTTGGCTTTATCAAACACCTCTAGATACAACCTGATTCTCTGCAGCACCATGGCACACAGCTCTGCAGTGTGGCCCTGCCTGCGGGAGCAGCTGTTCCAGTCGTGCAGGGCTGTGGTGCCACATGGGTGGCCCAATCCCGCAGCCTCCTAAACAGTGGCAGTGGCTGCAGACCAATTCAGCCACTCAGCCTTCTCCTTCTTCCACAGAACTTCTTCTCTTTGCCGGTGCACTGCCTGCAGCAAGGCCACAGCATGCTGGAAACCCAGAGAGTTCCTGCCCTTTTTCAGCTTCAGCTCCAGCTCTGGGAGATGGCAGGTTGGCACCCAGCATCAACTAGGCCTGACAGGATCATGCTCCTTGAGATGCTGTCCCCCACATCCACTCTGGTCACTTGCAGAGGTTTTTGATGAGATGACTACCTCTGTCCCATCCCATGCACACGGTCAGGCCCCATGTGTGCTCCCCTTGCGTTCTTCTCAGAGCAGGAGGAGAAGAGGAAACATTGAAGCAAACTGTTTTACCAGAAAACACGCAAGTGACTTTTTTAATAATAACATCCAAATGAAAACAACGTGGGCTTCAAAGTCTGTCCTTGGGATGCTTTGTGGTTCACAGGCTTTCTGACAGCAATGCTCCTTTCCATCCCAGGGAACGCACCCAGGAATACCAGCCCCTTCCTGAGGTGTCCGAGGTGCCTCCTGCCACTCAGGCACCCTGTGGGGCCACGATCTGGGCAGGGAGAGTGGCTGCTGGCAGAGCCTTGCTGGGACACCAGGGATTCCGTCACTGCCCAAACTGGCTGTTCAGCATCTTCCTTGCTCTTGCCCTTTGCCAGCAATATTGGCAAAGATCCACATGGCCTCGGCTGTGGTTGCTCCAAAGGCCATCTCCCGTTACCGAAACGCAAATGTTGATGTTTAAGGAGGGGAGATGCTGATGGAAATGGAGCTGGCTCTGTTTGTTTGTCAAAGCAGCTATTTTAAACAAGTTCTGTTCACACAGCTTGCAGATCGGAAGGAAGTTTTCCCAGCCATAATATCCTAGCTCAGCGCTGGGCAGACAATGGTTCAGCAGTTGCCTGGGATTAGCTGGTGAAATCACCGTGTGCAGCCTGGGAAGAGCGTCTGGAAAAGGGCAGCATTGGATTTTGTGCTGGGGAGGTCGGGGGGTGGGGCAGGAGCTGCCCGGGGAGCCAGGCGTGGCATGACGGGGGCAGCCAGACTCACAGTAGGTCAATGTGCAGCCACTTCAGCACGTTCCAGTGAAGGGTTTCAGGACAGCCCTCCCTGGCCTCACATCATCCCTGTGTCCTGCTTTTTTCCCAAGGAAAATGGTTAAATGCAAAGTAGATTTCTGTTAAGATACTTCCCAAAGCAGCAAGCCTGAAAACAGGGCACCTTGTCACCTGCAGTGTGATGGGGAGAGGTGTCCTGCTCCCCGAGCAGTGAGAGCAGCAGATCCTGTCAGAGCCACCTCTGCCTGTGCCCCGAGCCATGAGCCCCCCACCCTGAGCCGTGTGCCCTGAGCCCTGTGCCGCGGCTGCCCAGGCACTGAGGGCCTGGCGTCACGGCCACTGCTCCCTGGCGTGTTCCCTTCAGGAAGGCAGACAGGGCTCCTGGAGGGTTGCAGAGGCGGCAATGCCAACTCCTTTATTCATTACAGCCTCATATACAAATAAAATCTTTACAAGCTTGCTTTGAGCCTTTAAAAATGCCGTTTAGGACGTGTCATTTGTATTGTCTGACTCGGGCTGCTCTGCACCACGGCTGAGCTCAGCGGCAGTAAAAACTGCTCTCCACGTAAAATCCAAATGAGTTTATTTTATTTGCAGGGCAGGGCAAAGGAAGACTTACCAGCTATGACACTCCAGTGCCCAGGGCAGAGTCACCCTGCCCACTGTGGACACCGCTTTGCAAGTTCCCTTGCGAGCAGCCTGGGTGTCTCATGGGACAGGGGCACGCAGCCCTCATGGATGTTGCTCTCTCCAACAGAGCCTCCTGCTACCTCCTGTGTTTCTGCTTGGGACATCCCAGAGAGTGGCTGTGGCAATGTCTGCAATGCCACAAACATAAGAGGAAGATGCAGAAGATTAAAGCAAATTAATCTCCACCAACCCTTCGGTTGCTCTGCAAATGCCAAGGCGTGAAAGCTTTGACTCCGGAGGTGCACATGGAAACTCTCCACCAAGTGGAATTAATTGCAGGAGCACTGGCCTGTAGTGTGAAGATTTTTTCATTAAATGCTTGGATGAAGCTTTCTGTTTCTTCCTCCTCTTGATGAATCTTATTGTGATTAAATTAAAGGAATTCTTGTTAAAACGTTAGTATCCTACTAAGACCATTTGTTGTTTTTCTCAGCTGCCTCTGGTCTTTTTAGAGACTTTGCTGCCTTGTCCTAACATTTTCCAGCTCTTCCTCCCCCCCGCATGCTGCCCTCCCCCCTGTTTCTGAGGCAAACTGGAAAGTTACAGTTGTGGTTGAGCCGTGGCTGCTGGCGGTGAGTCACGGCGAGGATCCCCACTCACAGCTCGTAAACAGGAGGGAGAAACACGCGTTCCTGCCCAGGGCTGTTCCTGGGGGCCTCGCAGTGGGGTGGGATGGGGATGGTGAAGGGATGGGAATGGAGACACAGGGATGGGGATGGGGACAGGGATGGGAGCAGGGACAAGGGTGGCGACGGACTGCTGTTCATGCCTCTCCCTAGTATGCAGGGCAAAACCAAGGCTGTTTCCTGATGGCCGTCACTGAGCCGGCGGTCAGAGGAGAGCCTGGCCCCTGCCAGTGCCCCTGGTCCACTCTGCTCCCACTGCTGTGTACATGGCCATTCCTGACCTGTGTCCCAACCTCTCATGCCCCCGGGCCAGCGGCATGGGATGACTGCACAAAGACCTTCCAGTGACGTGACAGCAGTGCCTAAAGGCTTGCTAAAAAGTTACGGAAAAGTAGAGGAGTGATAGGGATTTTTTTCCACAGCTAAGGAAAAAACAATGCTCATTTGTGGGCATTTTCCATTCAGGAGCATCCTGTGCAAATCCATTGTTCCTCTTTGAATTCCTCAGCATATGGCATTCTGTGCTGTTAGAGTTTAATATTCTTTTCATTACTGATATCTAATACAGACAACTCTTGAGGGTTACAGAAAACATATGTGAGCCTAATTTGTTTTTACTGTGCCACATGGTTTTACTCCCTGCATCATTCGGGTTTTTTTTTTTTTTTAATCATGTGATCAGCAAAAACTTAATGCTATTTTTAAGCATGGTAAGAAAGTGAAAAACACATTTACTGTGACTGCAGAGGAAGAGGAGTGTAGATCCCCCCATGCAAAAGTAGCTGTTACAGTGTGATAGCAAAATGATACTGCTGCTGTAAAAATGGCATTGCTTTGGCAGTGCAGTTTGTCAAAGCAGTGCCTGGCTTGTAAGGAGAATTCCCGGGAATTTTGGGCTTGGAATGATTTATCTGACTGAGACAGATGAGAATGAGCTTCACAAATATACAGATGTGTGGTGACAAGCCACCTTCCTGTGGGAGAACTCACCTTCTTCTTGCCCTTCATCCTTCTCCACCTTTTCCTCATCTGATACTTCTCTGGAGAGGTGGACATGAATTTATTGCATAAATAATCTCTAATGCTCCTTTTTACCCCTCAAATTACCAGGTGTTCACATGGCACCCATATTCATACGGGGGATACAGAAGGATGAGTCAAACTTACTGTGGTCCCCATGCCAGCAGCAAGGAATTGGTGCTTGGTTCTCTGCTCTACAGGTGTGTGCCCAGTCGGCCACACAGGTTGGGTTTGAGCTTATTTGGGAATTTTGGAGCTTGCGAATGAGGGGAGCAGGGAACAGGAGAGGGTGGGTTGCTGTGTGCAGAACACCTCTCTGCTGATAGAACAGAAAGGCTGCGAAGATATCAGCTGCAAGGGCAGGGCCAGGAGATGCTCATTGCCACACAGGCAGGTCCCTGAACATGGGGTTCTGTAATGAAACAACCTTTATTAGATCACAACCAGCCTTAGGTGAAGGTGGATCTTTAGCCCAAATCTGAGCCCTCTCACCCTTAGTGATGGTGATCATCAGTAAAGGAGAGGATGTTTGCTAAATCACTGGTGGGGCGGAAGAAGAAAGTTATTGCCCACCCATGTGCTTCCCTTTCAGGGCTCATGGCTGCACGGGGCTCTTCCATGCCAGGAATTGTGCTCATTGCCCCCGTCCTTGGGTTGGCACTGGGCTGGTGTGGCAGCACCGTCCTGCTGCCAGCCCAGTGCCATGTGCCTGGAGCCTGCTGCAGCAGGTCGGGGAAACCTGAACCCTGGCATCTTGTGCTGCCAGAGAGCTTCAGTCAACCCCGAACACAGGAAATCCTGGTGCTGCCACACGCCGCATCCTCTGTTCCCACACATGTGCCTTGTTAGCAGTGTCAGGAGCCTCCAGCTCATGGGTGACTGCTAACCACAACCACCAGCATTAACCTCCTGCTTGGAGGTCATTTGCAACAACCCACAGAAATGCCTCAGAATTGGGCTATATTGAAAGAAGCTGGTGCGTTCCTGAAATAATTAAAAAAAAACAAAAAAAAAAAACAAAAAACCCCACCACTTTATCATTTATGTATTTGGGCCTTTGAGAATTCTGGACTGGAGTAATAAAACTGCTGTGGACATCTGGAGCCTTCCAGGGCAGGAACCCCAGAGTGGCCGTGGAGTACGACAGCTCCATTCATGGGCTGAGATCATGGCTGCTGCTCTCTGCTGTTTCTCTGCTGCTCAGTCATAGCAGTTGCACGAGTCCAGATGAGCCCCTGAGGACTAAAGAATCCACTGTGAAAACCATCTCACCATCCCAGGAGGAGCCTGGCCTGAAAGGTGGAGCCTGGAGCAGCATATAAAAGCCAAGGAGGCATTAAATCTTATATCACATAACATGGGTAGAAGGGCAGAACAGGATGTCCCAGCAGCTCTCCCAGTGCAAATCTATCTGCTCCTTCCAGCTGGAAAACTCTAGAACCTGCAATCAGGTGTGTCACTGTGGGACCCCCAGCTTGCACAGCGGAGGCTGGATGCTATGGGGGACAGTGCCACACATCAGTTCAGACACACCCAACATAAATAACCCACTGTGCTGGGGAGCCTGGGCCAGCTGTGCTGTTAGGTGCTCCTGTGGGTCATCAAGTATTGGGTCAAGAAGATGGATCTGTGTCATGGAGCGCATCAAACCGCAGCCTTTGGTTGCACACAGGGCCTGGCCTTCAATGAGTTAAGGGTGATTTGAATGATTCCTTTTGTTTAGATTCATTTCAGGTTTCGTGATTTCTGTTATTGCTGCATAAAATCACTTGCAGGCGCTCGAGGTGGGGTGGGCGCAGGGAGAGCGGGAGCAGATGTGAGCTAATTGGAAGCACAACCGCAGCGACAGCAAGTGCTGCCCAGCCCTTCGAGGCCCAGGGTGCCGCTAAGGCCTCAGCACACCCCGTTTGGAAATTGCACAGGCCATAGAGAGAGCCTGGGGATGGGGAGGGTATGGCAGGGTGGGGTGCAGGGTGTGAACAGCAAGTCTCTGCCCTTCAGTGAGTACTGAAGTTCTGCTAGTCCAGGGTGGTGCCCCAATGCTCCTGGCATCTTGGTTTGGCTTTGAGGTTGAATCATTCTAATTTTCATTCAGTTCACAAATAAAGCTGGAAAATACAGGAATCACAGCAAAAAGGTGAATTCTGTCTGCCAGGAATCTGGGGAAAGAACAGACACAGAGACCTCATCAGTGCTTCAGCAGATGGGCTGTGTGCTGGTGGACAGGGGCAGCTCCAGCATGGCCATTCTGGGATGAGATGGGATGGGATGGNGGATGGGGTGGGATGTGACAGGACGGGACGGGATGGGACGGGACAGGATGGGATGGGTGGCACCTCTGCATCTTGTCACTTTGGTTACAGCATGCGCTGTCTGGCCTGAAGCCCCTTTGTGCCTGTGCACCAGTGTGACCTGCTCCAACTGCCCAGGGTGTGACTGGTCCCATTTGGGGTGGTCACCTTGAGGGCAGCCACTGCCTGGGAGTGTGGGCAGCAGTGCTGGGAGCTGTGAGAGAGCTGTCCTCTCCCATTCCAGCGGTGAGTGCAAGATGCTCTGCTGTCTGTCAGAAGCTCTTCCCTGGGCTGAGGGCAGGGTCTACTTCTTCCTCCACCTGCAGAGCTGCTGTGATAACAGATGTCCATGCCTGGCACAAGCTCACCAGAACCTGCCTCACTTCCAAGGCCCGCGCAGAAGTTGCTGCTCCTCCAACACCGGCAGAGAGGGCCCTGTCACACTGGGACATGCTGGTGTTGGGCAGAGTGGGGCTGATTGCAATCTGCCGCAAACCTGCTCCTCATGCCACAAGAGGGGTGAGAACCGGGAAGCCACATAATAAAAATTCAAAGCATCCCAATCCAATAACCAGCTGGAGCTGCAGGTGCTAATGAGATTGTGTGTTGGCTGTTGTTCCCCAGCCTGAATCTGTCAGGAGCTCTCTGGACTCCCATGGCAACACTGGCTTTAATTAAAGAATCTCTGCATGGCACCAGAGGGCAGATTCACCCGTGCAGGATCTGTGGCACTTGCCGAGTCATGAGACAGTCTGTCTCTTTCCAGAGATTAAGCTCTGGGAATCTCTCAGGTTGCTTGGCACAAGGAAACAGGGGAACTTCTGTGTGAATCTGAAAAACGTAGTTCAATTAACTTTTCTCACTCTCCCTTTAGGCAAGACCCAGAGTGTGTCTGGGGGTTCACACCCCAGGAAGGTGACAGGGCTCAGGATTAATTAAGGAGCTAACATTCCCAGAATCACACTCTCTTGGGAAAGCAGTCTGCTGCTGGAAGCCGCTGGTTCCCAGAGCTGCCAGTGTAGCCAAAAGGGTACCCAGAGTGTCCCCAGCCTGCTCTGCCTGCCTTGGCGGGGATGGTGGGCGGCATCTCACTCCTCACTCTGTTGCTGCACTGGGAAGTCACATCCACCACCAAACCCCTTGTCCTGGCTGGAGAAGCCACATGTGTGTGTGTGAGTCTGTGTGTGTCTGTGTGTCTGTGTGTATGTCCATGTGTGTGCCCATGTGTTTACATGTGTGTGCATGTGTGTGTGCTTACACATGTCCATGTGTTTACATGTGTGTAAATGTGTGTGCTTACACGTGTCCATGTGTGTCCATACATGTGTGTCCATGTATCTCCATGTGTGTGCATGTGTGTGTGCATATGTGTGTGCTCATGTGTCCATGTGTACATGTGTGCATATATGTGCTTGTGTGTCCATGTGTGTGGATGTGTGTCCATATGTGTGTGTTCCCGTGTGTGCCCATGGGTGTCCATGTGTATGTGTGAGTACATGTGTACACATGTGTTTGAATGTGTGTGTCCATGTGTGTGTACGTGTATGCACGTGTGCATATGTGTGTGTCCTTGTGCCCTTGTGTGTATGTGTGTCCATGTGTGTACATGTGTGTAAGTGTGTCTGTGTGTATCGATCTGTACCCACGTGTGTGCGTCCTGTCTGGACTCGAGGGGTGCCTTTTTGCGCCGGCCCAGCAGCTCTGCCGTCACCTTGGCCTCAGGGCTCAGCCATTGGGCCAGAGCTGTGGGACTCGTGGCCACCCCAGCCTGCCGAGCTGCCAGGACTAATGCGGGCTGGAAGGAAATCTTGGAGTAACGACAGGGAGGGCGATCTGTCTGCCCTGTCCTGTCAGAGCATGTGGTTCTTCTTCCGAAATCCCAGCACTTCCTGCAACCTGGTCCATTGAACCAAAATATCTTTCGAAAGAAATCTGGAAATAGACTCTGACAGTATCAAAACATCCTGTTTTGACATTTTCTGAATGAATCACTTTGATTTTTTGTTTGGAACAACTTCGCTGCTTCTTTTGGTACAGAAATGGATTGTGTTTATTGACAAGTTGTAACTAAACAAAGTCATTGATTTTTGCTTCACTGAAACATCTCAAATCTGAAACTCCCCCAAATCTGCGTTGAGGTTTGATTTGCTGTACCAGAGTATTTCTAAATATTATAGTTTGTTCCAACTTAGAGCCAGATTTTGCAATCCTGAGTAGAGCCGGTCAGTCCGGCTGTGCAGTCCCTGCCTCATCCTGCTGGGACCAGCCCCTCACAGCAGCACTGGGGGGTCTCAGCAGGGGCAGCCCTGGGTCGGGGGCATCACCGAGCCCCCTGAGCCCAGTGGTCACCACAGGCTCCTGCCTGGGGCCAGGGTTGATGAGGCCACGGGTGATGTGGCTATTAGCACTATTTGACAACTTGTCAGAATTAGAAAGCTCATCATAAAATCCACCAAAATGAGCAGGGGGTTTTTTTGGGTTTTGGTTTTTTGGTTTTTTTGGTTTTTTTTTGTGTGTGTGTGTGTGTGTGTGTGTGTGTGTGTGTGTGTGTGTGTGTGTGAGTTAAGCTTTTCTGCCCCAACCAGGAACAGATGTCTGAACTGGTTGATGAATTGGAAACATCTGAAACAACTTTCCAAGCCGAAGTACAATAAATATACCTTTCAGCACGATCTCTGCAAGAGGGTTTTAGAGGCAAAACTCACTGAAGTGTTTAATATGGACCATGGTGAAGAATCATTATAACAAATGAACCAAATTAAATGAGAACTTCTCCCCACTTTAGTGACTTTGCTGGGACTACAGGTATCACTTCCTGTGCTGGCAGTGGGGCTCTGCCCTGCCAGCCTTCTCAAGTCGCCCTTCCATGGTCTAATATGGTCACCTTCCATAAGTGGAGGAGGATGGAGAAGTGGGGACACCCCAGGGCGTGCGGGGCCCTGAAGGGCACTCAAGCTCAGTCGTGGCCGCATGGGCAGGAGCCAGGTGCTCCTGCATAGGAGTGGGCAGCTGCCGCCTCCTGGCACATTGGGACCCACATCTGCGGACAGGACAGACAGAAGCGGATACATCCCTACTGCCTCTGGAGCCTTTCCTGATGCTTCAGCATCTCCAGAGGCTGCTGGTGGGGCCCCAGCTCTTCACCTGTAACACCATCCCTGACTCCTGCCTTACCCCCTGAGCCACCAGTGCTGCTGCAGTCCACCACATCCATGCCAGGGTGGGATGCAGGGGGAGGCTCAGGCTGACCCCCAGAGTGGCATATGGGGCTCTGCAGCTGCCCAGGAGCCAGTCTTGTCCAGCCCAGGAGCAATTGGCAAAGCATTCTTGTGCCTCAGTGCCAGGAACATCTGCCAGAGCTTGCGGGCTGCCTGCCAGGGTTCAAGTGCTGCCATTCCAGGGCTGATCCCATGACCTGCAGAGATGAGAATCTTTCAGCAGGAGTCGTCAGAAAGAGTTTATTTTTCCATGTCTCCGCTTGGCTTATTCCACTGAGCGAAGTCACGTTCTATTGATTTATTCTGAAATCACATTTATTTTCCTTTAAGAAATAAAGTCCAATATTTCTTCTTTCAAAATTCATGTGGGTTGCACAGGATTTGAGGGTCAGATTTCAAGTGTGAGCACATCCATGAAAGCTCCTGCCTGGGCAGGTAACTTCCTTTGCACATGGGAACCCAATAAGAGACCCTCACTGATGCTCACAAGTGAAGGGAGTTGCAACCTTGCAGCAGGCCTGGTGCTCCAGGGAAAATTCACTCCTGCTCCCGTCATGACTCCCCACTGTGTTGCTACCAAGGAAAAGACAGGTGTAAGGGATTTCAGAATCTGCACTGAGAGGTGTAAATACGAAAACAGAACAGAGACCTAATCCACAGTTCGGTTGCTTTGGCTGTGCTCAGGAACCCGCAGTGATCCCCTGGTCTGGATGGAGCTGCCGATGCCCTCCTAAACCCCAGCTGCCACCATCACGTCATCACCCTGATGGGAAAAGGTAGAAATGATACTATGGGGTTTTTATGGGACACACACTGACCCCCTGCCAACACCTCACCAGGGACCCTTGCCCTGGAGAGAACACTGTGCTTTTGCAATGACACCATCCCTGTCCCAGGGAGAGCAGGGAATGTGCTGTGTTATGTAACAGCTGGGTACTGGCTCTATGCAAGGACATTATCGGAATGGCTAAAGTGCTTTGAGCAGAATGAGTCACCAGAACATGACTCATAAATAGACTCCTTTGAGGTCTCTGCTCCCCAGCGCCCTGTGAGCTGGTGGTGTGGTGAGGCCTGGGGAGTGCTTGGACTATCCCAGATGTCCATAATGGGATACTGATGCTCGCACACCGCTGCCACGCCAGAAGGCCTTGGTGCCCCTCCTGCAAAGGAAGCACGGGCAGGGATCCATGGCATCTGGCTTGCCTGCCTAAAACTTCCCTGGTGCCTGTTGGCTAATCCCCACCGATGACAATGGATCAGCTTTTCCTTATTGTGGGGATCAGGGGCTAGGGGACACGGACATGACACCCGCACATGCACCAGGGGCTTGGAAGTGCTGCCTCAGGTGATTAGAGTGAGGTGCAGCCAGGGTCCAGGTGTGGGGGCTCAGCCTCAGCCGGGCACCCGCAGAAGAACCAGCACAATCTGAAGCAGCTTTCTCATTTAAGAAAAAATGGTTTGGAAGCCGCCACCTCCCTCCACTTGCCAGCAAGTTTAGGGTTTCATAAAGTCAGCCTGGTAATAGGTTACAAATGTACCTATCAGTTTTACATTTGTTTTCATTCAGGCTCAATGAGTCTCCACCAAACCTGGCGATGGCAGGGAAAGGCCCCCCCAGTCCCCTGCCCTCCCCGCTCCCCTCCCAGCACACCCACAAGTGAATTGTTCTTCCATAATCTAAACCAACACTCCTCTGCGGCAAATTGGATTTCAGTTAAGCCCTGTGACTTATGTGCAAATCCTGACAGCAGATCGCCTTGCGCAAAGCTCCCTGCGGGGCACGGAGCCACCACGGACACGCGGAGCCAGAGCCTCCACAGCTGGTGTCAATCGGTTCAGCCCAGCAGCAGTGGCGAGGCCACAGCCTTGAACCCCTGCATCCTGGGCGCTGCAGCTCCTCCCTGTCCTGGGTGTTGCACCCTGGATCCTGGTCAGTGCACCCTTGAATCCTCAGCAGTGCACTCCCAGTTCTCGGGCACTACTCTCACAGCTCTTAGGCATTGTGATGTTGCTCCCCCTGTCCTGGGTATTTCACCCCAGATCCTGAACGTTGCACCTTCAATTAAGCAGCAGAAAGCAAACCCTAGCAATGAGAAAAACAGCAAAGCTGAGTTCAAAGAGCCTCATGCCGATGTTAGAAATTCAGAATATAAACATTACGTGGCACAAGGCATAGTGGGCACTGACTGAGGTCATAAAAGTTAACTTTTTTTTTTAACATTATTGAATTTTTGAAGCTGTAATAAAGTGCAGTTCCCAGAGGAGTCAACCAAGCAGGTCTTGTCTGGATCGTGTGAAACTGAAGCTGAGCAAAGTCACCCATTTCTAATTCAGTTACATGGTGATTACATGGGCTCTCGGCTGAACAGCAATGAGGGGTTTTATTTTCTGTGATGAATGAGCATTTTTAGTGTCTGAAGTAGCAGCTGTCACACAGCTCATACTTTTGCCAAGAAAGTAATTCAGAGGGGAAGGATAAATTTTAACTCAACTTCTCTTTTATTTTGAGATTTAGGACCTAAGATTGACAGAAAAGCCCTCAGTCCTCAGGATCCAGCCACGCCCAGATGCTGGGCCAACTGTGGGTGCTGCCACCACCGCAGGGTCCCCTGGGACTTCTGGGCGCTGTGCAGGACTGCAGTGATGTCACCTCCCAGCCCCTTCCACATTGCACCACAGCCCAACACTTTGCCGTGGCCTCTGTCCCTGCATCCACCTGACCTGGGGTAACAGTGTCTACACCTCCAGCCCCTCTGGGGGACTGTCCCAGCCTTCACCAGGGTTGTTTTGAGGTGCAATATCACTGAGGGAGCTCGAAGGAGCATCCACCATGTGCGACACACAGATGTCAAGGCACTGGACACACGGCAGCGCTGGGGTTTGTTTGCTGCAGCTCCCCAATGCCTGAGCAAGAGCTTCAGGATGAGTAAGATCCACTTCCTGAGCATTTACTCAGAGATGTTACTGGGTCCCTCATGATTGACTCTGATGCTGAGAGTTCTCTGATGGAAAAAATGTATTTAATTTTCTAGTCTGTTAGCAATTTAAATTGAAGAAGTGGTATTCAGTTCCATTGTTTTCAGCCCGTGATGCTCATGTGAAAGGTTTCTTTGATTCAGGACACTGCAGTGCAGGAAGGAACTTCAGACACTATGCAACAGCACATTGGTGAAGACACAGATAATTGATCAGGAGCTGATTGCAAACAAGACACCAATGTTGATGTTTATTTAATGGGATGTCTTTAGCTTAAAATTAATGTTGAATTTATCAGTAAATTTATATGCTAAGATTGGAGAGATTTTGCACTGACTCCAAGAGAATGAGATCAGGAACCAGTGGTTTTCTCTGTCTCACTTGTTTTCTTCACTTTATGCTTTTGGCTGCATCTCTGCTGTATCCTGCACTCCCTTAGAGCACAGACCTCATGGAAGTACTTGCTCTAGTAAAACCAATGTTGTTGCCAGCCAGGAGCCTGGTGCATGGTCTGTGTTCTTCCCCAGCGCCGCGCTGCTCTCATGGCATGTCACATCTGGCAGTCAAGGCAGGAGTGCCCAGCAGGAGCAGGTTGTTGTGACCAGCTCCCTGGAATCCAGGGAGGCTTGGGGTGATGGGCAGTTTTTATTCTCCCCCTCCTCTCTCTGAATTTCTGTTTTGCATTAATCAGCTTCACAGTTGTAATCAGAATATCTGGAAGACAAGCAGCAGCGATGGCATTTGTCTCTTGGAATTGGTTCTGGGTGTGGGAGGGCAGGTGCTGGGCCAGCGCAGTGCTGCAGATGCCAACCCCCTCGTTCTCCCCTTGTCCTTATCCTCCCTCCCCAGGATGCAGTTCTGCAGCTGGGGTGGGAGATGTGCACCAGGAGCCCCAAGTGGGACAGGCAAGACGGGCTGTGTGTGATGAGCTGGGGTTGTGCAAGGCCGCCGAGGCAGGACTGAGCCCTGATCCCAGCCAGGCAACGGGCACAGTGCTCAGCACAGTGCTCTCCTTGTGTGACTGCAGTTCAGCAGAGCAGGATCTCACTTCATTCACCCCGACTAAATTACAAGCAGTCATGCCGGGGCTCTGCACTCACAAATGAAATACACGTTGCGCTGGCTGCTCCGTTTGCCAAGACGCTGCTGATGGGTCACCCAGCACAGTGCTCATGATCTGGTGTTTTCCTGATTTCACCAACCTCCTCCAGTAGTTTATTGATATGAAGTGGCACCAGAGCAGCTGCAGCCCGGAAGAGAGGTCAGTCTTGCTGCTGGCACAAGGCAGACACAAAAAGAGATTTTCTTGTGTTGTGAGGAGCTCAGCTTTCCTGTGCTGCATGTGGCCTGGTTTGGATTACAGACCAGCTTGTAGAAATGCTGCAAAATGTGTACCCACTTTCTGAGGCACAGCCACCAGCACCAGCTCCTGGAGACCTCATGGGGGAAGGATTCTCCACCAGCACCATGTCCCCCACGTCGCGTCTGTCGTTATTTATCCTGCTTGAAGTGTCAGCACAGACACTGGTGTAGCACTTAACATACTGAACTTGGCCCACAAACTCTGCAGTGACATTAAGCAAATCTGCTTCTTATTGCTATTTACTGTTTAACGAAGCAGTAGGGACAGCTCCAAAATTAAGGTCAAGCTGTGTTGCACTCAAAGTAAAACTCATTGCAAACTCCCTTTGAAGTGTCATCATTTTCAAAAGAAAGTTCCTTCTGATATTTTACAAGAAAACTTATTTAGGTTAGTACTTTCAGAGGGAATTCCCCTGAAGGGGAAGATTTTGTATCCCAGGATCAAACAAAATAAATCCTCTCAAGCTGTGAAAAATAATGATTAAAATTGTCTATTAATCCTGAATAAGAATTGCTGGGTTTTTCACTAGCTGTCCTGCTAGTTCTGAACAGGCAGAGCAGGGGTGGAGACAGAGGAGACAATCATGTGCACTGCGGGCACATAGAAGCAGAAAGGGTCACCTGGGGTGGGAGCTGTGCATGTGGACCGCAGGGTTGTGGACCCAAGTGAGTTGAGTGAGATGAAGCTGGGGATGGAGGGGCAGGAGGAACGCCAGGATCCTGCCAGTGTCTCACCTGGGAGGTCAGGGGTATGCTCAGCCCAGCCCTTACGGGAGCTCAGAGGAACACTGGAGGATGCAGCACACCAAGCCCCACAGCCAGGCACCCACACACCAGGGACTGAGGCAGCTCTCGTTCCAGGCTGCGGTGTCTGTCAGGACCCCCACGGCCGTGGCGGGGCAGTGATGAGGAGCAGTGGCATGAACTCACATCTGTATGTCTTGAAGCGGTTGGGAGCCCGCAGGCAGCAGCAGCAGCCACACGACGGGCTCCCCTCGCCGAGCAGTGAGTGTCCCACGCACCGGGAACTGTGGGGTTTCCCTGGCTGGGAGCAACATGATTAATGGACTCATTACTGCAGCTTTCACTGCGCTGCCTGACACACGCTCTTGTGCTTGTACACAACTGTGGAGTCCTCGCTCGCGGTGCCAGCTCTGATTCATATGTCAATAAATAGCGGAAGAGAAGCAGTTTTCCCTGCCAAACCAAACAAACAGTATCTTTTTGGTCAGGACTACAGCATCCCTGTGAAACCAGTGCCAAGGGGAACTGTGCTGACATGATTCCCCACTCGCTCGACACTCCCTATGCCATGCCCGTGGGTCAGCAGCCCTCGGCAAGTATGGGGAAAATGTCCCCGCTCCCAGAGGGAAAATGCATTCCTCTGCCCATCAGTGCCAGACACCTTACAGCCAATAGTGGAAAGGGAGGGAGGAATGTATTGTTTAATGGTACTTTTATCAATAAAAAGGAATTATTGGCCTATATCCCTCCTGAAACTTTAATAAAAGTCAAATGATAGTTTTGTCTTCTCTCCTTTTTCATTTATTTCTAATTCAGACCTGCACTGGGGTCAGATCAAGAATGCTTTTAACCTTTCCAGCAGGCCTGATGGAGGCATGCCCACAAGCAGGATGGACAGGAGGAGGCTGCCTGGGCTCTCCACCACCATGGCACCCCTGGGACAGCCACTGGCCCTGGGCCAGGCCCTGACTGGGAGTGATGTCCCATGGTCCCTGGAGCTCCTGCCACACCTTCCCCTAGCAGCTACCCCTTTCAGCATGCAAGGTGCAGTTCATGTGAGTCTGAGAGCTACACGTTGGTTCACATCAGCTGATAAAAAGGCTCAAGATTTAGGTCCTTGCACCTTGCACAAATCCGACAGCACCCATGAGGAGCGCAGAGATGCTGGGGCAGACAGGGGTGCTGGGTGAGCCCAGGTCAGGGCACTGCCAGAGCTCTGTTCCCTTTGACACTTCACGACCCCAAAGCCTAGCCATGCAGACTCCCCCAGATCAAATTCCACACTTCTTGGGTGGAAACAGCTGGATTTGCCAAAGGATAAAGGAAAGTGTTTTCCATTAACACATCTAACACCCCTGTTAGTGTGTTCTTGCTGTACGCAAGTGCTGCTGAGATTTTACTGTAACACCACAGGAGGAGAGACAGTAATTGGGGCATTATCTGTTCATGGCTAGAGTGGCTAAATTAATTACTGCAATTAATCCTTCTGCAGGAGGCAAAAGCTCTTGTGAGGGGAAGCAGGAGGAAATGAGTTAATTTGGTGTGATAATCATCTGACTGAGGACAGGTGCAAATATTGGTAATAACAAGCATCGCTGTGGCAGCGGCACTGGTGTGGGTGGCCTTGCTGGGCAGGTGGGTGCAGGCACAGAGAGCAGAGGGACGTGGCGACAGTCATGGAGAGCAGAGGAACAGGCCAGGCACGGAAAGCAGAGGGACGTGTGGGCACTCTGGGCGGCCTTAGCTTGTTCTTCCCTGAAGGTTTTGTGTGTGCCATGTCTGTAATCCAGGGAGCACCCAGGTGGCCGAAGGTGGCCCTGGAGGAGGTGTTGGCCCCCAGGGTGTCCCAAAACTACCCACAGGGGACTTCCCATTCTGACATTGCTGCCGGGACCCCAGGCAGACCCCATGGGAGGGTGACAGGCTCTGCAGTTCTGGCCCCATGGAGCAACTCTGGGTCCCTCGTGAGAGCTCTGGTCCCTAGGGAGCCGCCTAGGGATGTGCTGGGAAACCTTCCCAGAGGAATGCAGCTATGGAGGGAAATATTCCTCATCTTAGCAAATGAGAAAAGGGAAAAATAAGGTGAACGAATGTTTTATTTAATGGACAGTTTAATTGCTGACATCTGTGATAAAAGCTGTTTTTTTCCAAACTGGAACTTGTTTCTATCTCAGGATGAAGCAAGGATGTGGGGGCAAATTCTTCAGAGAGTCCCTTTGAGTCCCATCCAAGGAGGATGGGGAATGAAATGTGGCACATGTTAAACATGTAAATGAGGTACTGATTTACTGATTTATCTGTTTCTCGCATGAGATCTTTTTTGGCTGCATCAAAATTACTGTATTATTTATAAGCCTTAAACATTTAAAATTAGATGTGTGGTTTTAAAACAAAACATCAAAACCTTAATGCAAACCACATTGTTTCAATAAGAAATTAGATTTTAAAAAAGCAAATTCAGAAAGTTTCTGTACTGGATCAAACCTGCACCTCATGTGGTTCACATCCATGTTGGATCTATTCTGTAGGACTGGGTTCTCTTTGCAATGATTTGCAACAGTGAACTCAAAATAAACAGATCTGGTTTCATTCATGGAATATTTCCTTGTTATTGAAAAGCATCATTTTCTGCGCTGTCCCTTGACATTTCTTGGGGAAATCCTGGAGACTCACAGCTCACTGGAGGCACCAGGACACCCTACTGGAGCCAGCAGTGTGATGTGCAGGCAGCTGCTCTCCTGCCATGCTGCCAAGAGCTTGGGAGCTGCTGCTTCACTCTCCGTGGACTGTGACAGTCCCTCCAAGGGCACAGAACCTGCCCAGGGTAGCTGCTCTTGCTGGGCTGCTTGATAAAGGATTTGGAGGGATCTGCAGAGTACCATCTTCCTCTGCCTGTCCAAAAGCAAGGTGAAATGTGATTAAGGACTGCCAGTAGACCCCACCAGTTTGCCCACTTGCGAGGCATGGACCTGCTGCTCTGCAGCCAGCAGAGCTGCACCTGCTGAGGAGATTGAAGGGCTGAAGCTGCTCTGGTCACTGGTTTTACAGAGCAGTGTGAATCATGCCTTCATGCATCGTGGAGACTGGGCTTGATTGTACCACCACCTCCAGCTTCTGGCCATTCATACAACTGGTGTGCTCTGCAAATAGGGGGAAACACTGATGCCTCTCTCTTACCCTCAGGGGCCATTGCCCTGGCATGGCACCCCATAAACATGTCATCAGTGAAACACAAACCACATCACAGTGGAGTCAACCATAGTCCGAGTAGCACCAGCTGGTTTGCACTTCCTCTGTAATTGCACTTCCAACGAAGAGTATAGGGACGATGAAGGACTCCAGGACTCCGCATCACGGGACAAGGCTCATTGGGCAGGGCGATGTGCTGTGGGCCAAGCTGTACCTATTCTATCGCTTAACAGTGCCTAATGTTCCCAAAATGGGCAGCTTTCTCCCCACGAGGTTGGGAAGGATCAATACCCCTCTGAGCAGGAGAACAGGCCCCTTGCCCAGCGCCGGGCCCAGGGCTGGCAGTGAGCACAGAGGGCATGGCATGGAACTGTCTTGCACCCTGGTGTGATCAGAGACCCTGGGTGGAGGGAGCCCGGTGTGCTGTGGCTCTCCATGCAGCCAGGCTGCCATCAGTGTGTGTGCTGGCGGGTCACAGATGTCACTGCCTATTGTCTTTGTCAGCCGCTGCCCAGTGGTCGTGATGTAATTTTTTCGTTAGTGGTGTTTGTCGCAATGAGTCAGCATTACCCTCTACAGTTCATCCCTCCATCCTTCTCAGCACCCGCTCCAGACTCGGGAAGCACTTGGGAATCTTACTGGAGGACAGGAAGCGTTTGCTAACACCCCATTTAATGCACATTTTTCTAAGAGCAATGGAGGAGCTTAGGGGAAAATCATGAACTGCGGGAATTGGTCATTTCATTTCCTGTGGTTTCATAATTTTGTTGCTTACCAATTTTGAATTTCAAAAAGCTTGTGGTTTCCCTACAGCCCTCGCCTGAGTGGAGGATACATTTCAGTAGCCTTCTGAGCTGACATGAGATTGCAAATGAAAATAATATGACGGCAGCTGGCATTCTGAGCCATGTGAGAGAGCAACGCAAACCCCCTCTGGCTGCGTTTGGCCAGGTGAGGCAGCAAAGCAGAGCCCCCAGTGTCAACAGCTCACCCCAAGAGTCTGGGAGGGATGGCGTGGGTGCTCCCACACCAGGGGCAAGTGGCCCATCACTGCTGATAGCAGAGCATGCACGAGCAATGGGACATAGCTGCACAGGGAGGGGACAGTAGTGGGGAAATGCTGCTTCTCCCTGCCCTCTTTGAGCAGGTTTCTGTCTCACTGGGGGCAGTGCAGCCAGCGCTGCTGAGCTTGAGGTGGGTGTGGATTTGCTCACCACCCAGGCTGGCCCATTCCCATGGGCTTGGAGCTTGGCCTCTGCTACAAGAGTTAAGTGGGTGACCCAGAGAGAGATTTGACCTGCTCCAGCTAATGGACTGTTCAGGGGTGTCAGCAGGATGAGCCCTGCTTTCTCAGGTGGCCACGAGTCAGGTCTGTAACAGCTGAGCCTGCTGAGATGCTTGCTCCAGCCTCAAGCCTCGTGCAGGGGCAGCACTGGGACACATGGAAAGTGTCCCCAAGTGCCTCACTGGAATGATCCACAGGTCACATGGATTAAATACAGGGATAGCTGTGAACGTCCTCCTCTGGAGACTGCTGAGGAGTCAGCTTGTGTTTATCGAAAATAAACTTTCAGAGGTAAAGAGAAGCCTATTGGTGAGAAAAATAGTTTTGTGAACTCGGAATTTATAGCCTGCCTCCATAAAGCTGTCCAGAATCTGCAGATCTTTCCTTCAGATATCCATGTTAAAATAATTTTCATCCTGTTAAATGAAAAGCGCTTTAAGTTTGGCAGGGTTGTGCTGCTCATGCTCTCACCACTTCATAAATAATACTTTATAATAACAGCTCAGAATAAAACAAAAAATGGGGGGGAGGGGGGTGGTAGAAGGTCTGTGCAGAGCTCTCCTTGTCAGCTGTAAATACCTCTCTCCATGATGTCAGCCACTCTGACAGAGGATCTGCCCGAATCACTACCACATGTGGAGCCAAGGGTTGGACTTTACCTGTACTTTCCACTTAGTGAGTAATGTGGTTCACAGTCCTGGCAGCATTCACCTGACTTGGGGCTGCAGACTCCTCTCTGCTTTCCTGTGAACCAGTTACTAATATCGGACAATGCAATGTCATCAAATCCTATTTCCCCCGAACTTTTTCAAACTCTAAATAAAAATCACTTCACACTATCCTGAATGTCTCTGATACGATTTAATTCAAAACACACAGTCACAGGAGCAGGAGGAAGATGAGCACTCCTCATTCAGACAGAAACCAGAACACCATCAGGCCAGAGCGAGACGGACTCGTCACTGGGAGGGCACTGAAGTAAGTGGCAAGAAACAGACTTCTTGCAGCAGAAGATACATCCAACTGTTTGAGGCTTACTGCAGCATTGCAAAATGGGCTTTGTGGCCTGAGACGCCCTGATTGTGCTCTGCAGGCTGCCAGGGAGCAGGCAGAGAGGGCTGGGGTCCTCAGTCCTTCCCGCTTCGTCTGGCTGGAGAGGCAGCGTCCTCGTGTTTGGAACAAGGAGGGCTGGGCAGATGGTCAGGGATAAACCTGGGGCACCACAGCCTCCGCTGTCCTGGCATGGCTGCCTCACTCTGTGCCTGCCCTGGCTCCTGCTGGT
This sequence comes from Dasyornis broadbenti, assembly GCA_013397935.1. Taxonomy (NCBI): domain Eukaryota; kingdom Metazoa; phylum Chordata; class Aves; order Passeriformes; family Dasyornithidae; genus Dasyornis; species Dasyornis broadbenti. Next base: position 1,110,142 of record VZRN01005389.1, read on the forward strand.
CGTCCCAGGCATACACGGTGTTGAGGACCAATAATACTTTTAATGACCCTTGAAAATTGTTTACCAGCCCTTGAAGGGGCTCAATTAATGGAATCTGCTCAGACGTGGCCTGGGTGTGACAGAGCCCAGGGAGGGATCTGTCCTTCGCCTTGCGGAGCAGCCGGGGTGCGGAGCACAACCCCCCCTCCCTCTGCAGGGCTCAAAGAGCTTTTCCTCCCCGCATGGCTTTGCACCCATGATTCTAATTAGCCTGCTCTGTGAAGTGGTTTGGGGATGCAGCTCGTATGAAAGGCACAGTAAAACCAAGCACAGCTGGCTACTAAAGAGCAGGACATGTCCACATGTGGCAGCTGTTAGTCACATTGCCGAGCCCTTTGTCTGGGGGGACTCAGCCACACACACCCGGCGCTGCCACAAGGAAAGCCCAGGGAGCCGAGCAGGCGTGAGCAAATGGTGTATTTCGGCCAAAACGTTGAGAGCTGGGTGTGATAACCCCTCGCCAACATCTCACTGCTGCAAAGTGTTCCTAGAGTGTGTTTGTCGGGAAGCACTGCGAGCTTTGACCCCATGGGGAGCTGCTGCTCCTGAGCCCCCTGAGGCTTGTGAGGGTGCTCAGGTCAGTGACACTCCAGTGGGTTTTTCCTGAGTCAGGACAAGGAGACTCCAGGCTCACGGAAGGGCGGCAGCTTGTCACCCGGCTACAGGCTCCGTTATCCAGCCCTGGCCCCAGCTTTTGTGTTAGTGGGAGGGAAATCTCCGAGGATTTGGCTCGGAGCAGACAATGATGCCATGAGCACAGTTTTTCTCAGTGCCAATGAGTCTAACCTAATAAAAGGGGGAAATTTCCACTGACCACAGGGGAGCGGGATGGTTGAGACGGAAAAAAGAGGTGGAAAATTATTTATGACAGTGTAATTGCATTTGAGACAACTTGTATCCAGCCAAGATTCCACAAGAAATTTAGGAAAGAACAACTTTAGGTCAATCTGATTTGTTGTCCTGTGTGTAGGGGGGGAAATTTCCCTTGCGAAAATTGGGCTCTGCAACCATATAAGAACTCATAATCAAAATTAATGTGGAAAATAAATTGCTGGCTGGCATCCCTGTCAGCAACGGACACTCACCGTAACTCTGCTGCCCTGAGACAGCAGCACGTCCCAGCGTGCCCAGCCCTGCCAAGCTGGCATCTTGCTCTGTTTCCCTTAACATTGGGTTTCATTGTCCCCAGGGCTGGAGGGAGGAACAAAAGGATGCCAGAGCTGTGGGTAGGGTGGCAGTGGCTGCGTAACTCCGGCAAGGCAAGGAGGGGCCTGCTCACACCCCAGCTGAGGGCAGGACTCCACACTCTGCTCCCGGCCATGCCTCATCCTCAGGGGCCCCCAGTACCTATTTGGGGGACAGTTCTGGAGCAGTGGAGTTTCATGCCCCAGCAGACACTGGGTAACTCTCCCTGTGGCTTCCTGGAGCTCCTGGCACCAGCAGCTGCTCCCTGGCCAGCACAAGGGCTCAAATCTTGAGTAAATGATGATTATGTGCTGCTCTCTGGCTCCAGCCGGGCTCCTGGGCATTACACTTCCAAGCTTTTCTCTGCCACCAAGGTAACCAGAAACGGTTTTTTCAAATATGGGTGAGATTTAATGAACTGCAAGAGCCTCTCTGGGCTTGTTTACTGGAGTCCAGAAGCTGGAACTTTCAAAAAACCCACCAGTTCCTGAAAAAAGTTGGCATTGTTGTTACAACCAGAGCTGTTTGGTCTCTTCAGCAGAAACCTGGGGCTGCAGAGGAGTCCTGCATGCTGGCAGGGCAGTGAGAGGGTTCCAGAGGTGTTGTCTCTTCACAGAGGGATTCCTAAGTTTTAACCTGGCTCTGTTAGAGAATGTGCTGCTAATTCCAGTGGTAATTTTATTATGTGTCATTTCCCTCCATTATTTGGTTCAAAAGATGAAGACTAAACGTAGATTTTAAAATTATCCAGATTTCAGATCTTGCCTCTGGGAAAGCTTCAATCTCATCTTTTGTTTTCATTTCTGGATTTTTGCAGGTCTGCAAATGTGTTTGTTTTAATAATGCAGCTGCAGGACAGATTAAAAAAGCAAGTATTGCTGGCATTTAATATCTCTAATCCAGCAGTAAGACAAGCCTGCCGATGGTTTACTTAATGTTCAACAGCCTTTTCTGATTAAGCAAAAGGTTTGAAGTGATTATAGTTTATTTACAACAAAAGTGGACTTAAATGAGAGTTAATTCCTCCCCCTCCTCCCTCATTGGGCTGGGTGCCAGTTACCATGTGTCTGCTTCGCTCCCTCTTGAAGAGCATCCACAGAAGCCATGGCAGATGTTCCCACCAGGCTCTCCAAGAAGAGGTTCTCCTCCAGGAGCCCCCAGGAATGGAGGTGCCCCTGGGGTTCCAGGTCAGCCCTGGCACTGTCCTAGGTGGGAGCTCTATTCATTTCTCTGTAGAAGGTCCAGCATTGCTTCAGCTCATATTGCATGAGAAAATTTTAATTTCAAGCACCAAGTTTTATTTTCCTTGTTGTTAATCAAATAAGCTTGAAAAGCAAGAGGTCACTGTGATGAGCGGTGGCAACAGCCCCTGGGCCTGGAGTGCCGTGTCCCACCATGGCCCTGTAATCCAGAAAGACAGCAAGAAGGGAAAAAACAGAAAGAAGAGATGAGAGTACTGGAAAAGACGAGACAAAATTCACTCCCAAGAGAGGCAAAAACTAAGGGGATTAAAAAAAAAAAAAATTAAGCGGATTTTTATTTGTTTTCTGGTCAAGATATTTCTGACAGAAATTTGCAAATTGTTTTCAGTAGACATCAATATTTGCCGTTGTATAAAAAGAGCTGGAGGGGCAGCATCCAGGGGCTCTTCCCAATGACTCACCTGAGACTCCCTGACACTGCCTGGCCTGACCCTGAGGGGGGACCTGAAGGGTCCTGGCTCCACCTGCAACACCAGGCACAGGTGCAAGGCACAGCTGGGGGCTGGAACAAGGTCATTCTTTAGACACTAATGGCACTTGCTGGGCACAGGGTGCTGTGCACCTGCTGATAGCGGAGCTGGTGCTCGCTGGGAACACACCGTGCTCAGCCAGGAACCCCCTTCCAAAAGCCCTCCCTGGTGAGCAGGGGATGCATTTTCATGTTGGGAACCTGGCAAGTCTCAGACCTCCCTCGAGCACCTGCAGAGAGTGAGGGAGAGATGGAGACGCAAGCTCTCTGATGTGCTGGGGCCAAGAGTTTCTGGCTTCCCCCCATTTGCACAAACATGTCTGAAGACCTTTATGGTCCCTGTTGAACACATCCTCCCTGCACACAGAGTGCCTATTTGTCACTTTCATGGCATTATTTCCCCCTCAATTGTAAGTAATTTTCCTATAAAAATGTAAAATTGCTTCTCCAAACAAGCCGTCGAGCACACACCACTCGCCAGTGTGGTGAAATTCTTCGAGCTCAGCACTGGGGTCACCAGGGCGCTGCTTCGGCAGGGATTTGGCATTTCCCAGCAGCAGCAGCAGCAGCTCAATGGACACAATGAGGCCGGTGGGCCCCAGGGCCAGCACCAGGCACTGCCCCTGTTCCTACCTACCAGATCAATGGAGGCCCTGGCTCTCACCGGCAGGGAGTGCGAGGAAGAAAGACACAAAAGCTTCAGAGAGTGAATAAACTCAATTAGATCGCTGTAATTGCAACAAGAATTAGTGTGGGGGTCGGGCACATGTGCCGGCACAGAGCAGTAATTAAAAGTGCCATGTTTGCCATGCTGGGGAGGAGGCCTGCTGGGTCCCAGCAGTGCCCTTTGAAAAGCTCCACGATGGAGCTTCGAGCCTGGATAAATACAAATGTCAGTGCCTCGCAGCCTGTGGGGGGACTCTCAATTCTCAGTGGGAGAATCCCCTGCTTTACATTCCCATCAGTTGGGCTAATTTCAGAGTCAGGCTTTGATGTGCTTTGGGGAGCCCTGTGTGCTACACACTTTCCCAGCGAGGCATCCTCTCCCTTTCTCAAATGCTTTATTAATTTTCTCCTGTGGTTTTTTTTATCCTCCCTTTCTCTTGGGCCTGCCTGCAAGTTCTCTTTTGTGCTCACCCAGCAGGGGCCACAGCGGAGAATTTATATCATTCTGAAATATATGTAAAGAAGGGATAAAAGAAGAGATGGAGGAACCTGCAGAGACCAGAGCGACAATCTGTCCTGGGAGAAAGGGTCCCCATCCTCTGGCCACTGGTCCCATGTGGCCCCAGCACTGATGGCACCAGTTTCCCAGCTGCATCTAGAACTGCTCCTCCCCACCTCTGCCATCAGCGTGGGGACAAGGATAACTGATCCCCCAAGGAATAGCAAAGGTGACCGTGGGCTGTTAACCAGGGCTCCCCACAGCAGCTCTGCAGTGGGCAGGATGGAGCAACTGGTCAGGGGTCCCTCTGGGCCCAGCCTTTCCACCTGCCCACAGCCACTGCGAAGGGCACCGGTGCTGCCAGCGTGGGCACAGCACCTGCCAGACAGTGGCAGGGCAGGCTGTGACGTACAGGTGGTGGCACTGCTGTGGCACGGGGTGCTCCTGGTGCTGCCATATGCAGGATCCTCACAGCCCTCAGTCCCCTTCCCGAGGCACAATGGCAGCACTGGTTGTGCCTGGCACAGGGCCCTGCCCACACTGCTGTGGCACCTGGAGATTCCCTTGCCCCCGCAGCATCCCTAGTGCTCACTGGGAGCAGCCAGCACCCGCTGGGCGCTGTAGCTGGGGCCCTGGGAGCATCACTGCTGGGGTGTGCAGCCTCCCCTTCATATCCCTCTGTGAAACTCCAGCCTCCTCCACCCCGTCGCTTTCCCCTCACCTGCCCCTTCATTCCACTCCGAGATGCTGCTGGGCGATGATGACACCCACATGCCACAGCGAGCAGTCCAGGCTCCCCAGCTCCTCTGAAGCTGGCATACAGCTCCCTTCCTGTTTTTTATTATCAACTGAATTTGGCATGAAGGGGATTCTCTCCCCACATCCCGTTGGCACAAAAAAGGCTCAAAAACCAGAAAAACCATTGTTTGTGCTTGAAGGGCGGGGACCAGGCTGAGGAGAACAGCATGTTTAGAGCCCAGAGCTAGGAACCATGAGAGCATCTGGAACAGTTAGTGGGATGGGGGCGTTACAATTAAATAAAAATGGGCGATTACAGAACCGTTCCCTGGCTCTGACACACACAAAAGCAGTTTCAGCACATGCCTGAGCATGCAGTTAGAGGGGATTTCTCTCCTGCAGGCCCACAATAAATGGAGTTTTCATCAGAAAAGGCTGAGGTTGGTGTGACTTCCATGCGTGGAACAGAGGAGCACAGCTGCCCTTTGCCAGGACATGGTGCAGAGGCATCTGCCACTGGAGGCAACATGTGACTGCAGTGAAACGAGCCACATTCCTGGGGGCCAGAGAGGCCCCGGAGGAGCCAGAGCGTGATGGTGGTTCGCACTGACCACAGCCACTGCTGCAGCCTGTTCCCTGCAAGCGGTGCTGAGGCTTCTGCACCTGCCAAACCCCCCAGCCCCTTCGAGGGCACAGGATGTTCAACCTTGGCTGCCAGACTGCAGTTGGAATGGAGATTCCAAGCCAGCTTTCTCTTTTAACAAGTCCCTGAGGAGCATTCGTGCCCTGTTCCTCCAGTTCCTGCTCTTCAGAGGGAACTGGCATGGCTGGACAGTGCAGCATTTGCAGATATGCAAGTCCTGCAGAAAAAATCCTACTGTTCAAGGACCTTAGCTCTATCCCCTGAAATGTGCTGTTTTCATTAAAGCAGTGAAATTTGGTCTCAAAAAACCCAGGCTTGGACAGTGGCCCTTGATTTGGGCCTGAGGAACAAGATCCAGAAGCAAAACAAAGGCTGTTTCCACAATGGTTGAAGGGAAAGGGAACCAGTCCAATTGCAAAACTTGGATCCTGGCATTGAGGGAGTCTTTGTGTGCAAGACCTGTGGCAATGGATGGCAGTGACTTCGGGAAATTCAATACTCCCCTAGCTCATAAACAGAAAACAAGGAAATAAACTTGGGCAGATGGGAGAAAGCAAAGAGCCAAGCCATGGATTTCTGCTGGGCTGGAAAAGAGCCTGGCTGTCCCCGGATGTGGGTCCTGGGCTCGATGGCTACCAAGGCCATGTCAGGGTGTTTGGGGCCATGGTGCCAGGTGCCAGTGGGCACTGGGCTGGGCAGCTGCAGGAGGCAGCAGCCACACCTCTGCCACAGGCACTGGGTGGGAGGAGAGGCCACAGGGAGTCAGGGCGGGAGAGGTATGTGGGAGTTGCATGGCAGGAGCCCCACGCCGCCAGACAGGAGCAGGGGTGGTGGCAGTGCCAGTGCCCACCACAGCTCACACCAGGGCACAGTGGAGGGGACAGCGGCAGATTGCCTTGTGCCATTTCTTCTGAAAGCTGAAAACACTTGGCTGCGGCAGAGACAGGGGTGGGATGACCACTTGAAAAGAAAAAGTTTCTCTGCCAGCCTCCTCCCAGCACACACTGGTGCGCGGCGGTGCCACTGGATCCCTCTTGCAAACCCTTCGGTTGTGCAACGTCCTGGGGCAGCTCCTTGTCTTGGCATTTCCACCTCCTCCCGCCTGCTCCCAGCTCTTCAGTGGAGGAAAGCCGGGATCCACGTGTAGTGCCTGGGTTGGGAAGCGTAGCCTGTTTGCCTTAAATCACTCACCATCACTGCTGTGTGGCAGAGGAGCAGCCCCACCGCACACCCCAGGCAAGGATGTGATGACTGGGGATGCAACAGGAGCAGGGAAGGGCTGTGCTGGGATGAGGGCAGCAGTTAAAGGTTCAGTGAAAGAAATTACTTTTGAAAAAAGCTTTTTAGAAACAGAGCTGATGACTCCATACAGCCTCAAATCCACTGCCAGATGATGCCAGTTCTTGTTCAAAAACCCAAGAGCTAACTTTTGGCCACAGACAAGAGGAACCAATATTTAGATCATTTATGGGCCACAGAGGGTCAGCGGAGATACGAAATCTGTGGATTCATTGAATTCCCTCAGTACCACAACTCGACATTTGCAATTACAGATTCATGGAGCTCAGCATCCTGCCTGCCACCAAGCACTGCCTGTTACCCTTTGTAGCCCCAGAGCCGCAGAGCCAGAGCCAGAGCTGGCTGCCCCCACACCATGCCAGGCACCAGCATTGGGTGCACCCCAGGGGGACAGCATGACACAAAAGTTTCCCTAATATCTGGTATGGGGACATTCGAGTGTCCCAAGTCACCCCAGCAGCTCCACAGGAGCCATGTGTGTGTGAGTGTAGGAAAACCTATGGAATTTTTATGATAATTTTCTTTCTTTTGGCTCAAGAAGAGAAGCAGCGTCATCCCCCTCAATTTGGGCAATTATCCTTTATTATTTCAAATTTTAAACTCCTGGCTCATAACAGAAAAGCAACCAAAAGCAGAGCAGGATGGCTGAGCTGTGTGTGCTGGGACACGGGACCAACACCCATGCAGCACCGGCCTGATATCACCAAAGCAGGAGAGCAGGGCCGGAGCAGGGCCTGAGCAGTGCCAGCACCACTGCCCCAGACCCCAGCGCGCCCCTGTTCCTGTGTCTGCAGCACCAGGGCCAAGGGGCAGGACCTGCCCGGCCCAGGTCTCTGACTGTCCATGCCATGAAGGAGCCTTTGCCTGTTCAAACAAGCACAGCCAGACTAAAGAAATCCAAGCCAGCCACCTACTGCTGCTCCTTGGAAATTCAGAGCAGCGTCGTGCCTGACCTTCTTTTCTGACACAGAATCACATGAGAAATACTAGAGATAAAATACAGTGGATATTTTGCTGGAGAGAAAAGATCATAAATCAGTATGAGAAGCACACTTGAATTTTAGAGGAATATGTCAGATACACTGTTCAGCCATTAAATTTCACAGGTCCAGTTTAAGAACTTCAGGAGATTGCTGGCATTGCCTGAAAGGGAGAAGAAAATTACAAACACATGGTGGGAGCTCTGAGTGAGACACAGAAATCTGGAGGATAATCCTTATTGCTATCCAAGATATAACCAAATAGCCACAATAAAGAATTCCATTCACCTGTCTGGAGAATGGCTAACCACAACCTCTAATGCCAGCAAGATTAAAGACATTTCTACAGAGGGAATGGATCAGGTGTTTGTTGATGGCCTCTGGTTTGCTCTGGCGTCGCCTGGATCTTCGCAGCCCCAGCTATCTCCTCCCGTGCCACTAGTCTGCAATGTTGCATAGTCCATCGTGCGGCTGAGCAGCCCAGCTCAATGACCATCTTGTACCCTCCTGGAGAAGCCAGGCGTGCTGCTGTGCTGGCTCCCAGTGCCAGAGGATGAAGACACGGCGTGCAGCAGAGCCCATCACTGTGCAGTTGGATCTGGCCTGTGGGGCCAGGGCGTGTGGGAAACGGAACATCGCTTTGGGTGGTGGCTTTGGGAGGGCAGAGGAAGAGATGCCGTATGCCAGGGGATGCAGAGGAAGTGAGGAGACAGAGTCACATGCTTTTTGACATCTCTAGGCATAAAACTGGACCTTTGGGAAGGCAGAGCGAGGTAAGAACCAGGGAGGACAAGGCCATGCTGGCTCCTGGGATACCCTGTCCTTCAGACATTCTCACCACAACCTCCTGGGCAGCCTAAGGCACAGGTAATGCTGAATGTCCATGTGGAGGACCAGGACATGGGATGACGCACCAGGAGAGCTCCACGATGCAGGATGATGTACCAAGCGAGTACCAGGATGCAGGATGCTGTACTATGGGAGTGCCAGGATGCAGCTCTGGAAATGTGTCCAAGAGCCCTGCAGATCCAAACTCCCAGGAATAAGGACCTTGAATGGAGTGGTGTCATATGGAAGTGAAGCACTAGGAGCTCAGGCGTGTCCATCTAGACACAGTGGGAAAGCCAAGAGGCACCATCAGCAGGGACTGTGGAGCTGGGAGACTCTGAATTCAAGAACACTGTTACTATACTTCAGATTATATAAATAACTCACTGAATAAAACCACATGTGACCGCATTCTGTTCTCCATCCCTTCACTCTGCCGGCAGCACACAGGCTCTTGCAACACTTGTTTACTAGGGAGACTGTATATAAAGTGAAAATAATTTGCTGGGTCTTATGTTTTCACTTTAATTCTCAGTGCATAAAAAAAACCTGTGAATTTGCTAATGGGCTTTGAAAACGTTTTTTTAAAGCAAAGGCAGCATGACTCGGCGAGTTGCTACAAAGGACTACAGAAGGAACAAGGTTTGCTAGGAAAATTATTCCCTTGAGAAAATCTGTAACAGCTGAAAGGCCAGAGCCTGCTTCTTTCCAAGAAAATAAACACATTTCTGCATGCAAAATCAAGCTTCATCTCAGGTACAGAGCAAGGTTATTTGTTCTCTGGTGTTTATGTGCTTCCCACAGCTTTGGTGTTCAATTTGACGCTTGGAGGCCAAACATACACTCCATTCTCTCCGCAAAGGAAGATTCCCATTGCATCTTTAAAGCACGCTTTTGGACAGAGATAAATGGTGACGAGCTTCAGGAGTGTCAGAGCCAGATGATCAATTGAGATTCCTTTGTATGTTTCTCTGTTTCACTTCAGAGTTGATCTTGCATAAAAAATATTTTTTTAGCGTTAGCTCTGACTTGCAGACTGGAGGGAACCTCTGGAGGATTTGCAAACAGTCTGCTCAGGTGCCACAAACCCTCAGCTCACTCTTTCCTGGTCACTATAATCCACGTGTTTTGGTAGTTTTGTACTCAGGGCCAACTCAGAGCGTTTGATTTGCAGGAGTTTTCTGTTAAACAGTGACCACATCCAGGGGGGCAGCCCCTCCTGTCACTGGAAATGGGGGAATCGGTGTGAACCTTGCACTTCTCCCGGTAGTGAATTGTTATTCCTTACTCACAGCCTAAACCTCCTGGGAAACGGTCCCTGAAATTCTCCACAAACATTTGCCAATTCTTCCTCCAACAGCCAGGAATACCTTGACAGGTGGGAAGGCGATAAGTGGTGATCAGATTTACAATTTTACAGTTTAATTTTACAAGGCCTGCTGGAGAAATACCCACATCCTCTCCCATCCTTCTTGCAGTCACTGTCTCTCTGTGGGGACTCTGTACTTCCCAGTGAGGGGATACGGCGCCTGCAGCTCTGTGCAGGTCACAATAATCCAGCATATCTCCTGCCTCCAGGCAGTTTTCACTGTTTTCCCCCTTTCCATCTCCATGTCCCATGTGAGCAGTGTGGGGAACATGCTGGATTTTCTGCATCATGTTAATCAGAACCAGGCGTGACTGCTGCCCTTTGGGCTGGTGGGAGAGCAGGAGTTAACCCATCCTGCAGGATGAGGCTATAATTGCCACTAGGTTCCCAAGGTGAACGAGCTTTTAAGGACAGCCAACTTCTGAATGGAGGCAGGAGGACCAACAACAGCACCAGCTTAGCAACCAGCAGCCAACAGCAGGAGCACATATGGAGGCAGAGTGGTTCAGTTGGAAATAAACCCTGGAGGTGTCAGGGCAGTGGATAAGGGCTCTGCTGGCGGCGTGGAGGTGGAAAAGATGAAATTCTGGCTGCTGGAGAAACAAACAAGGCTGCCAGGCTGGACGTGCGTGTGAGCCTTGCTTCCCTGTTCCAGCCTGGGGACCTGGAGCCGCAGCACTGGGGTTGACTCAGAGGCTGGCAGGCTGGGGAGGTGATCCCAGGCTGTTGCAAAACAGCTGCCGGCTCATAGCTCCCACCAGGATGCACCTCTGGCTGGATCTTGGATCATTTTAACCCAGCTGAGAAGCAGCAGAGAAAACTAGCAAATCAGGAGCTGGATTTGGCCTCAGGAGACCACAGAAAGGCAACACACCCTGGGACCCCACAGAGCAGCACCTGCAGGGGCCCTGGGCAGTGGCTGGGCAAGAACCGGGGGCTGCTCCTGCGAGTCGTGGTGAGGTCACCAAGAGGCACCTGCTCTTCTACAATGTCCACGTTGCCACCTCTGCACCAGGCCCTGTGGCACAGAGGGATACAGGGGACCTGCTATGGCAACAGCCCTGACTCCAACCAGCTCCTGGAGACCTGTGCAACAGCACAGCGTTGTGGTGTTCAAAGTGTTGTAGATCACCCTGAGAGGAGCTCCCTGAGCAGGGACAGCAGGGTTCGCGTGGAGGAGACACAGCTAAGCTTAAACATCTGGTTCTGTGCATTCCTATATTGTAATAAAATAAGTCTTCCCACAGATTTCACATCATCTTTGTCTGGGCATCACTGAACTGTGAAGAGAGAAACATTTTTTTTTTTTGTGGTTTTCAGAGGAACAAAGAGGCAAACTGCATCTGGTGAGGTGTCCTGGCAGCCTCCTGCACTCTGAGCCTGCATCTCATGCTGTCAATGCAGCCCTGTGTCCTGGGACAACTGCCTGGCCCACAGCACTCAGACTGCAGAGACATGGGTGTACTGTGGTTCCCAAGCCCTGGGGACGGTGAAAGAACCTCACTGCAGCCCGCAAAGACCAGGAACAGTAGCTCCCAAACAGAAAGAGGTACCAGAAACACACCTGCAATCTGGATCCCACCTTTTTGGCCCCTGTTCAAATGAAAGGGCAACAAAGAGCATAAAACCACTGCCTAAAGACTCATAGTCCCAATGAAGTCCAGGAAGTGCCTTTCCCTGCAGCTTACCCAGGCCTCCACTGGAATAGCTTCAGCCTTCCAGGGTGGGCACAGAGACAAAAATTGCATTTTCCCTGGAAAATATGTACCTGCAGGAGGTGGCTCAGCAGAGGCAGCACAGAAATCCATGGAAAACTAACAGGGCAAAGCTGAAGCAAGCTGTATCAGATCATGCTTTGCATGGAGCATGGAGCTGCCTTTATTCCCCAGGAGCAGCCCTGGAGCTGTGCGGTCCCACACCCATGGGCTCCCGGCACTGCCGCTGCACCATGATTGCTCTGGGGCTGTTTACCTTTGATCATGGCCTCCACTCGTCCTGCTGGGAGGTGCTGGAGTGGGCTCTCTGGCCTGCCTGTCGTCCTTTGAGGATAAGTGGCTCTACAGCACTAACTGAATTGTGAAGAGAGTCCTCTTCTCTTCAGCTGGCCAATGCAGTCTGTAACCCATCAGCCCACTCTGTTTATTTGGAGGAGGCATGTTTAAGAGATTCTGGGCTTATCTTAAGTCTCCCACTTAAGCAGAGAAGAAAGGGTCACAGGGCTGTTGAAGGTCAAGGGAACATTTGGCTGCAGTCACCCCTTGCAGATGATAAATGGCTGATGGGGGAATGTAGGAAAATGGGACAGACTTGGCTGTAAATGTGAGTGGACAAAATGGGTTCAATAGAAACTGAGCATTTCAAGGAGGGGAATGTGGCTCCCACTCCTGAGCCTCCTCCTCCCCAGAGCTCCTTGCCTGAGTTCCCTGGTACACGCTCATGTGTCCCCATGGATCACAGGAGGGAGACCCCAACTATAAATCTTCAGTAGCCGTTTTTCAGTGGGACTAGATTACATTTAGTCCATGACTTTGCAGTCTGTTTGGGAAAAGGGATTTCATTCCTTTGCTTCTTCTTGTCAGAATGGATTTGCTGATACCAAACATGTTCTTCACACTTTATTTAGGGCTTATTATGCATCATTTACATTGCTGAGCTGTCACCAGCCTGTCTGCGCAGTACAGGCAGGCAGGCAATGCACTCCCCTGCCTTCTTGCTCTCCTCCCAGATGTGGAGCTGGGAGGATAAGGCAGTTAGGAGATCCCTTGACTGATACCATTTGTCTTTTTGGGGGGGTTATTCCACTCTGTGCAGGGGCCAGGCAGTCTCAGCACAGATGGGCATCTTCCCCCAGCTACATTCCCAGGAACAAGCCACCTGGAACAGGCAGTTTTGTGGGACAAGATTTGATTTTCTCGTTAAGGGATGCCGAGTGATGGCTCTTGAGATCAGCACCTTCGCCTCTGCCTGTATTGTGACAGGAGGTTCCCCAACAGCTGCAGTGCTCACTGGGTGGATCCCACCTGCAGCAATGTCAATATTCTTCCCTGAGCTACAGGCCTCCCTGACAGCCCCCACCACACAGTGCAGTGGGATCTGCCTTCCCACCCAGTACCCAGCATGAGGAGTGGGCAGAGATCCCAAACTCCTCTTGCTCCAGAGCCGCTTCCTACCCAAAAGGAATCCATGGCTTCTCATAGGACTCCAGGAGCTGACCTGCTGACCTCTGGGAGCTCTGTAAGAAAAAGGAACAGTGGCATTAGATGACAGATCCTTGATGATCACACGGGAGGGGAAACACAGGCAGGACTTACATCCTGTCCCATATGAATGTTTTGGCTGAGATACTAAAAGCTGGATGGAGCAGAAAAATGGAATTTAATCAAATTAAATTGTTGCAAATGTCGTCCTGCATTGAGCCAGAAAGTTCTCCTACATGCAAAGAGTGGAACTTACGCTTGCCAAAGCATGTAGTTTTACCTGCTACTGCCCAGGAAGGACAGATCTGTCCTGGACATCTGATCTCAAACATAAAGAACAAACAGCACCATCTTGTTGCAGTGACAGGACCTATCCAGAAAGATTTCAAAAAAGCAACATATAGTTATTCAATTAATTGACTGGACACTGTTTCTTTCCAGGTGAGCACTGAAACCAAACTTACCTGTGGATGTGACTACAACAGCAGTTGTTACTTTTTGGCATTTGTCCTGTGGCTCAGAAGCACTCATGAAAAGAAAGGAACATCAGGCTGGTGACTAGTGGGTACTGATAGCAGTGGGCCTCAAAAGGAATAAGCTAAATCAGGGAGGATCTCTTTCCAAAAGGCACACTCCTCTGAGGCTTTTTGAGTGAGGACCCCAAATCAGAGACACCAGAACCTCAGGACCTGTGAGGAGGTGACATGTGCAGCCTGCCCTCAGTCCTTGGGCAGAGGTGAGGATCCTTGTCCCTGCTGCTCCTTGGCTAAGGTCTCCACCAGCCCCAGCAGATGCTCTGCAGGAGCTGTCTCTCATTTCAGGGGATTCCTGGAGCAGAGACCTGGGGCCAGAGCTGGACCCCACATCCATACCTGCTTATTTTAGGCTGACTCCAGATAACTGGATTATCTTTCTGCCTGCTGTTAAATATACATTAAAGTCCAGAATGTTCTGCCTGGGTTGCAGCCCTCGGCACCTCGCAGGGCTGTGCACGGTGGGAGGCCAGGGCCAAGGCTCTGAGCAGACCCTGGGGCACCTGGCAGCTTTCACCACACGTGGCGGTACATGCAGAGCCTGTTGAAAACAACGGCTTGTAAATGCAAATCTCAATCTCCAGTTACTGCTCCCCTGCATCAGCCAGTCCCCTGCTCTCCATGAGATATGTTCCAAATGATAGCATTTGTCTTTAATAAATGGGCACTACATAAACTGCCTCCTATGGGAAACCTGGAGGTTCTAAGTAAAACCTGATGCTTCCATTTCATTATAATGCATTTGCTCCGAGATGAATTCCAACCCATCCCCTGTTTAATATCAGCCAAAGGTGTGCAGTGGGTTTGTATTGCTATTTATGAAATTCATATTGCTGGGCTTAATCTGTTTCAGATCGCCCAACTGTCTCTGTGCCTGTATCAGCTTGACCCAAAACAAGGATGTTCTTTTGCCATAGTCACTGGCATCACCAATATTCAGGAAAGATAAGGGGCAAAGCTTCTTCCGTGGCCACAGAGCATCTGAATGTAGATATGAGGTTCTTTAGTGAACCTCAGGATACCTTCTGGGATGCTTCTGTTTAAGCCCAAATCTGTCCATACTGGTCCCTGCTCTAAAAAGGAATCTGAAATGCAGAATCAGTTCCCATGTGTCAGAGCAGCTCTTCTGCCACACTCCTGCATGCACTGTAAATCTGAGGAACAGACTGGCATGTGCCAGGCTGCAACATGGGGTCTTCAGGCTTCTGTGTGTGCCTGTTGTATGCCTGTGGCCTCAAACACACTGATCTGTGTGCACAGCTTGGACCTTGACATGCTTCAGCAAAGAAACACTTTACAAGTAAATGATGATTTCTCATCTATTCGACTGACTCATGTCACAGCATCCCTTTAACACTGAGCTTATGGAGCACAAAATCCACCCAGAGGACCGCAAAGTCTCACAGGTAGGAGCATCTGTGTTTGATTCAAACAGATGTAAACCATGCACTGAGAGATTTCTTGAGTCCAGGGCTTATGTTCCACCCTTCTGTCATGTCCTGGTGCTGCATCACCCAGGCATTTCTAAGGAATGAGATAATCTCTGCCCTGTGGGAGCTGCTCTGCTGGTATTTCTTGTGACAGGAGAGGGGAGGCAGAGTGCTGCTTCCTACCCTGCTCATCTTTGCAGAGACCCCTGTTCTGAGTCAGCCTAAATAGGGAATGAAAATCCCACAAATAACCTCAGAAGATTTAGAAATCCTGCTCAGGGACACACCATTGGTTTGTGTCACAGCTGGAGAGAGAGGGTATTACCTGAAGTTGTACGGTCATGAAGAACTGGATGAGAAGAAGTACATATTGCAGCTGGATTTCTCTGTTCTCCACTTTTCCACGGCTACTAAAAAATACACCACCACAGAGAGTAAATGATAGAAACCACAGTGTTATTAGCTGAACTCCCCGGCCTCAAAGCTGTGTCGTTTGGGAAGGTCTGGACAGGACAAGCTCCATGTGCAGGGCTGGGGTGCGGGATGGCAGCCTGCAGGGACCCTGCCACACACTGACTCATAGGCTGGCTGCTTTCTGAACCCTGGTGAGAACCTGAGTTTAGCTTGTAGCAAATGCCTTTTGGGGATGGAAATAAATAAAACAAAAAAAGAGAGATTGACCCATTTGAGTTCCATCTGTTGGGGTTTATAACTGTTCTCCTTATAATTGCCAACAGACAATGTGAATTGCAATTAGCTAATTGCTTGCTAACTTTCCGTTCTAATAATAGTCATGTTCCAGAGTTATACAAGTTCAGAGGCTGCTGCTGTTCCCTTGCAATTGGCAATAATAAATAATATCATATTCCCTCAGCTTTGCCATTTCTTCCAAGTTTCATCCCCATGCAAATTGCTCCAGCATGTCCTAATCCCTAACGGGATGGCAGAGGCATCAACAGCATTTATTTGTAGTTCCCTGTACTGGGAGGGATCGGCACATGCATGAGGATGTGGCACAGGGAAGCTGTGACTCCCATGTGCCACATATCCCTGCTGCAGGGCCAGCACAGCAGGGCCAGGAGTTGCCTCTCATCATAGCAGAGTGGCAGGACAAGTGTCTGCATCCCTGGAAATCCAGCCCTGCTGTGAGCATGTGCTTGGTTAGAGCTTTTCGGAGGTTTTGGGTTTTGTTTGGATTTTTGCTTTCCCTCTGCAGGATCGGATGTGGCCCTGGCCGCTGCAGTGACATGTTATATTACCAGTAGCTTCAATAATGTCAGCACAGCTCCCGACTGGAGCTTTCAAGAACACAACCTCTCCAGCAGCAGAACAAGCTGTATAGTGCCACTGCAGCGATAAGGCAGGGCTAGACCCCAGTGGGGCTCCCAGGGAGAACAGGGGTCAGGTTGGGTGCAGAGCCCCAGCATCCACAGGATGGGGAGCATGGAGATCACACAAGGGAACTTTTTGGCACCCCTCTCCAGTCTGTCTGACCTCCAGCTCATTACTTCCATGCAGATGTGGCTAATTGAGAGGCAGAGCAACAGCCTGATCCAGCAGAGTCAAGGCCAATGAAATGAGCAACATCATTCCCTGGCGCGTGAGGAACTACTGAACACGGAGCTGCCAGCAGGCTGACATCTCCAGCACTTACAGACTAATCTCATTAAACCCGACCAAAAAGCCTTTCAGAGCTGGGGGAGCCGAGTCCAGCAAAAGCTGGACTGGATTATTTACCTCTGGGGTTTTTCCACATGCCTGGTTCCCTGTCTTCCCACACCATAGGCGGGAGGTGCAGGACCCCAGCTGCCAGGCATGACATGGCACAGGATGGGGGGCATCTGCCCAAACCCCGCTGTGCCAGGGCCCAGATGGGGCTAGCACAGGGGCTCCTATTCAGATTCCTCATAAGCAGAACTTCCTATCGCTGTCTCAGGTGCCTCCCAGCTCCTGCTTCCAGCAGAACAGCTGCAGGCTCCTTGGTTCCAGAGCTGCTTCAGGCTGCTTCTCCTCTGGGCACAACTATGCTGACTTTCTCATCTCTAACTTCTCCCCTCTCCTGCTCCTGCAACCTGACTCATGAGTAGATTTATGAAAAACAGTCCTTGTGCAAGATTAAAAACAGTCCTTGTGCAAGTCATGCTCCATAGCTTTGTCTTCCCACTTGCACAACCTGCTCTCACCCACTTCCCAGGGGTTTGAGCAGAGGTACCAGAACTGTACCATGAAAGGGAGTTCTTCCTTGGCAAAGCCACAAGAGCTCTCCCTCACAGCCACTGAAGATTCCTGTCCTCTCCCCATGGCTACCTGAGCCACAGGGCAGGAGGAGGCGGCTCTTTCTCAAACCAAGCAGTGGGACACAAGGAGCTGAAGGAATCCAGCCAAAGGAACAGCTTTGCTCACTTCTGGGTTGGCTTCCTCCGTGAGTGTTTTCTCTCAGCACTGGTTGATGGGTTTCAGACTGAGGGAATGTTAGGAAATGAAAGGGAGAAGGCTGTGACACATTGCATGATGTGCCAAGGACCAGTGGTGACGCACAGCAGCTGGCAGGACTCTGGTGTGCACCTCACCTGCGCTGCTCCCACAGGACCTGCCAGCCTCACCCTGGCTGTGCCAGCACACCCACAGCTGCCCAGTACCAGCTGCAGCCTCTCTGCACACACCAGCAGCTGGGGACCATCACCTGCTGCCCACATCCTCAGCAGCAGCACTGGTTGGGTCATGCCCAGGGGACAGGCATTGGGTTTGTAGCAGAAGCCTCTCCACTCAGACCAGGAGAGGGGATGGCAGGAAAGCGGCCAGAGCCTGGCACCTGCCCAGCACAGCTTGTCCCCAGGGCACTGGCAAGCTGCAGATATTGGCCCATGGTGGGGCACAGGAGGGCGAGGTGCCACTGGACCATGCTGCATCCAGGGCAACATCCCTTCTGCTACCCCCCATATGGGCGATTGCCAGGTGTTCTGGGACATGAGGCCGTGAGGTTTGGCTAGCTTGAATTCATCTCCCGACCTCAGGGGAGCAGAGAAAAGGTCCTGTTGGGCTCAGTGTGGGGCTGAGGCTGGTCCCCGGCTGACAAGTGGCCATGGACTACACACAAAAATGCTCTAAAGCTGACAGCACCAAATGCTTCTTCTCCACCTAAAACAGTTGTTTGGGATTCAGTTAGGAACAAAACTGCATCTTCGAGGTTTTAATAAAGCTCTTGGCGAACAGTTCAAAACACCAGGGGAGAGAGAGGTTGAATTTGTGGGAGCAGGAGGAGATCGTTTGCTTTCTTAGGAACTGGAAAAGATTAATAGTGTGCAAAGGCTGTTGGATTCATTCCTCACATAGCAGAATGGTTAGGAGACTTACTGGCTTGACATTCTTCATTCTGCCTTCCGCAGGCAGCCTAGAGACTGCCTGGGCTGTGGAGAAAAGGACCAGGGAGAACAGGGAACCATCCCATGTCAGCCGCGGTGAGGAGGTGGCTGTGGCACACTGAAGACAGGGGGGAACTGAATCTCAGAGTGCTTTGTTGGGAAATTAAATAGATGCTTAATATTTCTGTACGCTCTGATGCGTGGGGTGGCACTGGTACCTGGGGAGCTGGTGGAAGTACAGGGCAACAAGGCAGGTTCACCCTTCCAGCACACACACACTCCTGGACCCCAGGGTGCCAACAGCACAGAACCATTCCATAACCAGACTCTGATGGCTGGGGAAGGTCCTGTCTCTCTCCCACCACAAGCGTTTTGCAATCACCATGTATGATGCAAGGTAAATCCTGAAGCAAGTGAAAATTCATAAAAAACAGACAGGAATTTCCCAAGTTCCACTGAACAGCCCAGAGTTTCTTTCCAACAGCCAAAACCTGCTGCAAGTCTCACTGCACACAGAGTGCAGGGCAAGGATGAAAAGTCACTGGACACACATGGGAAGCCACAAAATGTGACTTCCAGACAAGCCAGAGTCCGTGCCGGAGAGGCAGACAGGCTCAAGCATTGCTTCAGTCCTACACTGAATCTCATTTGGCTCTGGGGTGACAGACAGCCCGTGTTCCCAGAAGCCTGTACCAACGCAGCCTTTAGCACAGCCTGTGAGGCTGCAGCAGCTCCACACAGCCAACAGCCAGGACAGGACACAGCTCACCCAGACAGCGTGACCAACTGGAGCCACTGATCATGTGCCCTGCTGGAAGAACAGTCATCTCCCCAAAAACAAAGTTAAGCTAGAAACTAGATGAGAGGATGGGCAGAGCCACTTGCTTTCCATTCTTGCTCCCAGTCACACAGGAACACTGGACAGATCTCCTAATTTCTCCATGCTGCTGTAGCTGGGAAAGTCCAAGCCAACAACCTGACACTTGGCTGGGTATAAGTGCAGCATGGAGTGTTTTCAAGACTCCATAGTCAGCCCCAGAGCTGTCAGCTATGGAAAATAAACTTCTGTGCTATTTATGGATATCTGCTGTGCTCTGATTCAGGGGAGGAAGGCTGTAGTGGTGCCTAAAACATTTCACTGGGAGGCAGCAGCAGCTCTTGGGAAGCCACGATCAGTCTAAATTTTCAAATAATACTAGGAAATATGTTTGCTCTTTCAGAGAACGAATGAAGGGCTTGAGCAAAACTGCTAAACATAAAAATTCCTGGGCATCTGGAAAGAATTAGTCAGGAAGATACTTGAGACAGGGAGTTCAGGCAAGTTCAAGAGACACCTGCTGCAGATCTCTGTTCACAGGAGGAGGAGGGAGATGGTTGGGGGGAAAAGCAGGAAAGGAGGATTGAAATAAAACCTCTGCAGGACAGGCAATGAGAACAGGCTCTGTCCACATGCAGTACGGGCAGCCCTAGAGGCTCTGTGGGGGGTAGGGGGTCAGGGGCCAGGCCACAGTGGCAAAGAGCTCATCAGGTAACTGCTGGTACCTCTCCTTGCAAGGCCAGACAAGGGCCCTGTGGCGAGCATGCCTCATCACTGCTGCAGGCCCGATGTGTCCCCACTCACGGCACACCCATGGCATCAGCAGATTTTGCCCCACCTTGAGCTCAACTGCTCAACAGGGCAAAAGCTGTGACTGTCACAAGTACAAGAGAAACTCTGAGAGCTTGGAGGGGGGAACAGAGCAAAACAGCCAGCTAATGGGGAGTGGAGAATGTTTGCTGTATTTCAGAGTAGATAAGTACTCAGGCAACCCCTCAGCAAAGTCACAAAGGAGTCCTCCTTCAGGCCAAGATTAAAGTCTCAAAGAATAAACAGAAAAAACATAGGGACTTGTGAAACCCATGTTTAGTTTATTAAATGAATCACAAAGCTTTTTATCACATATTTCTGTCTCTAAGTAATTTTACACGTCAGTTCAGGTGCCAAATCCTTTGTCTTTGCCATAACTGTGGATTCTTGTAATACACTCAGTTTTGGAATCTGTTTCAAATCCATGAGCTTACACCAAAGCAAACCTTTTGGGTTTCTTTTGGAAGTCTGGTGTTACCAACAGCAGGTCCCCATTTCTGAGCAGAACTGCAAAGGCCCCGCTGCACCAGAAGCCAACGCTCACTCTTGTGGGAGGAAACAAAACAACTAGATACAAGTCAGATGCTCCTTATAATGTTTGTGGGCATTTGAGTTTAGTAACTGAACTTAGTTCGTGCTTTCCCTGTAAGTGAAGAATAACTGTTTTCCAATGGAGTTAGCAGGAACTAAAGCTGAAAATCAAAGCATGAGCTTTGTGTTTCCTGACAATTTTCCTTTAACAAGGTAGCTCCAGCTGCTAACTGCATTTTATTGCATTCCTCACAGACAGATCTCCATGCAAGAATACTTTAAGAGCTCTACTCCAAAAATAAAGGTACTTGGATTTACTTTTATGGTTACATATATTTTACCAGTTGGTCTCAGAGCCGTTAGTGCTACCTTACCCACAGCACCACTACGGTACGGCACAGGCTGGAGTTCCTGACCCCGTATTTGACTCCCCAGGCAGCTGGAGCAGCAGGTGCTGCTCTCACTCACGTCCCTCCTGACCCAGTACTCAGGAAGGTGCTGAAATCCAGCACCCAGAGACATCCCTGTGCCGCACACCGGTGTCTGACTCAGCCGTGCAGGCTGCCAGGCAAGGAGGAGCAGGAGTGGGCTTTCCACCTACCTGATGACAAACGCAACACTGAAAGACTGAATGCCCACCCTGGCTGTGTTCTTGGGGGAACCCTTGAAGCCCCAGTGACTCCTGGGCGAATGCCAGCTGAAGGGAGATCTGCACACGTGAGGAACTGTGTCCTCATTAACAATGGGGTCCCTGGCAGCCATCCTGACGGAACATCCGCATCTGGAATGGAACAAACCCCCAGCTGATCCCAATTAGAGCGCTCTGATGCAGAGACTCACTTGCACCTTGCAGAACCCTGCTGACAAATGCAACTGATGACATGACCCATCAACCAGGAAGAGCACAGAGCAGTTAATCACACCAAAACTTCAATGAGCACCTCCTTCACCCCATTTCAGTCAGTCAGGGCGTGGCCACTTTCAATGCAGAAAGCTCCCTCAACATTCTTAGCACAGCTGTTGTTAGCCCAAAGACAGACATTGGGGAGAATCAGAAACAAACATCTGGGAGAATCAGAAGGGCCACCACTGAACTGTGCTGAACATCTTCCAGAATTTAAATCCAGTTGTTCATTGTGCAGCCATCCTGAAGAGAGGCTGACGGAAGAGGGGTGTTCAAGGGTTGTATAGGGTGCACATATGTAAAGACAATCCTGCATCCAAGCACACCGTGATCTACTGGCTTGTGACAACACATCAAGGCCTGATTCACTGTGAGCCATCAGCCTCGGCACTCATCAAACCCTTTGTAAGGAGCGCAAGGCTGTACAGCCACATGAGCTCCCACCAGGACCCAGAGCCCTGCTGGGACCACAACCCACCTCACTTCCCCACTGCACAGGGCACCCAGCACCAGGAGCAGGATGATGGTTTTCTTTGCAGGTGGTTTTCTTTGCAATTAGAACCGTGTGTGGAGCCTTACCTCGTGAAGCCCCTATCCCTGACAGGAGCACTGGCAGCCCCAGTCCTGAGCCAACGCCCTCCAGCCCCAGGCACCCCCCAGCACCCCGATCTGCTCACACACCCCCATCTGCTCCCCGCTGCCACTGCTCTCCGCAGGTCGCACAGTGCCCTCAGGTGGCCGCCAGGACACCCCAGGTTGGAGCACAGAATTGGGAGCACAAGCACACCCACAACGTGTCCAATACAATTCTTTATTGGCTTTCTCCAAGAAGCTGCAGCTCCTTACCAAATCTGTTATTTAGAGACAAACATCCCACTGCTTCCCAAGAACGTTCAGAGGATCAGTGTCATGGCCAACAAAAGGTGTCCCTCACCTGTCTGCAGCTGCTGCCACCAGAGAGTGATGTTTTAAGACTGATCTCAGTGGGCTCTGGCAGACATATCAACTGTGTACTGTAACACCCTTGAAAACTGCCCATGTCAGAACTCAGGCATCCGTGCACCTCCGTAATTACATTTTCAAGCCAGATTTGCTCCTTCCTCCTCCCTGCCCAGGCGGGATGAATGCAAACACACTGCTCAAGAACATGAGGTGGCCACTGTTTGAAAGCCCTAATATGACATCTTTATTTGCAAGGACAGAGCCCAAATATCTCTCATGTCATCAGCCTGAAGGACTCTGTTACACTCACACATCTACAGCACCTCATGTAAGTAAGTAGCAACATTTTTTCCATGATACAAATCATCCGTGGCAGGAGAAGGAAAGGATAAGTTCCACACCTGGAGGCAGCTCCCTTCTATCCTCATGGTTTTTTTGGCTCAGCCTCTTCTTCAGACACCAAGGCCATTTCCACTTGAAAACGGCACAGTCCAAGCATTTCCTGCTGAGGCCAAGAATCAAGTCATTCAGCTTCCAAAAAGCACCAGGAGAGCTCCCTCAATTCCTCATCTCCGTGCAGCATCCCAGAACACACCGGAAGCTGGTCAGTGCCAGTCCTTGCTGCCCTGTCAGGAGCTGGGTGAGCAGCTCAGTTCCCGATAGTTTTCCACAAACAGTGAGACCTTCAGGAGTGTATCTGAATCGGGGGAAAACAACAACCCTGTCAGGTTAATGCACTTTACCAGTATTCCATACTCCCAAAAACTTACCTTGTTTCTAAAGGCAATTAAAAAAACGTAGGTAAAACTGACCAAGCAGTGAAACAGGTCACTGAGCCCTTGCTACATTGTGAAGGAGGACGTTGTTTCCAGCTGTGCCCAGGTGTGACGGTGAGTACTTTCAACTGAAGCTGACCAAGATCTCAGAACAAGTCACAAACATCAACTGAGCAGGGCCACCCACAGCTGCTGAGACCTGCACAGCCAGCAGGCCAGGCCTGTGCTCTACCCAGGGAACATCAGCAGGGAGCCCTGGAAAGACCCCTGGGGTCTGTGTACACAGAACTACCTTGAATGACGTCTTCTTTGTAGCGCTCCAGAATCCTCTCCCAGGTCTGCGGGAGGGCTTCCATGTCTGCCAGGTTGTCACAGCTGAGGCGCTGTAGCAGCAGCTTGCTGTCCAAGTACCTTCGTATCCGGTAAGGACAACAGCGAGCAAACGGCACCCCTAGCGCTGCCCTGAGACCCCCAGCGCTGCCCAGAGACCCACAGCAGGATACAGGTGCCGGTAGTAGCGCTCCACGTCTTGCAGCCCCTCCAACACGTCAGCCAGCGAGGGGCAGCGCGGGCCGCGCCGCAGAACCCCCTCCAGTCCCAGCTCGGCCGCCCGCTCCTCGTACAGTCGCAGCACAGCGGTGGCGGCGGCCCCCACGGCGTCCCGTACGGCCCGGAGCTCCTCTCTGCCGGTACAGCGGCGTCAGCTAGGCCCTCACCCCCTGCCCGCCCGGCCCCGGCCGCCTCCTCACCGCCGCCCGCCAAGCTGCTCCAGCAGCGCCTCGGCCGCGCCACGCTGCTTCTGCCACAGACGCGTCCGCAGCTCCGGGAAGGCGCC
>VZRN01005389.1:1134313-1161021 GCA_013397935.1 Dasyornis broadbenti
CGCGGCCGCGGCCGCAGCCATCGCCGCCGCCGCCGCCGCCGCCGCCATGGCTCCGCAGTGACGTCATCGCCCCGCGCCGCGTCACGATTGGGCGGTTGGCGCCGGCGGTTGATTCAAACGCGCGGCCGCTCCTTGGCGCCGACAGCGGCAGCGCCATGGCTCCCGCCAAGAAGAAAGGCTCGAGCCCGCGCCGTAGGAAGCTGGCCGCTTTCCTGAAGGATTTCGACCGCGAAGGTAGGAGAGGGAGAGAGGGGAATGGGAGCGGCCCTAGGCCCGCAGCCATGGCTAATGCCGCGTGTCCCCGCAGTGAACCGGCGTCTGGAGCAGATGCGGGTGGACGGGGAGCGCCTGGTCAAGGAGGTAGAGAACCTGTACGACATGGCGATCCTGCGGCTGCCGGTGGAGATCCGCCAGATGAACTGGCTCGAGTACTTCGGTGCGGAGAGGGGCTGGGAGGTGCTGGGCTGGGGGAGCGCGTTCCCCCTTGGATAATAAACTCCAACGGGGATAAGGGAGCAGCTGGGATCTATTGTGCCTGGAATCCCCAGGGAAGCATCCCATGGGCTGTCCGGGTGTGCTGCTCCTGTTCTCTGAGACTGGAAACTGGTTTGTGCTGGGTTTTGCATCCCAATGGTGATAGCCCTGCTGTGCTGTGTGAGCTGTCCTGGACGTGTACTGATTTGTCTGAAATATTTTCTTTCTAGCTAAAGAAGGAAATGGAAAGACGCTAGAGGAGGTGGCTATGGTAGGTTTCCAGCACAAACATTAAGTTCTCTAGAGACATCACACACTGCTGCAGGGGCTCCTCACAACAATGAGGAGCCTCTGCAGCTGGAACGATATGTTGCAGTATTACAGGAGAGACAGTTACATCAATATTTTTACAAACATTTCTTTAAAACTTAACAATAAGAGATGCCTGTTCTATCAGACGTGAGATTTGCGTTCTCCTGCTGCTCCATGTTGATCATGTCTTACCTGCTAGATTTCACTCCCAAATCCTTGAGAGCACATGCACTTTGCAGTAAATGAAAGCATCTCCAAACTGGTTGAGCAGCAGGGCATAGGCAAGGCACAGCTGCTAACCAGGCACTGAGTCCTGAGGGCATGCAGAGCTGGCGCGCTGTCATCCCCAGGATAACATGAAAGAGCCCAGTTTGAGCACAACAGCAAATGTGGAGTTGATACAGCTGCAAAATAATTGGGAATTTTCTCTACAACTTTGATTTACAGGATCTCTGTGCTGCCAACAATCCTAATGGTGCCACAACTGTTCTTAATTTTAGGCAGACTTGGAAATAGCAGAAATAGACAAGATGACAGCAGGAGTTATCAATGCCCCATTTGAAATCATCAAGAAAGGTTAGTTTAAGCATTGTGATGTGATTGATGAGGTGGAGGCATGTTGTGGTTACTTAATGTGACTAATAATTCAGTTCTTGCTCACATCCCTCAGTATGTTTAAACCAGGAAAATAATCCTACCTGTATCCCTAGTACCTGCAGTACCTCAATTTTATTAAAACATTCAAAATAATTCAAGGTAGTGCTCTGTAAACCATTAGGACTGCAATGGAATTTCAATTTCAGAAGCAAATTGTTGCCAAAAATACTTGTTGTTGTTTGCTGTTTGCCTCCCTTGCTAAATAATAATTTAAAGTTATTATTTACTTAGATAACACTTTCTCTTTCTAGTGGAGAAATCCAAAAGGAGTATTGAAGCCATTGAGGAAGCAGAGCCTCCATCACTTCCTCTGCCAAAGAAATCCAGAGTTGACAGCCAGTGTCCTCCAGAGCCTGAGGCTGAGAATGTTAATCCAAGAACTGCCAAGGTGAATAGCCATTCTCTGGGATGACTTTGTTCTCAGAATATAAATTCCTGACTGAGCTGATGATTAGGGCTGAGCAGGATGGTCTGAAGGGAACTTCAAACAGCTATTGCTTCCCAGAGAATTCTAGCAAATGGGGCAAGGTCATGAAGGCATGAATGGTGCTTGTTCTGGGCTCTTGTGCCATGAAAAGGGACTGAGCCAAACATTTTGTGTGGAAGCATCTGTTTGTGTGGACTCAGCTGTGCCACGAGAGGGAAGTAACTGATCTAGTGAGTGATGTGTTCTTCAGGTGAAGGCATCCACCAAAAAGCCACCCGTGGCCAGAAGACCCCCCTCAGCGAGAGTGAAGCGCTTGAGCAAGAGGTAATGGGGATATCTCTGTCTCATCTTCAGAAATGGAGAATGAGAGTGTAAATATCTTTCTTTCTTGGGATGGACTTTGGTTCAGTAGTAGCAGGAGGGAGTGTTGTGCCATGCTATAGGAAAAAATTGATGTGAATGAAAGCTGGACAACTGCCTCTCCTGTGAGGACCAGCTGTCCCCAGTTTTTGGGGTCACTGGTTAGTAATAACCCGTGAGTTTAATGGTGGTCACCTTCTTCAAGCCTTTGACAAGTACTTGTACATTTGTTAAAGGTCATCTTGTGAGCAGATGTTTATTTCCCTTTAACAGATCAAGCAAAAACAGCTTTATCACTCCAGCTAGTGGCAGAAAGTTTGATATCTCTCTTCGGGGAGGCACCTCCGTGGTTACACCCAGGTTTGATTCCAGGTTTGTATTCTGTTTGATTTTTCTCTTAATTTTGTAACAAAGAAAATAAATATATTTCCCTTCTATCTCTGTTATCATTTGCTTTATGTCATCTGCTTGCAACACAATCTTTAGTGGCTCTTTGAACCTGAAATGAAAGACTGACTAGAAGTGCCGTGAGCAAGTATTACTCACTCATGCCTTGTTGTTTCAGGGTGTTCAAGACGCCGGGTTTGCGCACGCCTGCCCTCAACGAGCGCGTTTACACCATCTCTGCCAACGGCAGCCCCCTCGCCGACACCGGGGACGCAATCCTCACCCTGCCCCTCGGCAGAGGGGAGGTAATTCCTGACCCTTCACCTGCACAGCCAGGGCTGCAGGGGTGTACGGGCGAAGCCGATGCTTTGAACCTCTTGGTGCCTCACCAGCTTCGGTTCATCCACTCTTGTCTCTTTAGCTGTGTCACTGGAGTTTGTCAGGGGATTGATTGAGCTTAAAAAGAGCCTTAAGAGATTCTTAGCCAGAAGTGGGAGCTGCTCAAACTGGTTGAAACAGAATAGAAGGATGTTCTGCTGTGCATTCAAGTAACACTTAAAGTAGCAGAAGTGCCTGCATTAATGCACTGCAGGACAAGTGTGAGATGAGCTTCTGGTCCAGCTGAATTTAGTTGTCTGCCTGTCTGTCTATCATGCTTAGATCTTCATTTCTTTTATTTTTTAATTTAATTTTTTAATGCCTCCAGCTGCTGCAGCTGACCAAACAGAAAAACCTGAGATTTGAGTTTGTTTCCACAGAGCATACGTTTGACAGCAAAGGATTTGACGAAGGAGAATTTTCTTCAGCTGGACCCCAAGGCCCGAGGGCTCATGAAGAAGCTGTCAGTAAGTCTGGGTGTTTTTGTCAGCCATGACCTGAAGCTGTAAGGCAGGGCTGTCCCTCTGTCATCAGTCAGGGGACTGTTGAGCTGCAATAGAAACTCCGTATTTCCCCCCAGACTCTTGTCTTGAATTTTGGCTCGTGTCAGAGGTGAAGAAGCAGCACAGAGCAGGGGAGGAAACGCAGGAGCTTTACATCACATCTGGCTGAATACACAGTGGGGAAAAGAGCTGTTGTCAGTGCTGTGAAAAACAGAGAAAGTTGTCCTTTAGGCTGGAGCTGCAGGTGGTTGTGGGCTGTACCAGTGTCTCTGAGTGCTGACTGATTTCTCTTTCCTTCCAGGTTTGTCTTGCCCAGGCTTGCAAGGAGGCAAAAAAACCCCTAGATGGAAGTCAGTGAGCAATGACATCCCTCTGTAAATACATTTTGCATTTAGGACTGCTACCTTCATTTAGTTCTTGTTCTAATGTGTATCTTCCTTTCATTGATTTACAGAATGGAAGCTAAGAACTAGATTTTTTTACCTATAATATGTAATGGGAACAAAATAAATTGAATTTTTTAATCTGGGGATAAAAAAATAAGGACTGGTTGATTTCCTTTGAGGTTGAAACCATGACTAAGTTCTCTTGGGCTTGCAGATTAGCAAGTGGGAAGAAAGTCTGTCGATTGGCATGTTAATTGTCATGTTCAGAGTAAAGACCTCTGCTTCTCTAACTTTGTCTAGAATTTTCTTTTTCTAAAAATAAACTATTTCTTTGTTAGCTGGTGCACTCTCCTTTCCAAAGATGCTTCTTTGCCCTTGATTTAAGTTGAGACTTTGGAACCTCTTCTGTATTTGAAAAATTTTACTTTTGGCGAAGCAAGGCCTGTAGCATGCTTAAAAGGGAGACAGACAAACTGCAATCAGAGCTCTTTGGTGCAGCCTGTGGCACGGCAGAAAGCTTGTAGAACAGCATTTGTTCATTAATTTCCTTTGGAGAGCAAACATGTTACCGTATGGAAGACCTCAGCTATATACCATGGATTCGGAAATCTCTATTTGAGAGGTTTTGGCAGGTTCTAAGTCCTAACTGCAGGTGGCAATATTATATAGCACTCAGCCACACATACACCTGCCTTGGTATTCTGTGTACGTATTAATTAAAAGCATAAATTAGTTAAATTGTAAATAAAAAATTTATGTATTTATGGATGTGTAAGTTGAGATTCTACTATAAACACATCTTTACCAGGAAAACAAAATTAACTAGAATTTTTAGCCTGCCTAGAGGATTCTTCTTTTAAGTCAACACTATCTGATTTAAAAACTCTAGTTACAACTTTTAAGATCAGAGCTCCTGCCCTGAACCAAAGCTCTTCCAAAAGACGTGTCCCTTGGGACAGAGCAAGCTGCAGAGGGACAACTGCCAGCAGCACAGGGAAGCAAGCATGTGGCCATTTCATCAGAGCTTGTGGAGTGCTGGATAACTGCAGCCTGGCAGGGAAAACTCATTCCTGCTTCCCCTGGCTGTGCCAGAGCTCAGCCCTGCTCCAGGCAGGGGTTTCTGTGAGTTGGGGGGCTTGCTATATGTGCTGAGCTGTGGTGTAGCAACTCCAAATTTCTGCCCTAATCCATAATGGAAATATGAAACTATTAATCTGGAGAAATAATGAGCCGAGCAGGGAGCCTCCCTTGATCTGTGCTGATTCTGAGCTCCCTGCCAGGGGCTGTGTCAGGGTCTGACCAGTGGCTCTCAGCAGCCTGACAGACGTGTACTGCCAGGTTTGTCATCCTCAGCATCTTCCAGGTGGCCATTCAATGGCATTGGAGTTATACAGATAACAATTCCCTGCTTGCTGATGGAAGGGATGATGGTTTGGAACAAATTAGAGCTGTCTCCAGGCACTTTTTTTCATGCAGGAGTTTTTGATTTGAAGGTATAGGATGGCACATGTAGCTCTTCCCCTCTTCCCCTGACCTTTATAATTCCACCAAAAATCCATGTTTTCTGGGTCAGCTTGAAAGCATAAGGAGGGAAAATATTCCTTAGCATCACTGAAAGATGGCATGGATGAATTCCATGAGTCTTCTCCCTTTTCTAAATCAGTGAATGGGGAGCTGTACCTTCAGAGGTGAAATGAAATGCATCTCTGGAAGGTATATTCACACATCTCCCAGGTGTATGTCAAGAATTTCCTTGAGTCCAGGAGGCAGGCTGGGTCTTGGCTTTCACAGCCTCTCAGGAGACAAAAATCAGTGTATCCAATTTATTCATAGAGGGGAGCTTGCTAAAGGCAGGATTTCTTTCTCAGCTGTGCTGGACATCTAATTCATGTTGGCTGTGAATTTCATTTGCAGTGAGATAATATAGAAACTGTTATGGCTGGGCCTGGCTGTAGAATTGGTGGTGGGGGAGGCACTGTTTGGCTGTCACTAGAGCTTGAGAAAGCAGAAATATCCTCTTAAAATCCAGCGGGAGGAAGCAGAGCCTATAGGGTGCAGCTTCAGTGTGATTTCTGCCTTGTCTCTGATGAAAGTAGAGAATAAATTGTCTACCTCAGAAAATTAGTGCCCACAAGCCACCGAGCTTTACACTCCCCTCACCCAGAAGCATTATTACACGGAAAAGCAGGATTAGACAGAATTGCTAATTTTAACATTGCACACAGACACCAAAATCCCAGGCACCCTCCCTTGTCTCTGCAGGGAAAGATTCATTGCCTGCTACACTGTAATGACACTAATTCCCCTTAATAAGGGTGAGACAGGAATGTCATGTCCTCAGATTCAGAGATGATTCCATGTGCCCGACACCAGTGGGTGGATGCCAATGGGCTTGGGCTTCTGTGCAGGGTTCCCAGCAAGGGCCACAGCCCTGGATGTGCTCACCGAGTCACAGTTACATTCCTGCAAGTCTGGGGAACGGGGTGTTCAGGGGATGAGGGTGGGAGGTGCTCAGGACATGAGCAACCCCAAGCTCTGCTCCCAAGGCTGCTGGAGCAGGGGCTGTCCCTCCAGAGGGCTCCCCGAAGGGAGCACCTGGAGCTGCAGCCGTAGTTCTTGTCAGCGCTGCTATGCCAGTGTCCGTGCCTGCTTTGTCAGGATCACACAGCCTCACAGCCACTAGCCCAGAGCAGCTTTCCAGGGAAAAGTCAATAGTTACGGGTCAATCCTCCCTATAAAGTACAAATCCTGCTGATGGTGCACAGTTCAGGGCTGTGCTGAGCAGGGGAGCCAGCGGGCTTCACACACAATTTGAATTTAATTCCTTTACTGTGGGGGTAGTAACTGGAAATGTCAATAAAGTCTCAGCTGTTGTTGCGACCCCCTTCCTGAGTCCTGAGCATGACTGAGACATGATTACAGGCCCAAACTGAACACGGTGCCCTGGAGGAAAGCTCTGCATCTGATGCTGTTGGATGTTTCTGCTTATTTCACTATTTCCCAAAATAAAAAATCTGTGAATTTTCTTCCCACTTATCCCCAAAATAGTCTGAGAGCCCTGAGGCAGGATGGAGGTGTCAGTGACCAATGGCAGCTGGCAGATCGGAGTGCCTCCCTGCCCACCCTGCAGCAGAGCTGGGGACTGTAGCAGGAGAGGGGTAGGAGCAGGGCTCTGCTTCAGCTGGAAAGCTGATCTCCCACAGAGGGTGACCTTGTGGCCCACGAACCCCGGAAGCTGGAACCTGATGGCACTTGATTGATGGGATCTGAGGAATCGTTCTCCCTCAATGTCAGTCAGCCATCTCCGCTGACTGCAAATGAAGGCACAAGAACTGGATAGTAATCGATGCCAGCTGGAAGGTGCAATTGGAAATGCCTCTGTCTGGAGCACGTGGCTGGCGGGAGAGCCAGCCAGGGCAGCACTGAGCGTACAGCTCAGGCCCAGTCAGACACTCCTGCTTTGTCTTTCTGTTCCTCCATTACTGCTCAGGAAGGTGATGGAATGCCTTCCATGGGAATCTGCTGGATTCCCATGAGCTTCCCAGAGCTGCCAGCACTGAGTGCTGTCTGGCCGAGCAGCTCCTGCGGATCAAAATGTGCCATCACCCTGACAGAACAGGACACGGATCCGGAGCACAATGGCTTCACAGTTAATGGCTTCACAGTTACAGCCCAGGTTGCAGAGAAAAAAGCAGGGGCACAGTGGGAAGCAAAACCCTCAGAGACCACATCGCTACTGCCAGGTGTCAGGGCAACCCGAGGGTGCGAGGCAGCAGCCAGGCCCTTTCTGTGCCTTGTTTTGCATTGGCCAAATGGGAACCTCCAGGCCAGCACATTCAGCCCTCAGGCAGTGTGAGGGGAGGTTGGGAGAGCTGAGCATTGACCAGGTGCTACAGGTCAGCCCTGAGCATCGGATTAATTTGTGCCTGAGTGCCAATTCCCTTGTACCTGAATGCTCAGCTCAGGTGTGAGCACCCAAACAGGGTCCAGGCAAGGGCTTGCTAGCAGTGTCCAGCAAAATGGGAATGTGCTGGAGAAATGTTTCTGAAGGAGCTGCTATCCTGTGGTCCCTGACTGAGCTGGTGGCCCAGAAAGGCACCACTGGTCCTGTCGCCATGGCTCCCCTTTGGTCATACCAGGGCTCAGGGATGGGAGGATGTGCCAGCACAGCCCCAGCACATTGCCTCAGCCTTGCTGTGCCCAGAGCACAAAGGGATCCTAGATAGAAAAGGGGTTTTTGCTTCTGCTCTTCCACCTGACACCTTCCAGAGGTTTCCAGGGTGACAGTGCAGCATCCTTCAGCTGCCCTGCTTCAAATGGGCCGTTCCATCCTGTCCCATGGCTCAAGGAGAGACAGTGGCTCTGTGAGGTGGAACTGGAGCTGCCCACAGGGACCTGAGTGACAAATTGCCAGTGACATTTTTGAGGAGAGCATGCACATACAGTGATGGGGTTGTAATGAATTAAGTGCTGTTAAATTGATGCAGGACTGCTGTAAGGAACGTGTATGTGTTGTGAGGAGCAGGACACGGGTGTGATGAATATTGTCCAACAGCTGTGATAAAAAGCCTATCATCCAAATACATATTTTCAAAACCTCATTTAAGACTGAAAGAGATTATTAAAAATGAGGAGAGGAAATTGTCTGGGATATATTTAGAGTCCCTTGCTAGGTAAGATGAATTCCAGAAGTCAAAATACTGCCTGTGGGGTGAAAGGGATCAATGCAGATATTGTAGTGGTTCATGATAAGAAGACGGGGCTGAGGCAATCCTGCTGCCAGCACAGAGCATCTGAGGAAGGAGAGCCCTTGCCTGTGACTGATGTGCTTGGGACAGGAGCGCTGGGGTGCAGGAGGGACACAGTGCAGGGACCGTCCTGGAGCTGTCAGCCCTCCCCCAGAGAGTGGAGCAGGTCTCTGCCCTCAGCCCAGGGTCTGGCTGGTCCCTTCCCACCTCTATTTCCTTCCTGAGCCTGTGGCCTCTTTGCAGCTGGAGTGCAGTGGAGACACAAGCTGGAGAAGGATCCTGGAGATCCCAAGAGGAAGAACGCTTCTGCAGAACGAGGTTTACGAGTGGCCATGCCTGGAGCTGCTCAGGAGAGAAGCCCCCAGAACTGGTGCGGGGTGGGTTTGGGTTCTGTCCCTCCGCATTTCATTCTCTGACATTAAGAGGACACATGTCTCTGTATCCTGAGTGCTGTAGCAGTGTGGGTCTGAGGAGATGAAAATGGCCAACCTGCAACCTGCCGTGCCTCAGACATCTGGAAATCTGAGTTTTGATCTTGGCTGTTCCCTCACTCTTTCATTTATCTCTCTGTGCTGTTCTTGATGACAAGATCATTAGAAACCCAGTTGCTGTTGCTGAGCTCTTCCTCCCGAGCTGTGTGTAACCATGGACAATGCCTGCAAGACAAGAGGTTTAATTGTGTTCTGCCAGCAGCCAGGGGATGTCATCCAGGCAGATTTAAAGCCAGGCTGGATGGGGGCGGGAGATGTACCTCCATTACTCACCAGCCTGGATGAGGTTTAGCTTTATTGTATCCTGAAATAGCCGGAGCCTGAGAGGTGCTGATTGAAGCCATTTGAAAACATGACAACATCCTCGGGACAAGAGGTGTCTAATCTAATGAAGCCAGAATGCATTAGCTAAGAGCTGTGCAAAGCGAGGAAAACAAAATTACAGCATTCCTGAGGACAGCTGTCGACCTGCATCGGGGACAACAGGACAGAGATATTGGTACCAGGCTAATGAAAAGAAATTATCTGTTTGAAACATTCCTCAAGTTAATGACAGAGCCCCAGCCCCTGCTGGGCTCAGCCTCAGAGGGTCCCACCAGCCATGAGCTGGTGCAGGCCTGTGCCCATATGGGGTTCCCTGGGCAGGGCCGGTGGCACCTGCCTGTGCTACACTAGGGGCATGGCAGGGTTTTGTCTTTGCAGCAAAACAGCCCAGGAGCACGTCACCACCCCATCCCCTGTGATGGAACAAGGGAGCCACTGGGATTAGTGTCCGTGCATGGCGCATCAGGGCTTTCTCCAGACAAACGCCCTTCCCAAGGCTGGCAGACTGATACCTTTCTCACAGTTTGTTAACCAAAGGGATCCCTTCCCTCCCTGCAGAGTTTTGTAAGTTTCTGTCTTTAAATAACCCCGTAAAACCCTTCAGGATGGTGAGGTGCAGGTGCCAGTGCTCGGGCCAGGTGGGCAGTAGTCCTGCCCAGAGCCCCCATGTGTAACCAACATGGTGCTGGGGACGTGGAAATGGAGGAAACGCTCCTTTTCTTTCAGTCCCCAGAGTGGATTGTACTTTGTGCTCCCTCCTCCCAGCTCTGCTGTGTCAGAGCTGCATTCAGGATCTGGGTGTCATGTTGGACCTTTGAATAGAGACACTTTCCGCTCTCCCTTTAGTCTCTTGCTGTTATAAATAGTGATTAAACACACCCACTACTGTAAATCGCTGGCAGGAGGAACTTGTATCAAATCACGCTTCTTTGGCAAGAGTTTAAATTGACAGTGACAAGCTTATTTCTAGAAGAAAGTTTTATTTTGGGGAGTTTGATTCATTGTGCCACTTCACATTTTGATGCAATGTGATGTGATACCTGACACATGCTGTTTCCCGCGAGGCAAAGCAGGGATTTATGCATTGCTGTGAGACAGTGTGTGCCTAACAGAGCCACCTGGCTCTCCTCAGGAGAGACAACACTGCTAACGATGATTTTAACTAGCTCAGGGAAACTCTCATCCGTTTTGGGGTCCCTAAGCCTGTTTTTCCCCGGGGATGTACAGCATTCCTGCTGTACATTCTATTACCCTGGGAAACTCTAGTTACAGTCACAAACAGCCATTTATCCGACACACAATTGCCATCACTCAGGAACACCTAAATCTCACAAAAAGCTTTTTCATTGCCCTCTTAATCTTTTTGCCTCCTAGTGTTTAATAGAATTCACTTAAAAATATTTAACAGCATAAACGCCCAGGGCTGACTGCTATCCCTATGGCTGCCTGAAGGCCCCACCACCTCCATGCTCAGGATTCCAGGAGCGCATGGCTTCTCTGTGCTCGCGTCCCTGGCCCTGCAGCCATAGGGCTTTATGAGCCAGACAGGCCTGGCAGCACTGGCTGCTGCCCCACTGCTGCCCCATCACACCTGAGCTGCATTAAGCTTCCAGCAAACTGAGGCACAGTATTCCCCTGGGAACATGTCAGCAGGAACAGGCTTCATTATACAGAAGGGACTTGCTAGAAAAACCTGAATT
This sequence comes from Dasyornis broadbenti, assembly GCA_013397935.1. Classification (NCBI taxonomy): domain Eukaryota; kingdom Metazoa; phylum Chordata; class Aves; order Passeriformes; family Dasyornithidae; genus Dasyornis; species Dasyornis broadbenti. The sequence goes on from VZRN01005389.1 coordinate 1,145,461, forward strand.
GCCCAGTTCTAAGTTCTTTTCCAAATGTTTCCCCAGGGTGCCTCTGGAACAGATGATTGAGGGCTCCTGCAGGGATGAGATGCTGCTGCTTCATTTCAGCCCAATTATGGAATTTAAATACTGTGGGAGTTAATGGAAATGTTTATGGTTGCACATATACCAGTGAGCTGGGCGCCTGCCATGCAGAGCAGAGCAAGGACAGCTCCCCACATGCTGCAGGTGCTTGGGCTTTGTCACAGCACCCAAGGAAGTGCCCAGCAGCAGAGCAGGCAGGGGGATGAGCCCAGCTCCACACCACAGAGCTGGCTGACAGCTGGGCAGCACCACCAAAAGTGACTGTTTTCCAGTGAGTTCTATGAACAGTAGTGCAACACTCCTCCTGGCACAAGCGACTTCTGAAAGTCTGGTCTGCCAATTAACCAGAGCTCATTAAAATGACTTTTGAATTACACACATCATCCTTGAAAAAGGAGTGCGGGAACAGGTGCCTAGAAAGAACACCCTGTAAGTGCTCTTCATTGTTACAGAAATTCCAGAAACCTCTGAACAACCTCACATCTCTCCTCCTTTCCCTTTGCTCCTGCTATTGGGGTTCTGGAGGTGGCAGAAAATAAGGAAGCTCCAGCTCCCTGAGCAGTGGCCATACCCATGCCATGACAGAGGCTCTGGGATGGATCCAGACCTGCTGACACAGTACAGCTCCTCTGCTTTTGTCTGTGCCCCTTCAGGGGTGGCAGCTGCCCAGGAGTAGCCACTGTGCTGAGCGATAACAGATGCTCTTTGTTTGATGCTGAAGGTGCTTGTCAGCCTCAGCAAGATAAAAAGACCAAAGTTATTTATAACTGTGTAATTAAATGGCTCCTATGCCTTCCAGGCGGCTTTTGCTGCTGCGAGATGGCCCTGCTCTCAGCAGGCAGCCGCAAGAGCAGAGGCAGCTGAGGTCACCCATGGCGGGGCTGGTGGGTGCTGCTGGCTGGCACCCAGCTCTGAGCCAATGTCACCCAGCACCTCAACGAGGTCATCCAGGCCGGTGCAAAGGCTGCCTAAACTGGGCCACAAACCCCAGCATCTGTCTCACCATGGGCCCTTGGTAGGCTGGTACAGGTGCACCCACCTTGTTCCGGCCGAGGTGGGTGGTTTGCAGCACTGGGGACAGCCCAGTGTGGCACTGGGAGCCCATCCTTCATGGGGCAGGAGGGGCTGCAGGGGTCTGGCCATGTCCCAGCCTGTGCAGTGCTCTTCAGGCACACCGAGACCGTGTGACCAGGAGATGAATAGGAGGAAAGAAGGATCCATCCTGTTGACACTTGAACTGACAGATCGCTGATTACCATGATAGATGGCACCTGCTCTTCCTGGTAATTAGCAATCATTCATATTCAAACCTTGCTCTTCCTCCTGAGACAGGTTTTTTTTTTAATATTCCCTGGGCATTGCCCTCCTCCCGCCCATCTCCTTCCTGTGTGGGCAGGATGGGGACACGTGGCAGCAAGGCCGGGATCATCTGACCCCAGCACTCTCCTGTCACGGCAGCAGTGGCTCATCCTGGCATCAGCAGCCATTGCAGCAGAGACGGGGCTGCGCAGCCTCTCTGCAGAAAATGTCCAGAAGAGTAAGGGGGAAGGTGATGGGTTTCCTGTCTGAGGCTGCTGAGTGGGAGCGAGGAGCAAGAAGAGAAGCCCTGGCTCCTCCTTTGCTCTCCTCAAAACATGGACCCACCGGTGGGACCAGCTGGACGCCGTGGCAGCTGCTTTCACCAGCACCATGCAACGAACATTTTATTTTAAAAGTCCCCCATATGATCAGCACCTGCCAAGTGCTGAGCCCATCCTCGACAGCGCTGCTGCACACTGGGGCTCCCTGTCTGAGCCATAATGGCTTCTTGACCCCCCTGGGTCACCAGAGCCACATCCTCTGGTACTGCGTGGGGCTGAGCGGGGTGCGGGTCTGGTGCAGAGTGGTCAGGGCTGGCACAGGGGGTACCACCTCCCAGGGCAGCTGGGACAGGAGGTGTCCCGCAGTCACCAGCAGAGATAGTGCCAGGAAGGTCACAGAAGAGACACAAACCCATCTCTTCACCTTACAAAGAGGCACAACTGCCAATAACTGGGCAAAACCTGCCTCTGCTTGGCTGTGACTGGGAATCCACTGTTCATCACCCTGCTCCAGAGCTCTAATTATTTCTTTATAGTGCCAGTATAGCCCTGGCCAGGCTCTGAGTGAAGGCTGCCTGAATTAATTGATTGACAGAAGGCGAATAGACTTTGCCCATTCTAAGCATCCATTCAGTCCTTTCCCAGCAGCTGTCACTGCTGTCACTACACCAACCAGGACTCCTGTGTCTGTTCCTGGGTATTGAACAGCCTAGGAAAAAGAGAAGAGATGTGAACGAGTGAGAGTTGCGTCAAATCATTTTTAAATATCATTGTTTGTGCTTAGTTTGCATTTAACATGCTGGCCATATACGGCTTTCATTTACTCAATAAAACAATTAATTACATGCCTTGAGTGCAGGAACTCCACAGGATTTTCTCCCTGCTCAGCAACACTCCCATGCTTACACACCCCAGCACCTGTATCAGACTGACCACTGCACTGACAGCTCCACACTGCGAGCACTTCCAAGGTTATCTGGTCCCAGGGGTAGTGGCAGGGATTCCCACCTGCCTGAACAGCACCTGGCCCCACAGGCCAGGTCATGCACCTTTCTGACCACACAACACATACCAGCAAAGCAAAGTAGATGCTTTTGTCACCCCCTACGAAGTGTCAGTAGCAAGAAACCACTCCCTCCAGCCACTCTACAGCCAGAGCACAGGCTTGCACCTCAGCATAGATGTTGTTTAACAAAAAAAGGCATCACTTCACACCTTGATGCTACTGTCCCTCACTTGCCACCCTTGATAAAGCGGCATTTCTTCCCAAAACATCGAAATTACCTACACAGACAAACCAGGGCAGGATTACTGGTTGGTTTTATTCAGGTATTTAGATATCTCTTTATTGCCATCTTCAACCGTGGTTCAATAAATACAAAATTAACAAAAATGTCAATAGATTTTTTATTAGCATTTATAATAACTGTTATTATTATTAAATATTCCAAACCAACTGAGATTCCCTGGAGATGTCTGACTATAATTCAAACATGAGATGCACACAGAGTCCCTTATGATATTTTATTACGTTTGTCTCAAGCTTATAAAAATATATATTAACTTCTCAAGTGTGTATTTACAGTATTTAACACGTGGCTAATGAATATAAAAGCATCTGGAGATGAACCAACTTGATTCCCATTTGGTTTCTTGTGAGGGGAGATGCTGCTCCGACAGGACTGGAGCTCTCCCAGCCTGTGGAGGAGGCAAGAGCCTCATGACATGCCAGAGGCTGGATGGGAAGAGACCAGGATCATTTTGAGGCATTTCCCTTGGCTGAGCAGCTCCAAAACAGCATTGCTGATTAATTTAATTATACTACTTCCCAAAGGAGCGGGGCTGAGAGGATGCAAGTTAATTTTAATATTATAACAACAATCTATAGTTTAATCTATGAATTTTGTTATCCTGTGTTGGTGAGGAGCTCAATTAAAAGTGTTTATTGTTACAAAAAGCTGGGCTAGAAGGCTGCTTCCTTGGGGGACTTTCCTCCCCTTTCTCCTTTCCTTTCCCCTTTCCTCCCCTTTCTCCTTTCCTCTTTCCTTTCCTTTCCTTTCCCCTTTCCTTTCCTTTCCTTTCCTTTCCTTTCCTTTCCTTTCCTTTCCTTTCCTTTCCTTTCCTTTCCTTTCCTTTCCTTTCCTTTCCTTTCCTTTCCTTTCCTTTCCTGAAGGAGAGACCACGAAAGCCAATGGCTCCTGCTCCTGCTGAGTTAGAGCCCATCACAGAGCTCAGCTCCTGTGGGACCCCTCCACACAGCCATGGCTGCTTCCCACAGGAGCCACAGCACCTGGCCAGCCACCACCTGCCAGCCCAGGGAAACAGCCATGACCACAGACAACTGTGCTGAGGTATATCCCTTTTCAGCGGGGCAACATCTAGAGGGATGGAGGAGCTTCCAGTGGCCACGAGCAGCACCCACAGCCCACCCCTTCTCATATTCCTTATTCTGGAGACAGGGTCTGTTCTGGGGGACTTGAGGGAGTATGTTGCTGCCTGCTCATGGCCAGGTCTGTTTTCCAGACTGAGGCACATTGTCACCTTGTCACCAAGCCCTAGATGTCCTCAGGCCTCCTTGAGAGCAGGTGCATCTGCCTGGAGCTAGCTCCTCCAGCAGCAACTTCCCAGCACAGCTCCACATCCCAACAGACAGTATGGGCAGTGAGAGGGGAGAGAAGATCCAGAATCAAGCTGGTTCAACGCCCTGCCTAGAGACCTGTAATATACTTTCTCTAGAGATAAAATGTAAACACGGAGAGCACACAAATTGCACTTGATCCTTGGGATCAGGCATTTCACTAAATGCAGGGGCTTGCTTCACTGCTATTCCTCTTCAGGGTGGGAAACAGCAGAATGGCAAGTGACGAACCTGACTGGGCATGGGCCAAACTTAGAGAAATTATTTCTGCTGAAAACACTGACCAGGAGACATTGGGGAGGGAGCACGGTTTGAACTACAGAGGGAGCAAGAAGGAGAGATCTCATTTTCCCCAGAGAGCAACAAACTCCCCAGAGCATTTGCCCCACTTGCCCTGGTACAGTGGTTGCCGTGCCAGCCTCAAGCAGGCTAACAGGAGGGTCTGACTGGAGCAGATTTCCAATCAGACTGTGAGCATCACCCACAGCCTTCATCCCATATGTAAATCTTTGCCTTTCAGCATTAATAATTCACTTGTGATACAGACCATAATAAAAGCCTTACAAAACTCCATACAGAGCTGCAAAGACCCATTTAATTAACTAACTTCAAGGAAAGTTGTATTATTAAGGAGATGCTATTTATGTCTTCTCAGGGATCAGGCTGCAGCTATGGGAGCTGCTGGCATGCCAGGCAGGCAGCACCGTGCTCACAAAACATAGTATGGATGTGTCCTGGATTGTGTGCATGCAGCACCATTTCGTCTGCTCTTTGCTGGAGAAAATTTGGTTTTGTTCACCAGCTGAGGTGTCAACACTCAGTGAAATAACTCCCAGAGCAGAAGGAATGAGACTGGGAAAGAGTTTCCTTCAGCACAGATGGGGAAAGTCACCTTCCAGGAGTTGGCCATCGGGTGGGAACCGCTTTTGAAATCTAAAAGTGATAAAAACTCCTTGTGGGGTTGCTGTGATCTGTCAGGTTGTATAAAAGTACCCATGGATTCACCAGCAGGATGCTAGATACAGAAATGTTGGCTGTGGATTAAGGTGGTGCAAAAAGGTCCATCCCACCCTGTGAACTCAACTACCACATGAAATGGCATCGATACAGTTTGACTCATCTTACAAAACAGTGTTGGGGAGAGCCATGTCCACCCAGGCATGCCGCACCATCCCAGGAATCCTGGGCTGCCCGGGCACAGGGGACAGAAGCCCTGCTCTCTTGCCACGTGTTTGGCAGCACCCACTGATTCCCACAGCCCACTTGAGACCACCAGGTTTCAGAGATGGGGCCGGTTGGGACCGGTGTGCCGCTTCTCCCCAGCAGTGCCAGGCCAGTGCTCTGCACCTTTGTAGGACACTGCTTCACACCTGCACACCTCGGCCATGCATCTGGATGACCTGGGCCCGGAGGGTCTGGATCCCGCTCAGGATAGTCTTCTGGTGTTCTGCCAGCGTGATCCCCAGGCTGAGGATGTCTCTGCAAAAGGAGCCCCAGGACAAATATCAGCCAGGACAAATCAGCCCTGACCACCATGTGCCCCGACACCGACTGTTTCCAGGCAAGGACAGTGCAGGTTCCAGACATGCGTAAGTAAGAAATCCCCAACCTTTTGTCCTAGCCGAACCAACACTGACGCTGACCAGGAATTCCGGGCTAACAGGAGCCTGTAGCATACCAGGCGTAGGACAGCTTTGACCCTGCTGCCCTGTGCTGTGGCACAACAGCTTATCAATAAATCACATTGGATTTGGCTCTGCTCTCTGGCAGGGGCAGGAAACATTGCTCTCACTGCACCCGTGACACAAGGTTACAGCCAGGAGAACAGGTCACTTACTGGGCTGTCATCCTGGCCACCGACTCCAGGTAGCAGTAGCCCGCAGCAGTGAAGTTGTCCTTGTACCTGCCCATTTCTATAGCTTCCAGCCACTCACCCACGGAGCTAAAAGATGGGAAGGCCGAGAAGGTTCTCTCGGAGAGGGGGATGGACGTGCCGTGGGACCTGCCAACAGAGTGTGTGGTGAGGAGGGAATGGGGCACAGCATGGCAGAGCAGGCATGGGCAGGTGTGGCAAGAGGGTGGTCACCTGGGGCACGTGGAGCTGGGGCACTTTGGGGGCTCCAGGCTCTGCACCAGCTTGCTCAGGACATTGTGGATTTGTGAGAACTTGGGCCGCTGGCTGCGGTCCTTCTGCCAGCAGTTGAGCATCAGCTGGTGGAGGGGTGGCTGGCAGTTTGCCGGGGCAGGCAGGCGGAACCCATCCTCCACAGCCTTCATCACCTGCAGGATGAGGGGCCGGGGTCAAGCTCTGCTATGCAAATTGAAGGCAAGCCCTGGGGCAAACCCCTTGGGCAAGCCCCCCCCACATCACATTCCGCGACAGAGCCACCACACTCGATCAGCAATGGCTGCAGGGGACTCACATCCTGGTGGGACATGTCCCAGTAGGGTCTCTCGCCATAGGACATGACTTCCCACATGACGATTCCGAAGCTCCACACGTCGCTGGCAGGACTGAAGTGGTGATACTGGATGGCCTCGGGAGCTGACCACAGCACCAGGCTCTTTCCACACTGGACAGGCAGAAGGACAGGAATGAAGTACTTGCCCAGCAGGATGTGGCCAACGCTGGCAATTCCTGGGCAGCCATTCACTGTTCATTGTGTCCTGCCTGGCATCACAGGGTGGACACCGAACAAACGCATGTGCCACGAGCACATTTAGTACTAAGAGAAAACTTTTTCCTCTATTTGTTTAAAATGTCACTGCAAGCGTATGCCACATGGGAGTGTGAGTCCTGAAATATTAATGGAAGAGGAGAATGTCCCCAGGAAGAGCTGATGGCATTTTATACATTAATATTTAACAAAAACTGCCTCACAGCTGTATAAACACGAGTCCCTCTGCCCTGATTTGTGCAGCAGGGTTGTGGCCAGAGCAGGCACGGTGCCAGGTCACTGCTGTGCAGTTCCCTGGCCAAACACATTGGATTTCTACCTGAGAAAGAAGTTCAAGGTGCAGAGTCCCTGTTCATACTTGAAGAAGGAAAGGAGAGCCTAGGAAAAGTGTTGACAACAGAATGTGGAAATGCAGCTCACCATGGTGGAGAAGATGGTTTCCATCTTGTCTTCTTGTGGCCGTCTGAACCCGGTGATCTTGCACACCAGGCTGCTGCTCACAAGGACCTTGTGGGCAGCAAGGCTTTTGTGTATGTAGCCCATCTCTGCCAAGTATGCCATGCCAGAGGCGATGCCCTGCAGCATGCAGATGAGCTGGCTGCCTGTGAACTGCCCCTCATGTTTCTGTGAAAGCAGAGGAGGAAAAGCCAAAGGTCAGCAATGGGGACATGGCCAGGAGAGCCCAATCTGGGCAGACATCCCAGTACTCACCCTGAGAAAGGAGTCCAGCAGGCCGTTCCCCATGTATTCCATCACTATCATCATGGTGCTCCCTGCACAGACAGACAAGCAACACAGAGTGAGTGCTGCCATTGCTCAGGCAGCTCAGACACCACAGGGGTTAGAAATCCAGGTGCCAACCCCTGCACTGCCTGGCTTTTGCGGAACATGAGGATGTTATCTCAGCCAGGTTGTAATGAACAGTGGGTCCAAGGCTTCCCTGTCATTCCCAGCTAGGAATGGATTCCAGTATGAGAAGTTCCTTTCATCAGGACTCTGAATCACATCACAAAGGACAGCACAGCCCAGTGAAAGCAAAAGCAACCAGCTCAGCCAGAATACTTCCTTTCCTAATAAAAAGCCTAGTTAGAATCAGCACACATGCTCTGGTTTCTTTAGATTTACATTAATATCCATTTCACTACCGCATCCATAGCCAGGTTCCACACACACGCTCAAGGGAGAGAGCTGGAGCAGTCAGTCTCATCTGTTTTACTGACAGAATCTCACTTCAATTTGCTTTTATTAGGAGTGCACGTGTTTGGCTGCTAAGACAGTCCCACTACCTGCATTTATTAATCTAGCTGGAAGCTTTTTATTAATCACCAGAATGCAAACCCAGCTGATACATGTGGGAACAGCTGGTCTCAAGGGAGCCAGCTGAACCGCCAGCACCAAGTCACCTCTCCAATGCAGCAGTTTAAGCCCATTCCTGCATAGGAGCCTCCTGGGACCCCCGTACCTCTGGTGATGACCCCCTCCAGGCGGATGACATTGGAGTGGTCAAACTGGCCCATGGTGCAGGCCTCGGCCAGGAAGGAGCGCTGCTGCTTCTCTGAGCAGCCTGCCCGCAGAGTCTGGATGGCCACTGGCAACTCACGCTTGCTGGGCAGCTTCAGGCACCCCCGGCAGATCTCCCCAAACTCTCCTGCAGAGCAGAGAAATTGGTTAAACAGATCCATGGCAGGACAGCTGCCGCTCACACCAGGCCATCCTGAGCACCTGCCCTGGATCACACCACTCGTGTGCATGGCCACTGACCATCAGCCATCTCCAGAGCCTCCCAGCTGTTCTCTCCACCCTCTGCTTCAGTGTGTATTGTGTTTTATCGCATGAGAGGAGGATTAACCCACCTCACTCAGCTCCTGCTCCAGGCCTGGCCAGTTCTGCCTCCAGCAGCCTGGAGTCTGCTTCCCACAGAACTAGACACGGCAGGGCTGGAGGGCTCCTGCAATCCTTGAGGAAAAGCATCCCACTGCACAGCCATGCGCTCACAACAAGGAGCTATGGAATTCCCAACAGAAAAAGCCAATATTGGCTTTACAGCAAAAAGTGTGTAGCTATGAACAACTTTATTGATTTGAAAATCAGGTTTTTGTTAGGTCAGCAGTGAGACAAACACACTCCCAAATTCCTTAGATTTAAATGTCTTCCTTACTAATTTCTTCCTTGATTTTTCAAACACCAGTTTGCTCGTGAAAGGTACATGGGGCTCCTCTGAGCTGCTCCACACTGCAGTTCAGAGACAACCTCATCCCCTCCTCAGTGTCCTCTCCCATTCAACACTGTCCTTCAGCTGCTTGCAAAGCCCTTCCCTCCTCCCTTCCCCCACCTCTGCTGCTGCTACAGCTGAATTTATCTTTAGGAAAAGAAATGACAAAGAATGATCACGTTTCCCACATTCTGGCACACAGTAGCCATTAAGGCTCTAGGGTCCAGTCAGGGGATTTTAATTTGCTTTTAAGTTTTAGGCAGTGAAGTTGATGAAAATCGATAAATCATTAGGTTCACGCATTTATAAATAGTTTTCATGCTGCTGTCAAACTGCCCAGATGCAGGTAATTGCTGATGCTTTCCAGTCCATGTGGCGTTCGCTTGGCTGTCCTCAGTGCCTCAGGAAAACACCAGGAATGTGGAACAAAGCTCCTGGAGAAAAGCGTCACCAGCCCCATTGCCATCCTCCGCTGCAGGCAGGTACCCCCAAGACCGGAGCAATGCCATGGCACTGCCATGGCCCAGTGTGCCAAGAGCGAAAAGGGAGCACACCAGCACAGTCCACAGCACAGCCACCACCCCGTGGAACTTGCCTGTCCTGATAATCCTCTCAATTTTGATGCTGGCATTATCCAGCTCCTTGGCAAAGAGATGCACAGCCTGCATGGGGTCTTCGCAGGTGTCAGGGTCGATGTACATCCTCCTGGTGGGTATTTTAACTGCAGAAAGGCAGAAAGGGCAGATGAGAGGGGCTCAACAGAGCTTTCAACCACCCATCCTGGGAAACACTATCCCAGCTTATCCGTCTCCTGGTCTGTGGGCAGGACCAATATATCAACTTTCTATAAGCAAAGCAAAAGACTAAGCTCTAACATTTCTACAATTTTTTTTCTAGGATTAAGTGAATCCAACTGGTCTGCTCCACTGCCACAACCCCTGGGTAAGGAGAGCAGTCCCTTTGCTCCAGTGCAGCTCCCACCCTCCAAAGCCAGGTGAAATGGTTGTCAAGCTCTGCCACTTCCGAGGTGCTTTGGGGAACAGAAGAGCGTGTGTGTACTCCATGGGCATATACCAGGAATCAAATAAACTCATCAATCCCGGCATCTGAATTCCCTCTGACAACTGTTGTCTGTAAAATTATTGCTTCTCAATAATCCAGAATAGCCCCAGAAAACAAGGCTGTTTGATCATGTTCATGAGAAGCTGACGGAATAATTTATACACGCCATGGAAAGCTGCAAGTATCCCCATTTCCTCTGGCACACAGTGACCTGCACACAGGAAGAACAGACACTGGCTCATGGAGCTGTCAAGGCCACAGTCCTTGGAGAGCCTTGCTGTGCTGTCCCCTGCTCTGGAATGACACAGGATGACAACACTTCAAAAGTGAGGACTCAGGGCTGCTTTGGTGGGTTATTAACAGTGATAAATACAGGGATCCCCACAGTCACATGGGCCATGATGGCTGGGCGCCTCTTACAGTGAAAGTACAGCTCCTCATCCCCATCCTGGCTGGCTTTGCTGTACCCACACTGCCTGCAAAGAGAATGAAGATGCGCATCAGCACCTGGGCAGCAGCCCCTTAGCTCAGCTCAAACCCCCTGGACTGTGCTTGGCCCTGCTCACCTCCTCCAGACCATCATGCCAATCACCATGGACACCAGCACTGTCAGCCCTGCGATGGCCACCACTGCGATGATGAGGACAGGGTTCTGCTCGCTGGAGGCCACTGTCACTGCGGAGGGCAAGCAGAGCTGGTCATCAACATGCTCTGGCAGCTTCAAGGAGAGGAGCTGCCTCGGCCACTGCTCCCATGGCCAGCCTGTGCCCTCCAGAGGGCCATAGGAGCAGCCACCTGGCTACTTTTCACCATCCTCACAACAATTCATATTCTGGTTCAGCTTTAAGAGCCCAAGCTGGTGGGATCAGCCCAACATGCTGGGCAGTGCTGCAGGCACAGACAGAGCAACCCAGCATTGCTGCACCAGCTCCTGGTTTTGTTAATCAGAGCTGAGGAAGATTCCTGTTTATCAGAGGATAATATCAAAATTTATGGCTTACAAATAGGTTTCTTTCATCACATTAATCCCTTTTCCTCCTGCTTTTGCAAACAGGGGTATTAGATAGTTACAGTCTCTATAAAAATTTTATTGGCTTCAATTCATTCTGAAACGCCTTCTGTGTGGCAAATGAAGGCAATTTAAAGCCCTGTTAAACACAATCTGTGAGAGCTGTTCTGAGCCAGCCGGCTCAGGCTCACACTTCCAGCCAGCGTGGGGGGATTGTGCTGAAGCCCAACATCCCTTCAGCCCTCTTTTAGTGAAATAAGATGCTTTTGGACCACAGTTATGAATGGGAATTTAAAATAAGAAGTTTTAGCAGATAACACTGATGCTGGCTGCCCTGAGCCAGCCAAGCAGTGGACAAGCCAAGTGCCTTCTGAGCCAGGACAGCAGTGGGAGGTGGGGAGCAGTCACAAGCTAAGCATGTTTTAGGGCAATCTCAGCCAAAGAGCAGAGACTGTTCCAGCCTCCTCAAGAGAGAGGAGCCAGAGAGTGACTGCCCTCATCGATTCTTCACTGAGAAGAGCCAGGACAGGCTTCCCCAGGACAGGCAGGGCAGCAGGACCAACCTCATCAAAATCTAATGGGAAAATGAAAGGAAAAGCAAGTTCCTGGACAGTACATGCCCTTAGACCTGGAGAAGCAGAACCAGAAGAACAAGTGCTGTTCCATGAAACCAGGAGCAGCTGGGGCACAAGCTGGGAATGCAAAGTCCCCAGGGCCCAGCTCAGACCCCTGACAGGGACACAAGCCCTGCTGCACTTACACTCTGCCAGCGTCTCCACTTCAATGCCTGGGTTGTAGTTCCCATAGTCTGGAGAGGAAGATGTTCGGATTTGAAAAATATAGAGGGTACCAGGCTTCAGGTTATTGACCGTCACGGCCGTTGATGTGGTTTTCACAGTTGAGTAACTTTGATCTCTCTGATCCTGTGAAATAATGAGATACCTGAGATAGAGCTGGACTGACAGCTGCACCACAAAGCCAGCATGGCACAGTCATATCCTCAGCTCTGGGCTCCGTCAGGACAGCCTGTCCAAACAGCCAGCCTCCAAAAGAAACAATGCATTCACTGGATGTCTCACGGACAGAAATTACATGGGAAGGTCATAGGAAATGACAGACGGAGCCAGATGATGCCATGAAAACAGGCAGAAGATGGGGTGGTGGGGAGCAGCTGTGCCACCCTGCACAGCAACTTCCCCCTGCACCAAGCTGAGATGTGGCACCAGCCAGCCCTTTCCTGCTCCCCTGCCGCAGCTGCTCGAGTACTGGAGAAAAGCTGTGTGGATTGGCAAATGGCAGGTGGAGCCCTGAGAAGCATCCCAGCCCCGCAGTCCAGCACGGGCAGTGTCCCAGCCTCGCAGTCCAGCACCGGCATTGCCCCAGACCCACAGTCCAGCATGGGCAGTGCCCCAGCCCCACAATCTGGCACAGGCAGTGTCCCAGCCCCTCAGTCCAGCATAGGCACAGGCATCAGCCCCTCACTGCACTGCTCACACCACTACCAAATGTATTTTCATTAAATACATTTTCCCCTTTGAATCTTCACAGTAAAAACAAAAGCTTTAAAAGCAAACATTAGGAACTAAGTTGATATTCATGTCAGCATCAAGAGCCTCATTTCAGTGAATAACTGCTAAACTACACTTAAATTCCCTACCCAAGGAGGACGGTTCCTCCTTTCATATCCCAGGTATCATGTTACCGCAGCCCATTTGCACAGGAATTACCGTCTCAGGCTCCAGCGTTTGCCCTCCCCCACAGATCCCTCCTCTCAAATCTATCAGATGTTGAAAATCACATTAATATGAATCAACTTCACGGTAGCTTGTTTCTAAATACAGAACGCTGACATGTCACCTGCACAGTGTGCCTGACATGCCGTCAGCTCCACAACGAGCCTGAGCACATGCAGGTAAGGTAATTTGCAGAATTGTGTCATAAACTGCATTTATTTTGATTTAGAGCCTTGTCCCTGCTCTGCCCACTGGTATTTCTCCTAAAATTCCCAACCTGCTGCACGTGTCAAACAGCAACAATTTTTAAAATCAAGAAACTGTCATAAAAATATTTGCTGGGTTCCCTCCCATGTAGAACAGCCACTCATAACTCATCACAGTCACAGGTTTGGGGCTCTCAGTCCTAAACCAGTGCAGACCACAAGGTCCAACACTCTCCCAGAGAGCAGGCGGGGAATACAGAGACCATCTCCTCAAGGATGTAGGAATCCACTGCGGTGTCACAGTCCCTGCCTAGCTGGTGTCACACGGTGGATGGGCGACTGGGATTGGGCACACACAGCACCTGTGCTCCTGAGCGTGGACCTGGCTGGCGAGGGAAGGACCCAGAGTCAGCTGGGGCACAAGCAGAGCCCATGCTAGTGCCCAGAGCCTACCTTCTCAAAGTACTTGACTTCGTACTCAGTGCCGTTGGCAGTCAGGAAGCCTGGCTCCTGCCATGACAAGGAGACGCTCTTCTGCTCCACTTTATCCGTGCGGATGTCGGTAACAGGAGTTGGCGCTGAAAATGCAGAGGAGACGGGCAGTGATTGAGGTGCTGCTTCAGTCAAACATTTAACTTCAGCAGCTGCAGAGTGTGGGGCTTCTGCAGACACCAGTCCCCTTTCTCTGAATCAGGACTGGAGTAACTCCAAGCTGGGGACCATCCAATGGGAGAAGATAGCGGTAAAACACAACAGCTTTGTAATCCACGGGCAGCCTGGAACACTCCAATGGAAAACTGGAAAAAATCCTAATGGCACCCTCTGTCCTTAGTGCTACCAAGGGGTCTGAGGATGGGCTCATGTCTTGGGCTCTGAACACCTGCTAAGGATGTCTCGGAAAGGCAAAACACAATCTTTGGTTGGGAGGGCTGGTGGGACATACCAAGGCCTCCTGAACCACCTCACAGCAGATCTACCCCATGCCACTGGACTGCTAGGAGTATGGGAGAGCCACCCAACGGCCCCACTCTGAGCACAGTCTGTGTCTCAGGAGCTGGCTGTGTATTTCTGGTCAGCACAAACTTTCTCCCTGACATGTGTGCATCCAGTTAGTTCATCTGCTGCAAGATGCCCTTGCCAATATTCCCATTTTAACCAGCCTTGGCTCCAAACAAATCTCCAGCCTGTGAAGGCAGCAGCTCACAGCCCTCAGGCACACAAAAGCTGCATGGAGATGTTGACTGTTTCCAGCTTGTCCCATTTCCTGTCAAATCAGGACATTTGCTGGACCCGTCTCTGTCCCGCCAAGGTTCCTGTGGAGAGGAACGAGTCCCCAGAAAGTAAACTTAGGTATCTGTGAAATTTTGTACTTATTACTCAGCTCATTAATCTTTGCTGAAATAAAAAGCCCTCATGCTGTTTTACTCATGGTGATTTGCTCCTTGATTCCAAGTCCCTTTGGCTTCTGATGAGAGCATGAAAGGTGTCAAAGGGGCTCCTGTGCAGCTCCCAGTGCCCACACACGGCTCCCTCTGCTGTGACTCACCCCATGGTGTGGGACATGGTCAAACATTATCCCCCAGTGAACTCACTGGCCCTAGAGATGGCCTTTAAGGGGACATCAGACTGTCCCCCTGTAAGGAATGGGAGAGAACTCACCCCCAGCATGAAGCATGGCAGGAAGGTCAGTAATGCTCTGTCTGTGTGGTGGGAAAGGGTCAGTGCTGGCAGATCCACCTGCAGCGAAGATTCCCCCAGCACTTGCCTTGGGCCCTGCTCCTGTAAGCTAAGCTAAGTGCTCCTTGCTGTGTTATATGATTCCTATCAATAAAATATCAGACAGCTGCCCTCCTGTACCTCTGAATCCAGCAAATGGACTGGAGACACCTGAACGTGTGGTGCTGACTGTTAACAAAGTCATCAGGAAAAATCCCACTCACTCAGGCATGGGCTTTAGAGCAGGGCCCATGGTACATGACAAAAAAGCAGGTGCCAGCCTCAAATGTTTAGAAAACATTAAAGAAAATCACACAGGCTATAAAGCATTTCACACTGTGAAAAAATATGTGTTTCCCATCAATATTTTAAGCTCTCCTAACATTGCCTATATTCGAAAAAGCAAACATTAAATTATTCACCACTCTGCCTGATTTTATAAACTCCATTCCCCTGTACGTGGGTTTTCTCCTCTTGATTAACCAGCGTAGCAGCAGAACAGGCATAAAACTAGATGTGGCACCATGTCCCTCCCTGGAACGATTCGCTGCATCCAACACCTGCACTCAGCAAGGGACACCGAACTGCCCTGCACCCTGCCCTGCTTGTGCCAGATAGACCCGACCCCACCCAGCCCTCCCTTCCCTCCCTC
>VZRN01005389.1:1161030-1201680 GCA_013397935.1 Dasyornis broadbenti
CCCCTCCCTCACCAATTACTAAGATCCCAACACAGAACATGCCCTGGGCACCATCCCAGGCAGCTTCTGCCTCAGAGATCTCCATTCCAAAGCACAGAAGCCACCTCACCAGTCAGCAGGCAGCCCTTTCAGGGCAAAGCCCCCAGGAGCACAGACACTTGCCACAGAGCCAGCTCATCCTGCGGCCCCGCTGTCCCATGGTCACTGCATTAGCCCTGGGCACAGAGAGGCAAATCTGCTCTGGAGGGCCAAATCCAGCTAAAACCCCTTCTCCAGCCCCAGGAGGGAGGATGCATTATTAATCAGCAGCAGATTTAAAAGCTCTTTAAGGCAGGAGCCTTGTATTCCTGCCGGGAATACAAATGACATGAGCCTGGAGTGCACATTTACATGGCTAATGCAGCTCTGCTCCTGCAGATGAACAGCTCCACTCACTCCTCAAACACTTTTATTTAGTCCCATGCTGGGGACAGATTAGAAAAAACACAGTATTAATTTTGCCACCTGCAGACTAAATTGCATCTCTTCTTTTCCCTGCAAATACAGGGAACGATGGACAATTCCCTCTGGTGACTGCTGGAGGGGAAGGGCAGCACGGAGCTGTACTCAGAGCTGGATTAGAGGAGCAGGATCTGACAGCTAAATAGGGTCTTGTTCCTTGTTTAATTTTCACTCTGAACCTGCATATCAGCAGTCAGAGCTCCCTTGCTGCTGCAAACGACTTTGGAGACCACGGCATGACAGCCACATGGAAATCACCACTACTCAGGCATCCCTGGAGTCTCCTCCCTCCTGACCTCTAGCCCCTTCCGGCACTTCTGTGGTGGGTTCTAGTGGCAAGGGGCTGCAGAGTCAGGACTCCAAGAGATGATGTGGTCTGAGGAGCAACTCCACACATTGTCCCTGCCAGCTGTGGCTCCGCATCCTGCCCACACAGAATCCCCTCTGTGCAGTGGGGCCTTACAGACAAACTCAGCTGTGCAGCCACCTCCCAAGGAGATGCCCTTCTCCCCACCTTCTCCCCTTTGCTGATGGGCACGGGTTAACCATCACTGTCACTCCTTGTCGGCAGTGCAAAGGCAAGAGGAACCAGGGCAATAGGTGCCTGCAGATGGGGTAGCCCCAGCCTGGCACTGCCCAGGAGGGGACACCTTCAGCAATAAAAACTGTCAGTGTTCCAAGAAACTTCTGAGCCTCAGCTGCTCGGGTAATTCTGAGCCACTATCTGCATCTGGAGACTTGACAGCTCAACAAGAGACATTGATTTTGAACAGATTACAGGATTAATTATCCACATTCTTTACGTGCATTTCAGTTCCCTCAGGAGTACACAGTGTCAAGAAAGGGGCTGAGATTCTCCCTTCCCCAGGGGAAAAGCTGCTCTGAGCAGCCAAGGCACAGGTTGGCATCACCGACTTGCTGCTTCGCTCCCTAAGAGAATAGGGCACTCATTGCCCACACCTGGCCTCCTGTGCCCCGCTCAGACCTGGGGCCCCAGGCAAGGAGGAAGCTCCAGAGCACGGGTCCCTCTGCCCGCACCAGACTGGAGGAATGGCACGTTATTAGACCTGTCTAAGCTCCCCAGCCTGTTTGCTGTCCCCCTGGTCTGAGCTCAGGAGGCAGAAGACCTTCCCAGAGCTGAATCTATCCTTGAACAGCTAAGATCCTAATGAGGAATGACAGCTCCGCTGAGGAGAAGTCTGCAGCACAGCATCCCCCAATGGAGCCACAGGGATTATGGTATGTGGGAAGAGAAAGCAACAACATGCACAAAAACATTTGATCAAGTGGTGGGAAAATTATTTATAACAAGATCAAAGTTTAATCTCTTCAGATGAAATTGTTGGCCAATTCCTGCCAAGAGGTACGTGAGGATCATCTGTCTCCATTAACTGTGGCTTGGGAAAGGGTTTTCATGCAAATTAATAACATAACCGCAGAGGAACGGACAAGGACACAACAAGCCAGAGCCGACTGTCCTTCAGCATAGCATTCCTCCACCAACAGAGGAGGGACCTGACTGTCCTTTGGCACAGCCAACAACTGATCAGGGACAGACCCCTCTGGTCAGGGACCTGTCCACAGCCATGGACACTCACGTCCCCCTACCTGAGGGAACAGAAATGCCAAACTGAAAACTGAAGAGGACAATTACAGTAAGAAATTGTGTCACAGACTAACACAGGATAGAGAAAGAAAATAATTTTTTTTGTTTCTGAAGGACAGCCAACATTTGAATTTCCTATTTTAAGGAGGGGTTTTTTTATGAATGGGCTGAAAATGTTGCTTCATCAAAGGTATTTGTTCGGTGATTTGTAAATTCAAACTGCAGCCAGATCACAGAGCAGACTTGTCCCTTCACAGCCCAGGCTGTCACCATGCTCACTCCTTGTCTCTCAGTGGCACCAACTGGAACACCCTGAGAGTGCCATAGGCCAGTCTTCATCTGCCCCTCTCATCTGTGCCACCAGGACAAACCAAGCAGAATCGGGGCACTGCCACAGCACAGACATGCGGAGCGCGAGGACAGTGACCACACCACCCCCAGACTCCGTGTCCTCCCAGCAGCAAAGCCACCAACGCGGCTGCAGAGCGCTGCAGAGCAGATCCCTACACCCCAGAGCTGACTTGCCAGAGCAAGACAGCACCACAATTGCCCCTTTGGTGCAATGGGGCAAAGCACCGAGCCCTGCCCACACGCACCAGGCCGCAGCCATACCTGCGCGGCCTGTGGAGACGTTGACCTCGGCGTACTGCTGCCCCGAGAGTGGGCTCACGGCCGAGACGCCATTTAGGGCCGCCACGCGGATGGTGTAGTTGACGTGGGGCAGCAGGTTCACCAGGGTGACGGTGCGGTCCACCAGCCCCGTCTGCTGCGGCACGAAGCCCACGCTGCTGCCGCACTGCTCGCAGCGGCCCCGCAGCGCCGCCGGGCACCGGCCACACCACAGACTGTAGGTCAAGTCGCTGCGGCCACCCGCGTCGGCGGGGGCACTCCACTCCAGCACCAATGACGACTGCCGCAGGCTGTACACCAGGTTCCTTGGGGCAGAGGGTGGACCTGGAAGCAGAAGAGTGTCTGTGCACAGGTGCTGGGACAAAGCTAAAGGTCCTCTGGGAGCAGCAGCACAGGCACTGGGGGTAGAGCACAAGAGCATGGTCCTGGACAGCCACAGCACAGGGTGGCACGAGAGGACACGGAGGGATTGGTGCGTGCGATTGCAGCACAGTGGGACATGGGACAGAGAATCCAAGCTGGAGGGATGTGTGTGCACAACAAGCCACAGCTCACACTGTGCGTGAGGAGCGCCCAGATGGAGCCAGCACCTCCCTGAGCACCACCAGGGCCCAGGAGCCCACTGCTGGTTGGACACTGCCCGGCCACACTCAGCAGAGATAGAGGGTTCCTCATCGCTGTGCTGGCAGCTGGACAGCATCCATCAACAGAGCAGCTGGAGTCCAGTCCAATTAACTAGAGGCCATTTAATTAAAACCTGTGAACCATAGTGACTAAATGACTGTGTCCCAGTTTTACCAGGGAGTCTGCAAGCCTGACTGCATGTCTGTCTCATCAGCCTGCAGCCTCAGCCTGCGAGCTCTGGGTTGTAGGGACAGCCCCTCCATCCCCTCCCCACTGCAGCATCACCCCAGCACAGACAGGACCCCCAGGGACACGCTCCCACAGGTGAGCACGCAGTGCAGGCAAGGGGAGCCTGGGACAGTCCTGCACACCACCCAGCTCTGTGCTGCAGGACAGACAAAGTGCCTGGACACTGCTCCCTTGCCACAAAGAGCTGCCGTTCCAGCGAGACATACGTGTGCAGGAGGCAGATGGTGGGTCTGAAGGAGACCTGGAGTAATTCTTCTGGCATGAACAGAACGTGGAGGCTTCCTCATGTGTGAAGCTGTGCTCAGGGCATGGAGAGCAGAGAGGGAGACGGAGGGAGAGCTTGTAAAACCCTGGAAGACAAGCTGAAAGAGAGAGAGGTTGTTATGGGGAGAGCAGCACAGGATGAATGGGGACATGTCTGATGACTGCATTTCCCTGTTTCCTGGGACACTCTTTGCTGTCACTGGCCAGCAGACACCACCCTCTACGCTGCTTTCCCTGAGCACCTGCATGATCCTGGCACCAAGAGAGATGTCCCTTAGTTTTACCCAGAAGAGACATTTGGGTGCTGTAGCTCTGCACTGGTTTTCATAGTAAATGTCATTCCCTATCTAGGGTGCTAGATAAATCAGGAAAAAATAGCAAATGCTAAAATAACTCCCAAAACTTCCAGTTCCTTCTTTGGATTTGAGAAACCAAACCAAACTAGTGGTATATTCACAGACTGGAGACACAGTTTGCTTTTTTCTTTAGTTAGGCAGCACTGACCATGATACAGGGTAGAAATATCCCTGTATCAGGCAGGACAGGAAAATCAATCCTGTTTACAAACATGATGGGATCCAGAGCCCCCATCCCTCAGATGTGCCTGTCACACAAACCTGACATCTCCTGGTAGGAAACTGAACATTTCCAATTAGAAGTGTCTTTCAGACTATTCCCCCCTGTTTTCTAATAGCCAGAAGTAAGTTTACAGAAGTGTCTGTCATTAATAATGGCACAAAATGCCCCAATTTGCATGTCCCAGGAGCAGGCACCACAACCCCATGTGAGTGTGTTCCACAAGGAGCCGTGGGCTGTACTTGCTAACTTTTTGCCTTGGCTGTCCGAAACTTGCCCTTGAGAAGAACAAAAGTGCCCAGCACATGTGATGCATCATGTGTGTGTGTGTCTCTGTTTCTTTTTTCAGACAAACTCCCACCCTCTTCCACCTCATCCTACGAGTGTTTTTCTTGGTCTCCAGCTGGCTTAGGTGTCCCTGTCATTTCACAGTGCTTATTTCTGCAGTGGGTATGTGACAGCTCTTGGGAGATCAGGTCATCAATTTACAGAATAAAATTCTCTTTTTTGTACACTACTTTCTATCCTGTTCCTTGTCCTCTGAACACAACTAAATGATTAAACAATAAAATTCAGTAATTCATTGTCCTGGAGCCAAAGAGAAGCAGTCAGATGGGTCAGATGGATCAACCACCTCTCCAGCTCCACAACTGCTGACCACAGAAGCTCCTCAAGCATGCCTGATCCATGTCACTGACAAAGAGAGCACATTCCCTCCTTCAGCGTAACAGTCTGCACACTGTCAAACCAGCAGCAGAACGAGCTACACTGATTTGTGCTGCAGGCTGGCCGATTGCCCAGCATGAAGTAGCCATGGGAAAGGCTTCTCTTACCACTTCATCTGACATGGCTCCTCAGACAGGACCAGGTGTCTCTGTTGAGAGACACCAACGTCCTCTCTCCTTCCCAGCCTGTACCATAGAGAAAGCAGGGGCAATTGAGGATGCAGAGCTAGAAAATGTATGGTATCCTACTCCAGTGGCACGGGACAGCTTTCATTTTCCCTTCTCAGTGAAGTCCTACCAGCAGCAGCGCCATGTGTGCCAGCGTGAATCAATAATAGCTGCAGCCTCACTCAAAACGCCTATACAGGCATTTATAATTAACACTACAACTTGGTTGTCTTCCGAAATCAATTGCTTTCCAGTTTTAGTCATGGAATTGTATTTGACAAAGTTCATCTGCTTTAATGTGTGTTAATTTTCTCTTTTGAAGCAGACATTCATAAAAACACTCTTCAGGAAATCCACAGCTGGGGAAACACGCAGCCGGCACTGGAGGTGCTACAGCAAGAACCAGGACAGCATCACGGGTTAAGGCACTCCAGGAGCCTGAAAATCTCTCCTGGCAAAGGGCAGACTGGAAGCACTGGACCCCTCAAGCTCTTAGACTTGCATCCAGCCCTTGCTGAGCAACACTCAAACCTGCAATCTCACCACTGTCATCCAAGTTGCTCCCAATGCATCTTTCCCAGGAGCTCTTGCTCCTGCTGACCCCTCGCTGGACCAGGCTGGCACAGGCATATTCCATCTATCTTAATTCCATTATCAAGCCAAGCAAGTCACTGTTTATTATGTTTCAAACATTTCATCAATGCTTCAGAGGCAAGGTGCCTCGGGCCAGTGCAGTGGGAAGGAGGGGGCAGCAGCCCCAAGGAGGGACAGACACTGCCAGGGGTGCCTGTGGACAAGGACACACCGCCCAAACCACACAGGGCACCTTGTGTAAATCACCGACAGAATAGTTTCAGTGGTGTTGAGGTGGCCAAAGAGCCTTGTTGACAAATGTCCTCAGGTAATAAAGAGGCTCCTGCCTCCTCCACGCTGAGTTTGCGATCTCACCTTGTCTTACCGCACCAGCTGTGATCAATACTGCAGGCAGAGAGAAGGGACAGCAATCGTGTCCAATCTCCGTGCTGCTGTGAGAGGGACAAAGTCAGCATGAGGAGTGATCAATGCAAGCACTGAGTCAGGCCTCCGGCTGCTCTCACCTCAGATCCGTGTCTGCCAGGATGGGAACTTTGGGCTGCACCACTTGAGAAAATCCAAAAGCACCTTGTCTTCCACACAGTTTGGAGGTTTTTAATAACTGGTTTTCAACAAGCAGCCTATGGTCCAACACATTCCCAGCAATTCTGACACCTCTAGACAATGCTACTCTGTAATTTTTGTCCTTGTTAAATAATTTGAAGAGTACGAAAATGAAAACCTGTATCCAAGGGCAAGGTTTTGTGCATCCCCAACGATGAGCTCTTAACAGCTGAAATTAAATTCAGCGATTTAGTCCAGAAAAAAGACAGTCGTGAAATATCTAACAGCGCATTTGCTGAATCCAGCCAGGACTGACAGAACCTCATTGCTATTTATGCCAGAATGTTCCTCAAGGACACACTGAAGCAGGCACATCCGCTGAGCCAACTGCAATTTACTGTTGTCTCTCTCAGTTCCCTAATGGATCCACCACACAGTTCCCAGTGAAGGACTGGCTGACCGGCCTCTCCAGCGCACCCCACGCCTGCCAAGCACTTCAGCTCACACAGACACCCTCAGATGTGGGCAAGACATCCCCTGTGTATTTCAACTCCCATCCAACACATTCATCCAGCAGCCAGATATCCATGACCTTAACCTGACAGGAATTCTGCAAACAACTTGTGATGCTTGCAATTGTCAGAGTAGTTTGCTCTGAAATTAAATGTCATGGAGCGATTTGTGTCTGAATCTGTCACAACTTCCATAGCCATAATTATTTCAGACACACTGTGACCCAGCAATGTAACATGCAATCCCAAATGATAAATACCTGCTAGCCTGGTCATTACTCCAGAGAGACTGAAGAGAGAGCTCATTTTACATGGGTGTTCTGTGTGCATGGCTGCTGGGAAGCAGTATCCACCATCCAGCACTGTGGCCGACCCCACCTCACAACCCCAGTGTCCCCAGCTCCAGCCCTACCAAGGGCCAATTCTGCACAGCAGTGCCGGTCCCACCAGCCCAGGGCCTGGCTGTGGCGTGCCTGTGGCTGCAGCCGTGATGAAAGTAAAACCTGGTGCTTTATGCAACTTACAAAGTCCCAGGAGGAAAAATAAACTTATGCATAATCCTCCAGCATCAGTCAGCAGATAAAATATACTCCAGGAGCACATACAGATTTGTAAGTTAATGTATAAAAGATGAAACAAATTAAAAGCTCCAAGTGCTGTACATTTGGATCCATCTATTTTGTATTTAAACAGAAAAGCAGACCTCAGGCTTCAGGAGGTATCTTTGCACTAAATGACAAAACACTGTAATTTATTATTTTAAATTTCTCTAACTTTCAACTGAGCTACTTCTTTTCCACCTAAGGACACTGCAGTGACATGAAGCTGTGGTGGGACGTAGCCAAAGGACAGAGGAGCATCTTACCCCACATCCCACTCCCACCCTAAACCTTTGCTTTCTCCCCAAGAGAGATACAATAAATCTTCCTTGTGTCTTGTCTATAGCAGGTTGAATTCAACATGCTGCTCAAAAATCCAGCCAGTGATGCAGAAAAGCAGGGGGAATTTCTATTATTCCTCATTTCAAACAGCAACCGTGGACACCAGCAGCTGCTCCTCGTGCTGCCACAAGCAGCCTGTCACTGAAGACACCTCCTGTGTGAGGTTTTCCTCCCCAGGAAAGCAGCAACACTCATCTCTTTAAAAGGTTGTTTAAAAACCCTGACAAAGCACTAGAAACTATTTCAACTCTAAAACTGTTTTCAGTGATGTCATTCCCAGGCAGACAAGCGACACGGCCACTAATTAGACCATCACTGACCAGGCTGAGCAGGGCTTCAGGTGTTGGTGAGGGGGAACAGAGCATGGGGCACAGCAGCAGTGTAGAGCTGGCTCCTGCCACTGCTGTCAGAAGTGGAGGGAAATGAATTGAGGAGGAGACTCAGCCAGAGCACAAATTTACGTTTCTGTCAAAGAAGAGTGGCTGGCAGCTATTTTTGGTAACTGGTATCCATCATATTAATTCAATGTCTGGTTGAAGTTGTCTCATTTGCAGCAAATCTGGCTGGTAAATATTAACCTTGGGCTTTGTTGAAATTCTCCTTGCAGATATTACTAGAGATTGGATAGAAAAGATGAAGCAGAAGAAGACAACTTTACAGGAAAATGTCAGGCAGATCCCCCACATCACGGCTTCATTTACACAAAAGCTATTGCTGCACACCACAAAACAAATGGCACAAAGCGACTGCAGCTCACACCTGGCAAAATTAATGGTAAAAAGACATCAAAGCTGAGAAGCCAAGCAAAAACAAAACAGGGATGGCCAGGGGATCATCCACAGAGCACAGGACTGCCCACTTGCCTGCCATGCATCTTCTGGGAATGGGTTTTATGGTCAGAGCAAGCACAGAACAGCATCTGGCTACAGAGATATATCAGACAAGACAAGTAGTCTGAGTGCATTTTCAGTGACAAACTCCCCTCCTCTTCATGAGTGGATGTTAAACAGACACTAAAGTTGTGCAGGCCCACCTCAGAGATAGCTGCACTCCACCGAATGCCAAAATGATTCATCAGAAATGTGCAAACTTGTCAGAAGTGCTGGGGTCCCTCCGGAGCAGTGGTGTAGGACAGGAGGATGGATATGGAAAGACTCAGCTTTCCTGCAGCAGGAATTAGCAGAGCCATAAGTCCTATTAGTCTTTTTTCATTTCTCCTAATTTCAGAGTGAGGACGCAAAGGATGCTTTCATCACTTAAATCAGGGTTTACAGGGACACCAGCTCTGCAACCAAGTTCAAACACCTTCACCACTTCATCTCCTGCATCCTCCAGCTGTGCCACAGCTGTCGTCAGCACCACAGTTCTGCTGCCACTACCACCCACGAGCGTGACCCTGGCCCCCATGACACCCCATAGGCACCAGCAGCAGCAAAGCCCCCACCACCCCAGTCCACCACCTGGACCTCTCAGGCTCACAGGAGCTGCAACAGAGACTCTGGCCAAGAAGTTTCATGGGCCAGCAGCATTCAGCAAACTCACACCCACCCTCCAAAGCCACTGCCACGGGATCACAGTGGTGGAGCCAAGTGTGTTGAGCCATCACCTGGCTGGCTTAACATCCCCAAGCTCCCACAGTACACCTGCCTCCAGCTCAAGGGCTTTTGTTCTCACTGAAGAATTTCCACAGCCCTGGCTGCTTTCATCAGAAATCTTTTATAGCTATTCACTTAGCACTATGCTAATGCAGGGCTGCAAACAAACCCAAAACTTTAAACCCTTAAAAACTCTTTTCTGATATTTGACCAGACATCAGACGCTGCTCCACAGAGAGTGACTAATGACCTGCTTCCTGTGAGAGGGGAGAAAAACTTAATTATGTCCATTAAATTACTCCAAATATTTTTCCTCAGAGAATATGAATTATTTAAACTCAACACAGAGAAACCTGAAACATTAGCAAAAGCCTTCTGGGACTCACTATGTAAATCCCCACTCCAAACAGATGTGGAAAGCATGGCAAGCTGCCATGCAGCCACTGAAGCAATCAACAGCACTGAGATTTCAATTCGATAGCTTTAATAAGGTCTTCTTAAGGAGAATCCACTGCCCGGAGCACCGGGAAGGGCGTCCTACCACCTGGAGGAAGGCGGCACCATCAGCTCAGTATAAAACTGAAAAGCCTCACGGTGCTTCTGAAGAGCAGATCCGACTCTGCAGGAAAAGCTCACTCTCCTATTGTACCACTTGCCTCCAACATGGGGGATCCCTGCCTGCCTGGGACTTATTTAGCTGTTTTCCTCTCAATCTATTTTTGAAGTGAAAAGGGAGAGATCCAAGGTATCATCTGGACACCAGGCATGGGTAGTGAAGGGTATTTTCAGATGTGTTTTACTGAAGAACACATCCCCTTTCCCAGATCCCAGCTGGCAAGAAGGTGCCCGGGGGGGATTAGCCCAGCAACTCTCCGTTCGGAAGCTCGCACGTTCTGAGGAAGAGCATGACAGCCAGCATGCCACACCTGGCTCTCACCTGCCTTCGAAAGCAAGATGGAAGTGGTCACAGCCCCTGGTTTGTTAGGGGGATGCCTGTTAAGGCAGAGGGTACATTCGTTTCTGCAGCTATCCTTAAACATAATCTTGTGAGCTGTGAAGTCACAGAATTATTAAACTGTGTCCAAAGCATATCAACAGGGATATTAATGTTCTAGAGTAATTTTAACATTACAGATAAAGCTGTGGGAAATGCCTGACAGCATCCAGAGCTCTGACACGTCTGCCCAACCAGCAGAGCAGCCCCACGCCCTCCAACTGCCACCCTGCAAACAAAGGTCTGGTGGTTCGCTGGGGAGCTGCCATCACCTAAAGAAATATATTGCTGACAAAAGACAATTCCACTTGTCTGAACTGTGCTCAGGCACCAGAGAGGTCTGGCAGCAGCACGGACTGACACAGACACAAACTGCCAGGACACCAATGGCCACTTTTACCTCTGCATCCCCCGTCCTTCTCCTCAAAGCCAGGGCCGCACATGCATTTCCCTATGGGGACCAGCCACTCGCCTTCCGCGCTGCAATGCATCCGGGGGGGATTATCCACGTCCACTTCAGCATGAGCAACACAAGTGCCTTTAACTTCCACTAGTGTCGCAAAGGCCGTCTCCGCCACTGTGTCTGGGAACACGGCCAAGTTCTGCACAGTGGTGAGACACTTCTTGTAATAGACCCGCACAGAGACCAGCGCCACACAGGCGCCCACATCCTGGAAGCCCAGGTGGAAGCCTCTCTTGCTCAGGTGCCCAATCTCCCTCAGCTCAGTGTTCAGCTTCATCTTGCGCTCGCCCAGGTCCCCCTGCGTGAAGCTCTCGTCAGCAGCAATGGTGTCAATCTTGGTGTGCTTGCTCTCATGGACACTCCGGCCCAGGTCAGAGTCAGACTCGACGTAGTACAAGTTGAAAGTCTCCTTGCAGGTGCTCATCACACCAGGGATGCTGTTGCAGTCCCGCAGGGTGAACTTCAGCTCAATGAAGATCCTCTGGCCATCACGCCTGGCAATCCAGCCTGTCTGCAGCCAGTTGTTCTGGTTGGGCTCCATGACGTTGCAGACCTGGTACGTGCGTATTGGCTTGTAGGTTTCATCCACGCCACTGATCTCTTCCCACTGGGGAGAGAACACAAAGGGCTGTAACAGCTCAGGAGCTGCGCCAGAGAGACATACCGACCATAAATGTCACCACCACAAGCCTCCCCACCACAGGCCATTATGTTGTAGGCACTAGAAGTCCTCAGCCCATCAAACCTACTAGCTGGAGTAATCCTGCTCCTGGACCATCTAACACCTGAGCTCTCTGCAGAGGTGCAAACATGAAGATGCAACTAAAAAGGCAGCACTACCAGCAGATCTTGGAAAACAAAGCCTGATCCTGGTCAAATTATCTGCTGAGGAGCCAGAGCCTTCATTTCCCACACACTCCTCAGATTTTGTGTCCCTGGGAAGGTGCATCCACACAGAGTTACCACACAGTGTAACGCTGGATGGGGTTGAGCCACCCAGAGAAATCCAAGATGTCCAAGGAGATGTGACACCAGTCACACCATCACAGAAGGACATCAAAAGCCTTCGTGAACAGCAGCAGCGTCTCTGACAGGAGAAGTTTTAGCTGCAACAGGACAAATCCTGCAACTGCAAGTGAAACAGTGTTTCCCCAAAGCTATCAGCAGAGATTCTGATCAGTGAAATGATGATTCAACCCTCGCAGCCGGAACGACGACCTGGCAGTTTCCCAAAGCAATTCTTTCTGGGGGTAAATTTACGCAAAATAGTCAAAACATACACAAAACAGAGTTTCTTCTGCAAATAAACAGCTGTGCCACATAGATGACTCCAGGATCTATCGTTCTTCCCTTGAATGCTTTGTTTCCATTCGGGAAAATGAACCCAAAGCTGCACAGAGCACAACTCCAAGCTTCCTGACACACTCTCCTGAAAGTGGCTTTAGACCGCCACCAGCAGCAAAGCCAGGGGCTGACCAAACAAATGCTACATGACACAGCTCCCGATGACTGCCCCAGCCACAGCTCTCAGATTCTAAGGGCTGGACTGACACTTGGTGCTCATGCTGGTGTGAGAACCACAACACAAAGCCTTAACTAGCCAGTGTTTATTTGCTTGTTTTAATAGTGTAAAATCCATTTTGATAAGGGACTCCACACCAGTTGCAGTGCTCACATAGCCAATGCCTCACTCCTCACTCTGTTTCCAGGGATTCCCGGTGCTGATCATGCCAAGCTGTCCATCGACCCTGAATGAGGAGTTATTCAGGTTGCCAACATCCACCCCAGTTCCAGAGTAAGTAAAGCACTCATAACATAAGACTTCAAATGCTGTTGGGCACCAAGAGGCTGACAGACCTTTTCACCCTCTGCACCCTCAGTGATGCAGAGGGAAAGTCCCACCTCCATGCTTACCCCATTCGATGGGTGTGAGGTCCAGCCCAGCTCTGCCTGCGATTCCTTTGAGTCCAGCAGGACAACTGTAAGGAAGACAGTATGTTAGCAAAACCACTGACACAGGAAACGTTAGTAAAATCCACCCAGTCCATCCACTGGGAAGCTTAGTGCCATGCTGTGCCAGGTCCCAGGGCATGGGAGCAGCTCCTACCCTGGCTCCACCAGCCATGGCGTCACTGTGTGAGCACCATGTGCCACAAAGCTCTCGCTGCACACCCAGAACAACCTCGCTGGTACCTGACCAGTGCTGTAACGAGCGTGCCATCCCAGGGACAATCCCTCTGACACCACAAACAACACTGCCACTGTATCATGCCCATAGCATGCGGATGCTGGAACTGAAAGGTACCAGCAGCTGCTTTGAAAGAGGGATTTCCCTGGCAGACGACACCCTTTTTCCGCAAAACAGCCAATTCTATATTTGACAGGAAGAGCTATTTCCCTCAGTTCACAGCTTCACGATCCTTCCACAACCAGCAAACAGCCACAGCCCCCGATCGGAGGGCTGAGCCTCGTCTCGAGCTCAGACACCGGTAACAAGGGGCGCGGCGGCGCATCCCCGGCGGGCACATCCCTGGCAACTGTTCCGCTCGGAGTGCTGCGGGATGCTCCGAGACACTCTTCTCGCCTCCGAGACCAGTCGGGTCTGTCCGTGGCAGCGCAACGAGGGCTCGGACCGTCTCCCTATCACGGTAGCTGCAGCGCGCTGCTTAGTGCCCCCGGTGATCGCGGTGACCGCGACACCCCGGGCTGACCCGGTTACTCCACGGGGACCCGTCCGTTCTCTCTCGTTCCTCCCGCAGGTCTCCGAGCCCCATAATAGTCCGGCCAGCCCCGGAGCGGCTCCACCGCCGATTCAAGCCGAGACGGCCGCTCCCGGTACCGCAACACNCGCGGGCAACCAACGTCGGGACCGATCCGGCGATACCGCGCGCCGAGGCAGCCGGGCACGGGGGACACGGAGGTGCCGGAGCACTGAGGACACGGCACGGCCGGGGGCGCGGGAGCACTGGAGCACCGGGAAGCGCCGCCGCCCCGCCCAGCTCACCCTGCTCGGCGGCGGCGCGGGGCAGCACCGGCAGCAGCAGCAACAGCGGCAGCGCCGTCTCCATAGCGCCCCGACTCCGCGCCCCGCGCCGCCGCCGCGCTCCGGCTCNCCGCGCAGCCAATCGGCGGCAGGGACGGGCCCCGAGGGGCGGGGCGAGAGCGGGCGGGCGTTCACTCTGGAGCCGACTGAGGGCGGCCCTGGGGCTGGCAGCTGAGGGTATGGGCTGTGTGAGGTTGTGTTGAGCTTTGGGCTGTCCGGAGCTGCGTCCCAGGGTAGGGGCTGTTCTCCCCATGGAAACCAAAGGACTGCTGGGGCACGGGCAGCCCTCGCTGATGCTGAGATGCTGCGGCAGTAATCAGTAGTGCTGTGCCACCCGTCTCCCCAGATGATGTTTACTCCCTGCTGCTGATAGCGAGCAAAAGCGTTGGGTTAGATCCTCCTTTCTGCAGCACAGGCCCAGGAGAGCAGCGGGGCAGGTCTCACCCATGCCCTGGTCTGCAAGCGGTGCCCAGGAATAGCAGTTTTGTAGAACCCTCTGTCCTGCTTTTCTGGGTTGAAATTTTATTTCCAGCTTCATCTCAAGGCCCTCCAAGCCCAGCAACTGCTGTGAAAACAAAAATGGCCAGACAGAAACCCCAGGAAAAGGCAGTCCCAGGTAGGGTGAGTCCTGCCAGACCCACACCCAGGACAATGGTGTGACAGGAAGGCTCCAGGGGAGCTTCCTGGTCTGGGGGAGGCAACTCATGGCTCACTGAAGCCGAGGTACGTGCCACCAGGCCCACAGCCTCATCGGGAGGAACTCAACAAAGTTTGATTATTACTAATTGTAGGTGTTGCAGGTCTCTGCAAAGTTTAGTCAGGCTGAACGCCTGCTGGTTTTCCACCTGATGGTGGATACCATGACACCAAAGCAAACATTTGTTCCTGTGGGGTGTTTCCTTCGCTGTGATTATGTGTCAAATGTCAAATATTGCAGGTCTGAAGTAAAAACATTGAGCGTCCATCTAGCACAGCCTGGCTGGGCTATGGTACCCAAGGCCCAGCCCCTGCCCATAGGGGTGGGTGCTCAGACCACAGGCCAAGCCCAGCTGAACACTTGGAGCCAGAGGATTTTCCAGTTCTCCGTTCATATCTCAGCTCTTTTGCAAACATGGTCATTACCTTTCCTCTCTGTGTTAACTTTACTGGTGAGGAAGTTGCCATCCATTTACCGATGTTCTTCCCATCCAGGAGAGCTCAGCATGGGTCAGTGTTTTGTGTGCTGCTGCACTAGCACTGGAACCCGGTTGCCCTTCCTGCCATGCACCTGCAGCCCAGGAGCTCCCGGTGAGACCAGGAACAGCCCTGCTGACTGAGGGCATAAGTTCATACAATCAAAACCCTCCCTCCATCATGTTACGGGGCAGGGAAGCAAAGGACAGGGTTTATTTATAATCTTCCTCAAGTGGAAATCAAAAGAAGTGACCCGTTATTACTGAAGATTTCTCAAGCCACCCAGGAAGAAAAGTGATATTTAGTTGTTGTTAAAGGCTCAGAACTGCATAACAATTTCATGCTATGTTAACTTCTAGGTTTTCTTTCACATATAAATTTTTAAAGAGTAAAATAGAAAAACCCAGGCACTTGACCTTTAATCACAGTTATTTGTGTGATCAGTCAAGTGTGGGAAAAAGCTAGTTTGTGCTTGAAAGATGCCCTTTAAAGCCAGATTGCTCTAATATGACACACAACTCTCACAGTGTAATATACGGGATCTCGCTTGCCTGCCTCCAGGCACAGCAGCTTCCTTTTAGTATTCACACACTGGATCTTGCTGCTGGGACAGTGGAAGGTATCAATGTCATGAAGCAAATCAATCCAGACTCCTGGGGCAGCTGCATTCACCACCAAACTCCCTAGGCATGTAGACTTTCCTGAGGAGCCAAGCAGGGAAGAGGATTTTGGAAGTATATGGAGGATTTGATGTTAGATATGTTTTACTAGAAGAAGGGTCTGTCATGTTAAGAGCACACACCTTTTCCATTTATCTGAACTATTATTCCAAGCACTTATAAAATCTTGGTATTAGAACAGCCAGAGGTATTTTAATTAAGATTTTAAGTGTCATGTTTTGGGGAAATGGTCTCATGAATTTTGATCCAACAACAGCAGATGACTAAGAGCCATTCCTGGGGTGAAGAAAACAGAGCAGCCTTTAATGGACACTACTGTATTTCTCACTCTCAGGTACAGCAGATGAGCAGGGCTGGGCCTCTGAGCCCAAAGCCAAGGCAGGGACAGGACAGAGGGATGCTGTCCCCGGGGATGGCGCAGCTGATCAGCTCCTTGAGCGGCACAACAAGGAGCCAGCTTCTGCAGGAAGGAAAAGGAATACCCAGATTGTCTGGTTACCTCTACTGCTCACATCAAGCTCTGGGGCTGCTGCCCTTACCCACTCCTGACTGCTGCTGCAGCTGCAGAGAGAGCCTGCAGAGACAAGAGCAAAGGGAAAGCAAAGATGCAGGGTCATCCAGGCTCCAGATTGTCGGGGGAACTTGTGCAAAGAGCAGAGCCAGCCCAGAAAATGTGTAATTTGCCAAGGTGAGCTATTACCTGCTGTAAGTGGAGACAGAAAGACAGTTTTGACACCACAGTGAAAATAACCCTCCTGGAAAAAAAAAAAAAAAAAAAAAATCAATACAAACACCAAGGAAAGAGAATCAGAATCTGAGACCATCAATTCCTGAGATAAAGAGTTGAAAGTCTCAGTGGGAGGACAGCCAGCTCTGTACTGAAAAACAAAACTTTACTTCTTTTGCTGACAAATTACTTCTTATTCTAAAGGACAAAGTAGCTGTGAGGATGCAGGCCTCAATGTACAGCTGAAAGAGCAATCCTTGACAAAAGACAGAGCAGGCAGAAACCTCATAGAAGCTTTTGCACTTTTCCTTTCTCTTCCACACTTGAAAGTATTTTCATACAATGAAAAACAAGGGATTTCTGCAATTTTGTACTGTTTTGGGCATGTCACACAAACATGTTCCAGGACTTCTGCTGCTTCTTCTGTGACAAGGGCAGAGCCAGAGCAGAGGAAGCAGCAGCAATGCAGCACAAGTGTGCCTGGCGTTAGGGATTATCCCACAGAGGAAAGTGTCTCAGACAATCTGGTACCAATGGCCCCTCACCAGTCTGCCAGCCCCAGCTGATGCCAGGGCTCAGACACTGCTTCCCAAGGGCACAATGCTCCATCACAGCCAGTGCTGCCCCATCCCTGCTCATCCCCTACTGCTAACTGGCACACTGAAAATGAAAGTTAATGTAAAGCTTCCCCATAAATCTCATGCTCAAAGCTGCACAGCCTGGCCTCACAGCTGCAAAGGGAAAATCCTTCTACCTTCTGGGTTGTTTGTCTGCAAATACAAAGCAACCAGAGCTGTGCAGTTGTTTCTAACAGCTTTGTCTTTCTGACAGATGTGCACTCTTTTCAGGATCTCTGCACTATAAATGTTTTGCAGCAGCTCTTTAGCTTTTAATGTAATCACATAAAAGACCCTTGACTGCGTAAATGCAGCAAATCTGGGTAAAGGCCTTTAAGCATCTTTACATTTCTTGCTAATGGTTTCCAGACAGCCTACAGCTATCCACGTTCTAGAAAATAATGTAAAATAGAGTAAGTGTCTAATTTTTTTAAATGCCTCACATTCATCATATACTGAGAAAATCCAGCGCTCCGGGCAGCATAATATCGTTACACTTATATAAGTCATATCCCGTTCTGTCATCATCAGTATGAACCCTGCCTTTGGCTGGGGCACAGATCCACTCGGTGTTAAGTTCCAAATCAACCAGACACAAATTACCACACACTATTAATTAGAACCAGATAGGAGGGATCCATGCATCACAATCTGTTGACAGAGCCTGAAGAGCACGTCAAGGCACGCACTGGGCTCAGGAGATGCTTGTGGGATGCCCTGGATCACTCCCTGGGAGCAGCGGGATGGCTCGCGGCAGGGGACCCATGCTGAGCCTTGTGCTGTGCCAAGCCAAGCGGCTGCCAAAGGGGAGAGGGGAGTGGGACACCCTGTGCCGGAGCGGGTCTCCCCCAGTGCCCCAGGCCGCGGCACCGCTGACCGGCCACTGTCTGCAGTGCTGACCCTCACCGGGGTGGCACTGAGCAACAGGAAAGCGTTTGGTGCCAACAGTAAAGAAATTTAGAGCTCCAGAGGAATCCAGCCATAATCCAGTGCTAATTAATGTCTAATTACTTAAAAGTAAACTTACTGAATTTGTGACTGTGTCCTGGCCCCTCTATTCCGTCATTTCTGAGCAGCAGGACCAGAAACATTGACCTCCTGCACTCCCACCACCAGTGAACACAAGTGTCAGGGCCAATTCCAGCCCGTCCCCAGCAGGACCTGGAGCCTCCGAAGCCGCTCTGCGCCTTCACTGCTGGCAGCCAGCGCAGATCTTTGTGATGGAGGCGTGCACAGCACAGTCAGAGCCGCCTCTGACCAGAGGGAGCCCTAGCTCCCTGGGGAGGCAGGTCCTACCCTCAGAGACGCTTTGCTGGTGGTGCTGAGCACTAGACAGGATGCCAGCACCCCTGTCTTTGCACACACAGGCTTCTTCCCCCTCAGCCTGCCCCTCTGCTGTGGCTTCACTTGCTCTGCTTGAAAGGCAGAGGTGCAGAGTGTGTGAACCTCTAAAAACTGAGGGAGAAATGAGAATGTACCTCAAGTATAATGGTGCAAGCAACTACTAACGTAATTTTGATACCAAATACAGTAATTTGAACAAAGGAGTCGTCTTACCTTTGATTTGCTCTCCTTCTCTTCCTGGCTGGTTTTATTAAAACCACTTAGAGAGATTTGCAGCAGTTCTGTTTGAAGTGCTGTCGTCAGGATTTTCATTTTCAGTGGCATCAGAAATGGTCTTACAGCAGGCTGGTTACATTTCACAGAGGAATCTGCAGCATGTGGCCATCACTCATGGTAAGAGGCATTTCAGACAGGCTGGTCCTGCTGATTGTGTGGCTCCTCAGGTGAGTGTCCAGCGTTGAGTGCCAGGGAGGAAGTTCCAGAATGACCACAGCAACAGCCAGTGCCTGCCCTGGTGCCAGGCTCCCTCCACAGCTTGAGCTCTTCCCAGACCTCCCTTGGCAGCTCCAAGCTGCACTGCACTGGATCTGCAACCCAAACTTTGGTTAATTTGAAGACTAAGTAAGTGCCAGACTAGTTCACACTGCTCCTGAGGGGAGCGTCCCTGTGCACCCCAAAGGGGACCCCAAAGTGCCAGTGCACCTTGGGCCTGGATTCCCCAGTTTCATGGTTTCCTCTATTTATTAAGAGCTTTTTTATGTTTCAGTCTTTGTGCTGATCACCATTTAAAATACATTACCAAGATTTCTCACTTTCTTGGCCCCTCAGTAATGTGGCAGGAAATGCCCCTTAAAAACAAGGGCACTGAGCTGCTGTGGATTTCCATGGGGTGATGCTGCTCTGACTCTTACTCGTTAGGCAAATCAGAGATGCAGCTTGCATGACACACTGATGAGGAAAGACACTTCAGGGCTCATTTGGTAACTCAATCACCACAAGACATTCACCAGTTATCCCCCCTATCACAGGGTGAGGGTGACAGGGAGGTCATGCAGAGTGAGTCTTTTTCATTTGTCCATGATAGAAGAGGAGAATACACTTTGCAAATGATAATTAGCAATTTACTCCAGCTGGGGCTAATTCGTAGATGCATTTTGCA
Organism: Dasyornis broadbenti; assembly: GCA_013397935.1. Lineage (NCBI taxonomy): Eukaryota > Metazoa > Chordata > Aves > Passeriformes > Dasyornithidae > Dasyornis > Dasyornis broadbenti. Next base: position 1,180,759 of record VZRN01005389.1, read on the forward strand.
CTCCAGGACTCAGCACTCGGGCAGACTCTAAATAAGGCATCAGTATGGTGTGTCCAGCTCCCAGAAAGCTCTCCAGTAATTATGGATTGCTCGCTGCACAGCAGACAGCTGGACAGCTTTCCATGCCTGCAGGTACCTCTGCTCCTCCTGTCCCCCTGCCAGGGTGGGATGCAGCCCTGAAGAGAGAGACTACTGGCTGCTGGCCACAGCATCCCCCAGGATACCTGCCATGGGGGTCCTGCCAGCCCTGTCCTGAAGATGGAGAGGGATCCTCCTCAGCGGTACATCCCAGCCCTGTTCCCATCCCGGCTCAGTGCTGGCCTGTGGTGGAAGGGGGTTGGGGAAAGGGCTGCAGCTTAGGGAAGCAATAAATTCTGCTCCATTCTAATGGGGCACTCTGGGCCTAGAATGAAATTGGCATATAGGTTCACAAAAATCCTGTTTGAATAAAGAGAAAGGGAGGGAATGCTATAGAGAGCATCCAATCTGCATCATAATTAGGGAAAAAAATAACAAATGGCAGAAACAACCTGTTCCCATCTGCAGCTGCAGTTTGTTCCCACTGTATTGAACAGCCATGCACCAAGCCTACCAGGAACCTTCTCTGGAAATGTGTGAGTGTTTCATGTAATAAGAGTGGGAAAAGAGCTTTTTGTGTGTATTGCAGATTCTGCTGTAATGAAGCATCAGAGAGGATTTTGTCAGCTAGACACTTACTGCTGTCTCCAGCCTGGTACCAGAAGTGGGGGGCTCACCCCTGGAAAGGTCCCCATGAAGAGAACCCACATGGGAACAGCAATTGGGCTCTGGATCTGGGGGTCACCCAGGTATGGGGCTGGGCCTCATGCCGTGGTTCAGGTCTCCATCACATCTGGCCACCCAGAGCAGGAGGATGCAGTTCTCAGTGCATGCATTTTGGACATTATTCAACCCCAGACTGACTAATTTATCCATAAAACTTCCTAATGAGTCTGATAGTGTAGGAATGAGAGAAAGCCGCATTATTATCTGTAAGCAGCAGCAGCTGACAACATTTAATCACAGGCTGCATAACGGTGACATCGGTGGAGAGCAAGATTAGACACTTCTCCAATTAGTCACACAGTAAAGGCACAAACACAGAGCCTGAGGGTCACTGAACCCAAAACCGAGAGCAACAAATATTGGAGCTGGGGAGTCCCAGTGAGGGAGAGGCACTTGAAGCCAGGGGCAGGCTGTGCTGGAGCCCTCCCCAACTCCCTGAGGGGCAGCCAGCATGCAAGGAGAGCCCTGGCACTGCTGCAGAGCCAAAGCCAACACCGATACCGCAGGCTCTGTGCCGCTTTGAGATCTGCAGGCTGCCTGTGCCTAACAGGATTTTGCAATCCATGGCAAACATGCTAATGGGATAGAGAGGTAAAGAGTTCATCCTACTCACTTTTCTCTGCTTCTTTTCTTTTTTTCTGAGCATCTCTCTCCTGATTTTCTCTGGCTCATCTCTTTCTGAGGTCTGCAGATTAAAAGCATTAATAAGAGCCAGAAGTTGTTATGTGAATCCTACTTATCACAAAGTAAGTGGGATTTGGTGGGCTGCAGCCTTGGAAGCCGTGGCCGTTGGTTAACAAGGAACGTTGTCAAGGCCATCTGGGCTCTCTTTCCCCACACCCCAAGTTTGGGGAATGCAGCTTGCAGGACTGGGGAGAGCAGAGGAAGAAGGGAGCACAGCTGCAGGAGCTGCTGCTGATGTGCCACTGAATGTAAAGGAGCATTGAGGATGTGAAAGGTGCATTGGTGGGAGTCAGAGGCTCTGCACAAACTGCGGGGAGGTGCTGGATGTGCCAGGCACCACCAGGCAGGAGGGAACAGCCCTGGCACCAGCATAATGGGGGCTGCAGCATTACTGTTGCCACCTCTGCTTCCACAGCAGGCAGGGTTTAGCATGTGCCCTCTCTTCTTCCTGATTCCAAATCTTGGGTTAAATCAGTAGCTCCTCTATGGTGAAATCCAGGTGTTTTGATTTATCTCTGAGAGATCTCGTTATCAGCCACAGCAGCAGACTCTGACCTTTCATGGCAGGGCCCCTTTGAATTTACTTTCTGCCGCAAGGTACAAGAGAAACCATGAGAAATCAATTTTCTTTCCTCCAAGACCCCCTGGTTTTCAAGAACTTTTAAAGGACAGACAAATCATAACTGGGACATCTTCTACCTTTAAAAAGGTCCTTCATCATATTAGATTTTGATTAATCAGCCTTGTACTCTCCTGTCACTTCCACAGTGGAGAGCACTGGAGACCTCCCACCAGCCCCTCGCCGCAGAGGGAGAGAGAGGAAAAGAAAGAGTGGGAAAGGGAGAAGGAGAGGGAGACAGAGACTTTCATGGCTGGGGGAGCCACAGCCACATGTGGGGAAGGCTCCAGCCCCTGTGCTAGCCTGCCCTCCTGGTCCTGCTCCAGCTCCCGTTAGCAGGCAGATGCAGCATTGCACCAGGTGCAGGATGTTCCATTGGCACTGCCAGTTGCCAATTCCTGCTCAGCTGGTGCCACTGGCTGCTCTGTGGCTTCCTCCAAGCTTTGAGACAGTTCCTGAGGCTGTAAATCCCGAGCTTGCCCCACCAGTCTCCAGGCCCTTGGTGCAATCATCAGGCACACGGAGAAGCCTTATGGTGTAGGACACAAGGTGCTCATCCCAGCCGAGACAGGCATGGGGGCCCGGGGAGCCCTGCAGGCTCTGAGTGGCAGCAGGCAGCCTCCTCTGCCTGCTAGATAACGTACATAATTCAGGCGAAATATTCATTTAAGACTGTCTGAGCCATGGCAATAACCTAGACATTATGACAATACAGATCAATAAGCCCAGAGAGGATCCTTTACTGAAACATGCTGCAGTTGTTCAAACCAAGTCTTAATTGTGACAAGAATTGATTTCCCTTTTCTAATATCCCTGACTTTTAATTAAAAAGTAGTTAAGTAGACAATACATTTCCAGGATCATTTAGAGGCAGGACAATATCAGAGAGCACACACTTAAAATGCAGAAGTGGTGTCTTGTTCATACAATGGGACCAGCCACAGCCTGGGGAGTTACTCTGTGCAAGTCAGAGATGCCCATGGCTGAGTAGAGCTCAGGGACACCAGGACCCCCAGGGCAGCAACCACAGCCTGTGCTCTGTCCCGGCATCAGCGGAGGCATGGGCACATCCCCACTTGTTCTCTCCTGCTCCCCAGGGTTCTCCATCCATCTGCATTTCACACCCTCTTGCACACATGAGTGCATCTAATAGCTCTGATTATCCAGCAGACTCCAGCGCTTTGCATTTCCCTTGTAGGTGGCACACGGCAGAGGCTGGCAGAGAGGGCAGGCAGGGAAAGCAGGGTGAGGCAGGACCAGGCAGGGCAGGCAGCACAGCTCCCACTGCATGAGGGGAGGGGAGTCGCTGCAGCACCAGCAGCCCCAGGAGCTCAGTGAGGCGAGCACAGCCCCAGCACAGCCTTCCCCCTACTCTCCATGTGCTTCTTTGGATGGTCCCAAGATGTGCCCACAGCACAGGCCGGAAGGAAGGAGTGCTGAAACCCCTGTGAAAGGAGGGGGTGAACTCCTCCAGCCTTTTTATTTCCACGCAGTATCTCAGTGGCAGCAGCACAGCACAGTGAGAGTGCAAGGAGCCAGCTGTGAACCAGATGTTTCTTAGTCATCCTCCATTAGGGTAAAATGGGCCAAAACACCTTAATCTAATTGAAGGGAGACTATTAGCATCAGAGACTCCATTAAAAGAAGAAATGGCCTTTTATCTAGTAATCAGGAATCATAAAGGAAAACACTTTGGAAGACACCCATAAATGCTCACGAGAAGGAAAGGGCTGTACACCCCCTTGTCTGAGTTCCCCGTGTACAGATCTTCCTCTGTATCAATGAACCCACCTGCAGAGTCTTCCTGAAAGCCAGCAGTGCTGGAATTTGGAGCAGCAGCCTGAAGCAGGGCAAGGTCCAGGATCCAGAGATCTTGTCTCTGCATTAAAAGGGGCTGGAACAGCTTTTGGCCATTCTCACAGAATATGTCAGGTATTTACTCTGCTGGTGGCTATCTAAGTGATCAGACACTGCAGCAAATCCTGTTTCCCTAGGTCTGATTAGATTAGAGAGCAGTAGTGCTGGAGAGCTTGCTGATATTGCCAGGAAAGGAGAGCAAAGGCCGAGGAAGATTCTCAGAAACATCTCTACCCACTATTCCTCCCCCCAGCCCTTGTTCATGCCAGTCAGAAATGCAGAAGAATCACCATTGAAAACACAGTCCATTTATTTATATCCCTTGACTCATCAAATAGAAGTCAAACCACAAACAGTGAGAAATGGTCTCCTGGCTCTTTGAACCCTCCAACAGCCACACAATGCTGCATCCCTGCCAAAAGCCACCGCCTGCCTGCCCCTAGAACATCTTTTCCAGCAACCAAGTACTGAACGGCCCCAGAGGGAAGGACAGTGGTCGCTGGCAGTGGCCCTGATCTCAAGGAGGAATGGGATAGCCCCCACAAGTTCCCTGAAGAACTAGTAGGGCTATAACATCTTTTCATGGCTGTTAAGCTTTTAATTCATCCAGCTTTGTTACCTTGGATATTTCTTTCTCTAAATCAAACAGCCCCCATAATGATAAAATTCTTCATTAACACTACTGGGCTCTTACCTAAAACAACAATGCACTTTCCTCCTGCCTTTTAATTTGATTTTGCTGTCACTTGGGACAGGATTAAAGAGAAATAGCTCTACTAATTCTTCCAATATCCTTCAGCAAACATCAGCTTGGACCAAAGAGGACACAGGATGCCACTGTTTGTAATTCCAAAGAAGCTCTTCCCTTGCAGATGGTTGGAGACCCTTGATGGCACCCCAGGCTTTGAGATAGATACTCACCACGGGCCTGGAGCAGCTGCCAGCCAGCACCATACCCAGGTACTTAAGCAGCCTCTCTTCTTAACAGGGTGTTTTCACCCCTGCTCAAGCCCTTTGCAGAGGTGCTGCGTGGAGCACAGACACGAAGGAGCTGATGTACAATTTGTGACTCTTCTTGCTCAGACAGAAATTAGCATTTTGCCTTTGAAGGGGAGGAGGCAGTCCTACCTTCTGCTGCAGGACTGGGGGCCGGCAGGACCTGTCCCCACCACATCAGCAGCAGGAGGATCTCTCCTGCCACAGTCCCCCCAGCACCTCTCCCAGCCACAGGCATGCCAGGGACAGGACTGAGCCCTCACCACAGCAAGTCCAAAGGCCCTCGAGCTGCCCACAGGTGCCATCCTTACCCAGCCCTTCCTCACCCTCAGCTCACTGTGTTTTGGCCAACAGCTTGTCTCACCTCTGCCTGCAGTGGGTGCAGTTTGGATGCTGCCCTCTGTCTCTCAGTGCCAGCCTCGCTGCAGTGGGCACAGGCCGCCCTGCCCAGATCACCTGCCAAGGAACCCCGGGACATCTTATTCCACTTTCCATTTACTGCTGGGTAACATCTTTTGGCACTGTTCATAATCCAGCTGTTCATAATCCAGCTAGCTCAAGTGTTGAAGCATTGCAGTCACCTTTGCCAAACAAGCCAGAATTTTCCAGCCGGACACCTCTGGCTTTGTGTCAAGTTCCAATTCCCCAGCCAGCGAGTCCCAGTGCCTGCCAGTCAGTACATTCACATCCAGTCATTAAGCTCACATCAGCTGTCAGGCTGTTGTTGCAATGCCAGGATGGCAGTGGTCAGTGCTGACAGCTTTCCAGGGCTACCCCATGCCTGCAGAAAGGTTTGCTTTACCAGGCATCCCCAGAGGGGAATGTGGCAATTGGTCTGGGACAGTTTCCCATCCATTCCCGTCTGATAGGAAGGCATGAAGAGCATTGCCTCTCTTTTCTCCAGCCACAAATATAACTAACCTCAAGCCACATGCTGCCAGAGCCGAGCGAGCAGCCTGTCCCCTGCACTCGATGTAGGGCTGTGGTTTGTGTTTTGTTTCCTCCTGTAACTCTCTGCTCCTGACCTTGTAATTGTTAACTCTCAGGATCTGACCTTAAGCCTTGCGAAATGAATTTCTCCTCTGTGTTACTGTAAGGGCTGTGCAATGCCAGGAACCATGCTCAATCAAACACACTGGAGAAGCACAGGGTCTTGGCAGGCCACAGGCTGCACAGGCCTGGGGGCTCTGCCAGCGGCACAGACCCGCACCATGTAACACTTCTGCCTCCCTGCAGAACAGAGCAATGGCAGAAACCTCAAGGAGTTCTGCTGGGCTGGGAAGCAGCAAAGCCTACGGCTGGAGCCCAGCACTGTGCAGGGGCCACAGCAAGGAGCTGGGCAGAGCTGGAGTACCAGCGTGTGCTGCCAGCCAGGTGGCTGGGCCAAGGTGGGCAGGTCAGGCATGAACCGAGAGCTGTCTGCCGGGGCACATCAGCCTCAAGAGACACCTTCTCTGGCCCTAGCACCGCTCATCTGCTGGCCACGGGCACATCGCAGTACTGATGATGTCACAGGAGGGAAGCATGAGCCTCCAGGTGCCACACAGACTTCAGAGAGCAGTGAAGTAATTGAGTATTGACTGAGATGTCCCAGGTGAGCTCTGGATGCACATTACATTCTGCTTAACTCAGTAATTACCATTTATATTATCCCTTCCCACACTCTGTCTTTATTAAGCTAAAAGGTCTGTAATTAGCTACTTGGTTTAAGTATAAGGTGTTAATTAAGTCATATTATGAAGCATAATTGCTTCTTAGAAATAACATTGCATATTCTATCACCCTATATCCCTCTGTAATGCTTTAACCAAAATACAAGTTTGTCCCAGTGAGTGAGCAAAAGTCCTACAAATCAGGCACTGGGATGCAAAACTTCCTCTGCAAAGCCAAAAGGAAGTAACAAATGGGCAAACGATTCAGTACAACCCCTCTCAGAGCCATTCCTCCTCTGAACTCCAGGAGGACATGCCAGGCTGCAGCTCCTGCTGCCACATCAGCCCCACTGTCCAGTGGTAGCACTACACCTGGCATCCACAAATGCATTTAACTGCTGATTTCACAGAATCACAGGGTTGGAAGAGACCTCCAAGATTACCGAGTCCAACCCATGCCCTAGCACCACCCCAACTAAACCATGGCACTAAGTGCCACATCCAGTCTCTTTTTAAACACATCCAGGGACAGTGACTCCACCACCTCACCGGGCACACAATTCCAAAACTTTATTACTCTTTCAGTAAAAAGCCTCTTCCTAATATCCAACCTAAATCTCCCTTGACGCAGTTTGAGACTGTGTCCTCTTGTTCTGTCAGTTGCTGCCTGGAAAAAGAGACCAACCTCCACCTGACTATAACTGCCCTTCAGGTACTTGTAGAGAGTGATAAGGTCTCCTCTGAGTCTTCTCCAGGCTAAACAACCCCAGCTCCCTCAGTCGTTCCTTGCAGGGCTTGTGTTCCAGGCCCTTCACAAGCCTTGTCACCCTCCTTTGGCCATGTTCAATGCCTCAACGTCCTGCCTGAACTGATGGGCCCACAAGTGGACACAGCACTCGAGGTGCGGCCTTACCAGTGCCAAGTACAAGGGAAGAATAACTTCCCTGGTCCTGCTGGCCACACTGTTTCTAATACAAGCCAGGTGCCATTGGCCTTCTTGGCTGCCAGGGCACACTGCTGGCTCATGTTCAGTCGGCTGTCAACCAGTACCCCCAGGTCCTTTTCTGCCTGGGCACTGTCCAGCCACACTGTCCCCAGCCTGTAGCACTGCAGGGGTTGTTATAGCCAAAGTGCAGGATTCAGCACCTGAACTTATTGAACTTCATCTTATTGGACTCTGACCGTCTATCTACTCGTTCTAGGTCTCTTTGCAGAGACTTCCTACCCTCCAACAGATTGACACACGCTCCCAGCTTGGTGTCGTCTGCAAATTTACTGATCATAGATTCAATACCCTCATCCATGGCATCAATAAAAATTTTAAGCAAAACTGGCCCCAACACTGATCCCTGAGGGACACCACTGGTGCCTGGCCACNATAGCCAAAGTGCAGGATTCAGCACCTGAACTTATTGAACTTCATCTTATTGGACTCTGACCGTCTATCTACTCGTTCTAGGTCTCTTTGCAGAGACTTCCTACCCTCCAACAGATTGACACACGCTCCCAGCTTGGTGTCGTCTGCAAATTTACTGATCATAGATTCAATACCCTCATCCATGGCATCAATAAAAATTTTAAGCAAAACTGGCCCCAACACTGATCCCTGAGGGACACCACTGGTGCCTGGCCACCAACTGGATGCAGCACTGTTCACTACCACTCTCTGGGCCCAGCCATCCAGCCAGGTCTTAACCCAGCCAAGAGTGCACCCGTCCAAGCCATGAGCTACCAGCTTTTCCAGGAGCTTACTGTGGGAAACAGTGTCAAAGGCCTTCCTGAAGTCCAAATAGACAACATCCACAGCCCTTCCTGCATCCACCAGGTGGGTCACCTGGTCATAGAAGGAGATCAGGTTGGTCAAACACGACCTACCTTACCCATGCTGGCTGGGTCTAATCCCCCAGCCATCCTGTAGGTGCTGTGTGATTGCACCCAAAATGAACTGCTCCATGACCTTACCAGGCACTGAGGTCAGACTAACTGGCCTATAATTCCCAGGATCCTGCTTCCTACCCTTCTTGTAAATGGGCATCACATTGGCCAGCTTCCAGTCATCTGGAACCTCACCAATGAGCCAGTATTGTTCAGAAATAATGGAAAGTGGAATCGCAAGCTCATCTGCCAGCTCCCTCATCACCCTGCGATGGATCCCATCTGGTCCCACAGGTTTATGAACATCCAGTTGGCTCAGCAGTTCTCTGACTGCTTCCTCCTGGATAGCAGGGAGACCATCCTGCTCCTTGACACCATCTACCAGCACAGGAGGACAGTTGTCCTGAGGACAAACTGTCTTTCCAAGAAAGACCAAAGCAAAGAAGGCATTGAACACCTCCACCTTCTCCCCATCTGTGGTCACTAAATTCCCTCCCGCATCCAGTAGAGAACCAAGATTGCTCCTACCCTTCCTTTTGTCATTAATATATTTTTTAAAACAATTTTTATTATCCTTCACAAAAGTTGCCAAATTAAGTTCTAACTGAGCTTTGCCTCTCTAATTTTTCTCCTACATGCCCTAACAATCCCCTTAAATAATTCCTGAGATACCTGACCCTCCTTCCAAAGACGATACATCCTCTTTTTATTCCTTAGTTCCTTCATAAGCTCCTTGCCCATCCAGGCTGGACATTTACCTCGTTGACTCATCTTTCGGCACGCAGGGACAGTCTGTTCTTCAAGACCTTTGTTTTGAAGTATGCTCACCCTTCTTGTACTCCTTTGTTTTTAAGGGCTGCTTCCCAAGGAACTCTCCAAATAAGTCTCTTGAATAGCCCAAAGTTCGCCTTGCGGAAGTCTAGTATGAAAGTTTTGTTGGTGCCCCTCCTAATTTCACCAAATATTGAAAACTCTATAATTTCGTGATCACTTTGCCCTAGACAACCTCCAACCACCACGTCTCCCACCAGCCCAGGTCTAGCATAGCCCCAGCCCTGGTGGGGTCACTCACCAGCTGTGACAAGAAATTATCCTCCACACACTCTAAGAACCTTCTAGACTGCCTCTTTGCTGCTGTGTTATGTTCCCAGCAGATGTCTGGTAGGTTAAAGTCACCTACAAGAACAAGGGCTGGTGATCCTGAAACTTCTTCCAGCTGCTTGTAGAATAAATTATCTACCTCTTCTTCTTGATTGGGTGGTCAATAACAGACTCCCAGCAGGATATCAGCCTTATTGGCCTTCCCCTTAATTCTTTCCCATAGACATTCAACTTCATCATCATTAGTTTCAATTTCCATGACATCATGATTTATCTTTGATTCCATTTAATTTAGTTGTTAGAAGAGTTTTAGTTTAGGACTTGATGTGTTTATGGAAGAGTGTCAGCACAGCACATCAGCCCAGGGCGGTTTCAGACCAGACAAGTTCTCTTGCCATATCCTGACAACTCTGAGACACTCACATAAATGCAAAATCCCTAAAACTTCCCAAACAAACACCAGCCATACGGAGACTTATAGAAAAACCTTGAAAAAGGCACAGTAAATTACTGAACTTGTGGCATTGAGGTGAATTAAGATGATAAAATAAAATTTTCACTTGCCGAAAGCTGTTTCCATGGTGCTGCAGCAGCAGATGGCCTTTCCTGGAGGTGAAGGATTTTGAAGATTTGGCAGTGCAGAGAGAACCAGAGCCTTAACATATGTGTTGTAAGATTTAAGAGGACCTGGTGGTACAGCCTGACAGGGCTGGCATGGCCGAGGCCCCACATCCCACAGAGGGCCAGGACCCGCCACGATGCACAGCCCAGCCCAGGGTCTGCTCAGAGGGTGGATTGACCAAATTACCTGCTTTTTGGGGTCCCTTCATAATTCCTCAGGAGGGAAACCCCGATAGCCACAGCCTTCCCTTCATTCACATCAACAGCCTATTCTGGCTCTGTTTTATGAGTCATTAATTCCTAATAAGTAGAAAACTGCTTGATGGGCTTTGGACAAGAATATTTACTGTATCAGAGACAATACACAATGTAAGTTTCCAGCTATAAATCAGAGTTTGAATACTGATGTATCTTTAATAATGATAAATGAAGAATTTATAGATGCAGCTAAAGTTCACATGATTTTGATTTATGATCACACTGAGCTCAGGTGGAGCCATCAACCCCAGACCCTGCACCTTGTCCCAGATTTCAACGCCGTCACATCCCTCACCTGCACCCTGGTGACAGCCAGCCCCTCTTTCCCTGTCGAGGCAGAGGCTGATCCCCTCCCTGCCAGCCCCAGGAAGCTGTGCCACGGGAAGCATTCAGCTATGCGTCATGAGCCAGAGCTGTGACAGCCCCTAGCCAGCCAGAGAAATACTAATTGCGAAGCAAGTAATTAGTAGCTATAAAATATGACCAATACAATTATACGGAGGGTTTTTTCCTCTGTCTGTCCAGAGTCTTGGCACAGAATAGTCTTATAATTAGGTGACAAAACTGACAGACAGCTCCAGTGAAACAGTCCGTCCTCCTCCTCTACAGAGACTTCCCAAGTGTTCTGCACCAATAATTACTAATCACGTTATTTCTCTACGGATCAAAAAAGCATTCTGCAGGTAATTTTCCCATAATAGCACAGGCCTGGTGCTGGCAAAGAGCCGCACTCCTACAGAGCCCAGTGGGTCTGAGACAGCTCCAAGTGCCAGGACCACAGACCCTTCCTGAGGGGCACCCACTCTGGCTTGGGACCCCCTTGTGTCCCCATGGGCTCTGAACTGCTGCTCCACCCCCCAAAATGGCCACACAAGGGAACTTAGTGTATCCCACCACCATCCAGCACCTCTGGCACGTCGTGATGGGTGTCATGAAGGGCTGTTTTAAGGTCACTTAAAGAATCACCAGCAAAGGTGATCCCAACACAGCCAGGATCCCAACACAGTGGGCAGCAGACTGGGCAGAGCGGGGAAGCAACACTGATCCTGACTTGCTCTAGTCCCTCCAGAATATCAACGGGCACAAGGATAAACAATCTGGGGAAGATGAAGGGACACAAGAGCAGCAGTGTCTGAGCCACCTCTCCGGAACTCCAGCCTGCTGCCCCACACCAGATTCACCTGGTGCTCACCTGCATGGGGCAAGCCCTCCTCATCCCAGGTGTTGCTGCTGGTGTGCTCAGTGGCACTGTAATGATGTCATCCAGCTGCATTTTCTAAAACTGTTTGGAGAAAAAGCCCACGAGTCTGTAATTTGTCATTACCCTACTGACCTGGAGAGCAGCTGAACAAACCAATAATATCGAACAAACAACCAAACGCAACCTGTAATGGCTCCTGTCAAGCAGAGACCAATGCTGACAGATGACCTGTAGCAGCAGAGGAGAATAATTTGCGAATTACCATTGATTTCCAAAATCAAAACATAAATTTTGCTTCACAATTGAAGTATCGTGGGAAGTTTTATTTTAGTAGGTGTTTTATCTCCCTGTGATTTTGGGGGGGAAACAATATTCACTCCAGCCTAGGCCATCGTATCCTTGTGACCCAAACAAGCTGGTTAAATTCAGGCATGACATAAAACCATGCTCCTTGGTCTGGTCTGGGTCATTGCAGGGAGGCCTCAGAATTCTCTTCAACGCTGGTGTGGCTTCCAAGTCAACCCCATGACCACCACTGGCCGCTCACACCAGTGTGGCAGGAGGGGTCCCAGCCCTCACTTTATTTCAGTGCAGAGCATCCTGCTGTCAGGGAGAACAGTGCAAGACTGCCTGTCCAAGGTGAAGCACTGAAACCTGTAACTTGGACCCAACTAGCTGCCAGCTGATGTTTTTGAAGGGCCCAACACCCTCTCCTCCACCACAGCTCCATATGCAGCTCCAGCCCACAGCTTCACCCCAACAGCTCCTGTCTGTGACCGAGAAGCTCCACAGCTTCCACCCCACCACCTTCAAACTTGGCTCCACTTTTGGGCAGGAGTTCAGCACATCACTGTGAAGCCCAAATCCCCAGCACTCCCACTGAGCTGCTCCATCTCTTTACTAGAACATCTGCCGTGCCACACGCACCACAAGTGCTCCAAGCTTCTCCCGCCGCTTCCACTAACAGCATTAGTTCTGCTGCTGCGAACAGAGTGTGAGGCAGGACTGAGCCTGCTGATGCCTGGCAATCTGCAAACGTGAGAAACCACCTCTCTGCGTCTCAGCACACAAGAGCCACCAGGACCTCTGAGTGACCCTGCTCAGCCCCGCAGACCCAGCAGCTGGGGATCTCTCTTCCCACAGCAGCAAACACCAGCAGCCACCGGTCCACACTCTGCTCTGCTTCCAGCAGCTCCATGTCTGCGTTCTCCTGCATCCACAGCTTTTTGTCATTATCTGACCCATGACAAACCCATTATGGTAGTGAAGATCGGAATTATTGTGATCCCAGGCAGATGCCCAGGACTGGCCCAGAGGAGCAGCAGTGTTTTGCACAAGGCAGTAACAAATTACTGAAGGTCACCTATGATTTATCACTGCCTTCTTTTCCAGACAGTGACAATGTTTCCCCCAGGGAAGCAGCTTCGTGGATGCCAGCACACCTGTTCTGATTGAGCCTCTAACAGTGATGATTTTGCTTATTTTATAGGATTGGAAGCATCCCCAATAAGCGTGTTGTCTCCTGTCTGAGTGATGCCTTTGCCATACAATACTGAATTTACATCCCATCCACTGCACGCAACTGCTCTGACAACTGGAAAAGCACCATACGAAGAGGGGACACACTCCAGGAACTCAGTCCCAGCAGGGACGAGTCTTTGCTGTGCTCGTGAATACACCAGAAATATCTGCAGGTGACAGGCCCTGCCAGAAATAAGGCGGTGCAGCACTGTGCCATGCTCTCATCTTCAAAGAGCTTTAAGATGCAAAGAAATTAACAGCAGCTCCTCCTGGGCACCGCTTTTGGCTGCATGGGGGTCTGAGACACTGGGCTGGCACTGCAGACACACTGCTGGAGCTTGTCTGCAAGCTTGAGCTGCTCTGACGAGGAACAGACGAGGGCAGAGACACCCTGCAGAGCACAGCTGCCTTGGGCAGGGGCTCTTGGGGGGGCTCCCATCACAGCTGCCAGTGGGAATAGCTGAAGTGGTGCTTGTGCCAGTGCAGTGACTGCTGCTGAGACCCCACCTCACCACACAAAAATGAGGACAGACCCCTCTGAGCCAGCCCTCCCTCTGTCAGCACCCCCAAAATGTGGTGGGGTGTACTAGCAGAGGCAGGGTCACAGTCACCCAGAGTTTGAAACACATAGCAAACAGCCCTCCACCCCCTGGCATGACACCTCCAGCCCCTGGAGCCAGGAGCCGTGTCCATCAGTCCCAGCAACCACCTGGCCTGTGCCCCTGGCCTCAACAAGATAACAGCCTGGCCTCACCAACAGCACCTGGCTTGTCCTTGCCACTGGCTGGTGGTGGGGGTTGTGGCTCCAGATATCCCTTTGATCTCATCAGAGGCTGCTGGATTTAATTCCCTGCACTTTGGTATAAAGTAAGGGTCCCATCCGGAAAGCAATTTGTGTTTCTTGGAGCAGGCAGTCAGAACATTTCCCATTAAAATGTAAATTTGGCCAAGTTTTCTGGCATCTCTTTTCCATCCTTAAGGTAAGAATACGAACTTGTATTATTTTTTCAATCAATTATATCTTCCTCTCAGTTTTGTGCCACGGAAAAAAAGCTGTCTGATATACACCTTCAGCAAATTAAATTTGAATTGAGTCTGACAGCACAACAGGGATCCAGATTACAGGGAGATGTCCTGGCCTAATTGGAGTCATTGCCAAGAAGTTATTTGCAGAGTGTTAACCACAGAGGGCATGAGTAGAGCAAACACGGTCCCTGCACTGAAGGCTCATCTCGCCAGCATTCCCAACTGGCTGCAGGGCCAGCCTGCTCCCAACACCAGCGGCACCTTGCTGGTGTCTCTGAGGAGCATCCTGGATGCTGAGTTGTGTTTTACTGCAATCCCAGCCGTCCTCAGCCAGGCACCGCAGAGCCCCACTGGCTGCTCCCTCTGCCAGCTCTGGGGCTCCCAAGTCAGCCAGGTATGGTGGTTCCCACCCTGCCAGCAATCCCAGTCCCACCTCCATCCCTGCTCCACCATTGATCCCTGCCCCACCACTCATCTCCTCACAGCTGCAGCCACATAGCAGAGGGGAATGGATGTCTGGTAAGCAGCAGAGGATTTTGGCCAGACATATTCAGGATAATGAAACCAACTGTCCTGCTCACACTGCAGGTTTTAAAAGATGATGTTTTGTTATTAAAACCCCAAATCTCTGTGAACTCACCATTTCTTTTGCTTTCAGACACCTGGAGGCAGGGAAGTGCTCTCTCCACACCTTGGGAAGCCTGCCAGTGTTTGAAGGGTGTTTAGAGGATACAACTATACACCAAGGAGAAAAACTTGAAAATTCTCCTCTACCCACATTGGGCAGGTAACTGCCACGAGCTTGGAAGCTCCTTGTTCCCCAGAAATCTCATCCAATCAAGCTGTGGCTAATGACAACTTGCATCATGGAGAAATTAAAAGCACCTGACAGAGCTGCAGCCAGGCCACTCCCAGCCCCTGGAGTTAATCACTCCAGACCCTGGGTAGAACAAGATCATCAATAAAAATGAATAGTTTCATTGCAAACGGGGGGTGTCTGATGCTTTCCCTGTCCTGGGGACCAAAGTGCTCCCCAGGGACACGTGTGGCTTTCCTACAGGACTGCTCCTGGAACCCAGCACGTCTCAGACTGCAACTGAATGCTCTGTCCCACAGCAGCGAGTGAATCAAAAGTCTCAGCCAGCATTAATTATGCAGAGAATCATTTGCTGGTAAAATTAAAAAAAAAAAAAAAAGAGAGAGGGTCTAATTTAATCAAAATTAAATTAATAGTTAATTTAATAATTCCACAGTGAAAAGCCCTTGACCTCTGGAGCTATCCTCCCTGCACGCAGGGGCTGTGCATGGCTCCAGCAGTAGTGACATCCCATGGCATTCCAGCACTTCCCCACCTTAACCTGCGCTGCCCAGAACCTGCTCCCCAAGATCTCGCTGCAGCCATCCTCAAGAGTGGGTAAACCACAGCCATTCTGAAAAAAGGGAGAAAATGGAGAAGAGGTGAGTGAACACAGACCATGTTAACTTTAAGCCCCTGAAAAATTCCAGTCCAAATAAATATTTTTTTAAGGACTGGAAAATAGGAAGAAGAGCAGTCAGGCAGAACTTCCTCCAGAAAAGGGAGCTGAGAGCAAATCTGACAAATGTACCTGGGGTGACCTGGAAGAGAGGATGCTGTCTGAGGAAACAGACTCTCTAGATGGCCTCAAGGTGCTTCTGCCTCTGTCATCTACACTTCTACAGACTAATTCCTTAAATCAGTATCCTGTGGAAATTTGCCAGGCATTCTGCTAACTCTAGAGCTGGAGGAAGGGCTGGAGGACAATATAAGTGGATACGCATGTGTGGAGTTCAGAAGGAAACTGGGTTTTTCAACAGGCCCTTATAGTCTATGAGGATAACCTCAAAGGAGCATTTCACAGCAGCCTCCTCGTGTGACAGCAAAGCAGTGGCTGGGACGTGCAGGAGAGGCAGAACCGCCCCAGCCAAGAGTTTGTTGTCCAGCACATGTCCCTTCTCACACACTGTGGGGAGGGACACAGACAGACACTCCTGCAGGAAAACCAAGAACTGCAGCTCAGCATCCCCCGCTGCGTACAGGCCTGGCCCAGATGGACAAGGTCATCTTTCCTGGCTGGAACCACGGTGAGTGAAAAACCCTCACTCTGAGCTCCCAGCATCTGGCAGGGTGGGCTGGGCTCCATCTGGAAGCATCTCCCCATGAAGTAGACTATCTCCTAGTCAAGGCATTACAAGAAAATAAATCAGAAGATTAAACGTAAATATTGTTTGAAATATTTAATCAGCTGCAAATTGTAATTTTGTGTTTCCAGCTTAATTAGCCCAAGTCTGGTTTTCATTGTATTGGGAAGCAGAACAAGGGCAGTAGCAGCAGCATCACATCTCTGGTTGCAGTGATGAAGGAAAACCTCCCTGGTTAGGGCTCATGGATGCCTCAGACAGCTGCATTCCCAACGGCTCCAAGAGCGTCAGACACCAAGCAGCTTCACCTCCAATACCAACCCTGGCCCAGGCAGCCTGGCCTGGTGTTGCTCATTTGAGCAATTGTTCCACGAGTTTGCTCTCACTAGCAGAGGTGGCTCTGCCAGTGAGGCTCTACAGATGCGTTTTTGTTTGCAGGGCAAGTGCTGATTAAAATGCAAATCATGTATCTCCTGCTCAGAGTGCTCATGCCAGTGTGATTTCCGTAAGGGCTGCAAGCACAAAGGTCACCCTGGTCTGCAAGTAGGTTTATGAAAGTGTTTATAGTCCCACCTAGCAGATCTCCAAAGTTACCTCCCCACTCCAGCAGAAGCTGTGTCTCATCCCCATGCCCCAGCAGGCTGGGGTGTATTTTCACTGTGTCCTGGTGGCTCACCACGGCCGCGGATCCCACTGCCATGTCCCCTGCTCACAGCACATGGGACTCCACAGTCACTCAGTGTAGCAGCAGGGTCCCGGTTTGGGAAGTTACCAAGGACACATGAATAAGCAACAAATGCCGGTTTTGCTCCATGCTGGTGCATTCCAGAGGTGCTGACAGTGCTCCGATGCTGATACACAGGCTTGTCACTTCAGCTAGTGCTGAGCACATCATGCTGACAGCACAGTGCCCCACAGACAGCCAAAAGCCAGAGGAAAGAGGGAATTTATAGTGCCTGCAGTTTCTGCAAGGGAACAACAGCACTAGGCCTTTCACCCATGCCTGATGCGTGGCTCATCCTCTTGACGCTGGTGGTGCAAATAAAGCTGTCACTTGCAGGGACACTGAACACTGGCAGCAGGGAATGAGCCATGTGCAGAGGCACTAACTGAGATGGTGATGTGTTTCTCCAGTTTTCTGCCTGCCAAGGCTGCTCACAAATGCTACTCCAGGTTGAAGCCAAGATGAGGCTCTGGGCATCCCAGGGCAGACTCCAGAGCCAGTCCTGTTCAGGCAAGGCTGCTCTTCCTTGGAGCTGTGCCACACCGGGGACACATCATTCCTCATCCAGCTGTGGAGGAGCCCTTCCTGGCTGTGAGGGCACTAGCTCCACCTGCATGTTTCAGAGTCCCTAAGGGGAGGAGGAGGACCTGCTGCAGCAGAGCCCCCACACCCAGAGAAGTGGCTCCTGGAGGCCCCTCAGCTGCATGGTTCAACCGGCGACCATGGCTCAGCTGCTCCTTTGGTGCCAAGCAGAGCCACGTGCCTGTGCCAGCACAGAGGGCAGGGGCACAGCTGCCCCTGGTTATCGATGCTGCAAGATCAGCTTGTCTGAGCATAGAAAAACATCACTGGGAAAATAGGAAACATTAGGAAAGTGGATGAAAGGTGTGGATGAGCACTGGTGGAGCCCAGCAAGGATAGATGAACAGCTGATAAGCTGAGGAGTAAGGCGTGGGTTGCTCACAGTGTAAATCCAGCAGCTTACTGTGGTAGGAAGTTACAGTGAGCCCCCCAAACAGCCTTTTCACCCCCGCAGGCGTGGAGCACCAGGGCAGTAGTTCATGCTCTGCTCAGTGCCAGTGTGAACTGGGGGGTGTGGAGAGTCACCTGTCCAGATCCCTGCCCACCAGGGCCCACAGAGGGACCCCCAGTGCCCCACTCTGTCCCCTCTACTACACCAGAGCCTCTGCTCAAAGCAGTGCCTGCCAGCACTGTGGGGACAGGTGGGCAGGACAAGGGGTCCTGTGCAGGCAAAAGGAAGTGACCCCTCCGATTTCCCTCAGCCCCTCCATCCTCCAGAATACTTGACTAGGAACCGCAAGGTAGGAGCAGAGATGCAGAGAAGGGGAAGCAGCCAGAAACCCCCCGCCATGCACCCATTCTGCAAATAACAGTAACTGACCCAGCCTGGTGCTTCGGGAATTTTATAGCAGAAGCTCCAGACAGGCAACGGTGACTCTGGGGTCAGCTCTGTGTGCAGCACAACCCATTAGCAGTGCCTGACACAGCTGCTCATGAGCAGTAACAACAGAAAACCTCTCCATGGCCCTCAAGACACTGGGAAAAACCATCCCAACCCAGGCTGTGCAAGGGCTGGGTGCAGGCAGGGCAGCGGCCCCGGCACAGGCCCCACTCACCACACGTCCCATGGGCAGCGCTGGGGACCCCAGAAGAGCCGTTCCGCCCAGGGACAGGATCCTGGGTCCACACCCTGTGCCGCCCACTCCTTGCTTCCCAATGACTTCACTTTTCGATGAATGACAAATACCAGCAGACACTTTCATCCATTCTGTTTACTTCAGCTTAGCACCATTTCAGAGTAAAACCAAGAGAGAATTCCACATTTAAATGAATGAAGATCATCACGCCAAGAGCTTGTTTCATTCTCTGCATTAGGTGGAAGCAGGTTGTTCAGAGCAGCTCTAGCCTAAGTTATCTGAATACTATGAATTTTCAGAAGCACTGACAGCTTCATTTCAGTAGTAGGTTTCAATCACAGTCAGAACAAAGACAAGCAGCCAGAGAACACCACAGCTATAACACCTCCAAAGCTCCAAACCTCTCTATTCTATGTTTGCTTTCCTTCCAGTGCAGATGGCACAGGACGAGCACTCAGAAGTGGGCGGGGTAGACAGTGCCTTCCCCACCCCATCTTGACAACAGCTTAACTTTCATAATCACTGTATTCACAAATCCTGATCAGGATAGCAGAACAGACAATTGGGAACGGTACAGCAACACAAAGAGGTCAGGAAGGGTTTTCTAGTCTTTTTTTTTAATCATTTTTTAATTTACTTTGACATAACCCATCGACCTTATTAAACAAGGCCATGATCACCCACTCCTGAGCGCACAGGCACACAGTGCCCAGCTCTACCAGCTCCCAGTCCCAAAGGTTAGGAAGATTCTGGTACCAAGCCATACTTCTTCGTCAGTATTTCAACTGTCGGTGTTAGTGCACTGCAAGGAGAAACAGAGCCATCAGAAAAAGGGGCTTGGAAAATTAAAATGCATTTTATGGGGAGGAGCAATCAGCAAGACACAGGACTGCACTTAGAACCAAGAAGAATATGAACTCCAGAAACTACAGTTTCACACAGAAGCCGTGAGAAAGGGGAATTTGAGAGCTCTTGAGGATTTCTTTATGTGGTAGTAATTATGTTAACATTAATGGGAAGGTGGAACTGCTGTGGGAAGTAAAGCAAAGCAAACAAAACAAAGCAAAGCAATGCATGATCCACCCCTATCCAAAAGCTCTGTTTCATTTAAAGCAAAGGAAAAGCCCCAGCTACACTCACCAGCCAGGCCGGATGATGGAGAATTTCCCCGACACAGATAAATCAACCACAGTCGACCCCAAGCGACACTCTGGGCTCTGGATGTCTCCTGTGGGACCTCCATCAATGACCAAGGACAGCTGAGGCCACAAGTCCTGGAATTCCTGCAAGAGAGTTGTGGGTAACAGTCCTGACAGTGGTTTGTGAGTACCATTTAAATCAAATAAAAATGTAGCAACAGAGCAATCTTTGATTTATTGCTCAACTGAGAGAGCCTGGGGCTCTGCCAGACTGCCCCAGTGACATCCCTGAGGGCTGAAAGAACCTCACCAACACGGTCAGGGTGCTGCCCTGGGAGCTGATGTTGGCGCTTGTCAAAGCCAGTGGTCCCGAGCAGGCACGTGCCAGGTCTCTCATGAAGGGGTGGTTTGGAATGCGAACACCAACCAGCTGCAGGGAAGGAGAGAAGGGTGTTACATACAGAAACTGGTTTTAATTTTGCATTGCCTAAAGCTCTCTTGGCTTTAAGCTGAAGCTCTAGAGACTTGACAGATCTACATCTGATGAACCAGCAAGACTCAAGTCAGGCTTGGGTTATGCCATGTCCAGGTCAGTCACAGGGAGCAGGACAGCACAGGCACCACTTTTGGGGACAGGTAAGGACAAATGTTACAGCAGCAGCAGCACAAAACCAGACCCCTGCTCCAAAAGCCCTGAGATCAATCCTGTAGCCAAGACCTACTGATGTGGATGGATTCAAGTCTTTATTTAGCTCTTCTGAACGCTCTAAGACCAGGGTCACTGGTCCCGGGAGCAGGTCCCGCAGCAACTCATCTGGAACATTCACGTGGCAGTACCTGCAGGGCCAGAAACAGCTGGATCAGGGTGTGCACACGGTGCCGCCCAGGCCACTGGACCACGGGCGGCTCCGGCACGGCCCTCCCATCCCTTCCGTGGGGCTCCGGTTCCGCTACGGGAGGTGCCACACCCCGGGATCTCCGGGCAGCCCCGCCGGCGCCGCGGGCCAGCCGCGCCCACCTGTAGAG
>VZRN01005389.1:1202137-1232402 GCA_013397935.1 Dasyornis broadbenti
GCGGGCGCGGCCCGACCCCGGCCCCGCCGCTCCCTCCGCCACCCGCGCCAGCGCCCGCGCCACCCGAGCCATGCGGGGCGACTTCCGCCCGTGGCGCCGGGCGATGACGCAACATCCGGGGCGGGGCGGATCCCGCCGTTTCCATGGCGACTAGGGGCGCGCAGGAGCCGCGCGCGGGCCGGAGGGAGGCGGCGGGAGAGCGGCAGGTGCGGAGAGAGGACAGGGGAGGAAAGGAGGGAAACGGAGGGAGCGGGAGGGTCGAGGGGGATCGGGGGCCCTGGTGGTACCCGCGGCGCCGGCCGTGACCGCTGTCCCCGCCGTCTCCCCGCAGGTTCCGGATGACCCGCGGAGGCTGCGGGAGCTGCTGGAGCTCCGGCAGCGGTACCTGCGGGCCCGCATCGCCGCCTGCGAGGAGCTGACGGCGGCGATGGCCGCGCTGCGGGCGGCGCTGAGCCCCGGCCCGGCGGCGGGCGGTGCAGGACCCTGAGGAGCCCCGGGGGCAACGGCGAGACCGAGGATCGGCCTCGCGGAGGGGCCGAGGGGCGCGCTTGATTTGGGGCTCCGGGAACGCCCGGTCAGCGCCGGGGGAACACAGGGAGCAGTAGCGGCGGCACCGCCGTGGCCTTGGACCTCGCTCGGTCTCGCTGCGCTGGTGCCTTATCGTATTAAATTTACACTTCAAAATAAAGCGAGACAGGCTTGGTCTGTATCTCCCCCGCCTCCGCGTCTGCTCCTGAGGAGGAGGCACAGCCGCCCTCATCCCCTGTGTTTTCCGAATGTTGATTCTTACCCGCCTGCTCTGGGATCAAGAGCAGCCCGAGTGGAAGCTGGAGAGGCTGCAGAAGCACAAACCCTGTGCTGTTCTGCGGCCCCTGCTCAATCCCTGCCGAGTTCCAGGCCGGGAGTCAGAGGGGCATGACCTGAGCAGGAACCAGCTACAGGATGAGGTTGGAGGTCTGGGGTGGGAGATGCCCCAGTTCTGGGTTTTAACTCCCACCCACAGGCCACGGCACCAGAGGGGGGAACTTGGGCCACTGCTGGGAGAGGGAGGAGGGTGAAAAGGCAAACGGTGCCTTTCAGGGTTGGAATTCCTAAGGGGACAGGGCAGAATGTTCACACTCCTCTCCCACAGAATACTCTTAGGAAAAACTATTATAACACAATGTTTAAATAAGCATTTAATTAGGATTCCATTTAGTATTAATATTGCTTTCAATTCCAAAAAGGTTAATTTCCACTTCTTTGCAGATATTTCAAAGTACAATATTAACTTCATACAAAATGAGCAATTAAGCAAACACCATTATTTCACATTCTTCAAAAAATACAAATTCATATTTACTCTTTTGGGTTTTGGAGATGCTCTTCCTTTGGAAGTACTGTACCTGTAACTAACATCTTCACATTGCTCAATGTAAGTACATTTGTTCCCATGTTTCAGAGTTAAATAAATTCCTATATTACCATACACACATTCTTGAGAAACTGGGGTTTAGTTCAGCCATCTCCAAGGCCCCAGGCAGTGCAGCCCCCAGCCCCGACAGCTCCGCTGGAGCTGCCCCCAGTGTGGAGCCAGGCTGGGGTTTGCCAGCGCACAGCTGGGTGAGGCAGAACAGAGCAGGGTCAGCCTGAGCAGCGGGAGGACAAGAGTCACAAACCAGGAACATCAGCAACTGCAACTACAGCACTGCAAACACACCCTCGAGTCTGCTGGAAAAGGTCATGTGAAAAAAATCTTTAAGAAAAAGTAGAAACTGCATTTATTTGAGAAAGTGTATGCTGCATAATGAACCAAATTTTGGCCAGCTTGCACACCATTGCAGCATGGTGTGGGGTTTTCACCTAGTTCCAAGAATACACACACTCAGGCTATGTACACTACTACATAAATATCCAGTTTAATTTGCATTTCTCAGTGCAGACACAGAATCCAACTTCTAGAACATGTGATAGATATCAAGACAAGACACAAAAAAGTTAAAAGTTCAGCCCTGTCCATGAGTATCGACTACAGGTAACATTTATAAAAACTTGACATTGCTTCCAAAATATATTACGGAAAAAATAGTATACAATTAAAAACTCTGCAGTCAGAAATTCATAGGGTTTATTAAAGACATGCTCTTCTTTTTTGCCTTACAGTCCAAACTAACTCCAACAGTTCTGCCCAGTTAGCTCAGATAACACCTGCCAAGAACTTTTCACCCACAGATCTCAAATCATTTCACAGAGACAACATCCCGTCCTCATTCCGAGGGGAGGATCTGAAGCATGGGGAGGTTCTGTGCCTTGCCTGGTGTCTCCTGGCCAGCGGTGGAGGTGAGACTGTGACACCAGATCTCATCTGCTCTGCCCCACTGACCTGGCTGTCTCAGCCCAGGAACCAACCCAGGAACAGCTGCTCATCTCCAATCACCTCCAAGGACAATGACCCTCAGCTCAGCTCCCCCTGCAGCTCCACACCAACGGGCCAGCTGGCTCCAGCTCTGAACCCAGTTTATCTTGGAACAGGAGTGCTGTAAACAGTTCACAGCATTGATGCAGATCAAGGACAATGTTGTGGATGGCTGCAGCTGTGCCACCCCCAAGAAATAAGGCAGTAACAGGACATCAGAAACCATCTTGAAGACAAATTTCAAACGTGCAACATGCCTGTTTGAGAGCAGCTTGTCACTTGTGTTCCCACGTGGGTGACAGAACAAGGACAAGGGAAGAAGGGCACAAATCAAGGGACACAGCATGTCCAACAGGAGTGACAAGCAGCCCCCAGAAAGCGTGAGAGAAAAGGCTGCAGAAGCACAGTGCTCTCAGAGGGTTATTTGCATAGATTGGACGTTTGCTAACGATGCATAATTTGTCTGGGGCATGGGGGAAGGGCAGCACGGCATCCACCACACCTGTTCTGTCAGACAGACACACAAGGACCACACGGGACAAGGATCTTTAGCTACAGGTATTGCACCAAGTTAAGTGCTCATCTTTGCACACCCTTGTCAACTTTTACTCAGAGCAAAAATAAACTTTGTGAAAGTATATACAAAAGAAATTGCAGCAATTGGGTTAAAGATAAAATAACCTAAAGTGCATTTTAGATACCAGTATGAGGTTCTGCGAACTTGTCTTCCTGGGCACACTCAGCATTACACAAGTGTCCAACTCGTACTTTGTTCCATGTAATTCAGTACCAGCATTCAATCAGTGCTGATTTTCCACCCCCCACACCCCCCCCCCACCTACAAGCACAAAAAGCAATTTCTCCAGCCTTCAGCTGCGTGCCAAGTCTGCTCATTTGAGTCCTTGCTTGGTGACCAGAGCTACCAAAGTCAGTAACTTGACCCCCTCTACATGTTTAAGCTTCTACACACATCTAGAAACTACAGGTGACCAAGTAAACCCCCACTAGCACAAAACAACTGACCTAGAGCAGTGCAGTTTTGCCCTCTAACTGATAATTAAAGGCTTTCATGCAGACTTTGTAGAGGTGGGCACGCTGTTCCCAGAGGCTCCAGCACATTAACAGGATGTGCCCTTTTCTGGTAACCCAACATCTCACCAGATCTGTAAGGGCAGAAACTCTCCATTTTATTAACCATGTAATAGTGAATATGCAAAATGCTGGGGCAGCGAGGAGAGGACAGGAAAGTCTCTGGCCTTGCAGAATCTCAGGGCTTTGCTGCAGCTGCTCTTGGATCTCCTCCTGTCCCAGCATGGCACAGTCTGCCCTGGAGCACAATGTCTGATCACACAGCACTGGGGATGATGCAAATGTGTAAACATCTCAGACACACGCAGCACAAACACTCTGGAAAGCAGACAGATGATAAACAACAAAAGCACACACCTGTAAAATGCAGCAGATGCACAACCCGTATGCTCACAGAATCACATGCTCCTGCCTCAGTACAAGCTCTAAACAGTTCCACCCGAATTGCAGCCTGCCTGATGCACATACAAGAGGGCTGTGGTACACCCAATGCACCAAAAACCCAGCAGGACACAGTGCTTTTCCTGGAGCACACAAAAAACCCCAGCAGCTGTGAAGAGAAACAGCAGAGATTGACCCTGGACACTGCTGCCCATCACCACAGCTCCATATTGAGCTTCTCAGTTCAGAGACTTTGGTAGTTTTTTCTACTCATTTCAGTCACAAAAGAGTTTCTGGAGACGCTCTCTGGTCCAACCAGAAACATCTTTTAGGTTGACCAAGTCATATGTAGCAAAAGTAAAAAAGCCTCCCTGAAGGCTGTGAAGGCTCAGAAGAGGTTGCTGAATTGCCCAGCTGTCACAGTGCAGGCCACATCTGGGACCCTTGTCCCCCCCATCAGAGGTAACCCCACAACTCCAGGGGAATGATGCAGGGAACTCCTGCATCAGCAGTCTCCCACAGGCACACACCCACACCCACTCACCGTCAAACACCACAGCTGCACTTTGCCAAAGAAGAGGCCCGAGGCCACTTGAGAGGCACCAGAGGGACCCCCATGCAGCTCCAGGCAGCACTCACTCCCCTCCCAAGTGGAGCTCTATGCAGAATAGCTCACAGGAGACTCTTCTCTGCATGGACATTCCCAACCATGCAGGCTTGGGACTACTTTTTTTTGTGTTCAAAGCAGTTCTTGCTGCCATGTAACCCAACTGCAGCACAAAATGAAGCTGTATGAGAAAAGCAAAGGGGCCACCACCTCGCTGCCCTCCAAGGGATTGCCATTACAGGAACAAAACAAGAAATGCTTTGTTAACCTGTTTTGTGGATGCCAAACCTGGCTGCTGCAGGACTCATAGTCCTGCTGCAACAGCCCTGCCACACACCCAGAGGAAACACCACCAGCACGTGTGGTGCCCTCGAGTTCATCCCTGCAACTGCCAACACCGAGCTCTCTGCCCTGGCACAGACATACAGCATGTTCCGGGCACAACTGTTTGCCCTCACGGGACACAATTTTTCCCTTCTGCACTTGACTGCAAGCAAGCTATCCAAGAGGGGAAGGCCAGTTCCCTTCAGCCCCCTTCCACCTACGCCTGGGCAGTGCATTCTCACAGGAATAGCCTGAGAGGTCACTGAAGCCAGTGCCTCTGTGTTGGGCAGGCTACACTGAGCATGTCACAGGAGAGTTAAACACCTGCTGATCATCAGGCAGCACTCACAGGGCTCTCCCCTCCCTGGAGGTAGAGAGAGCAGCTCTGATCAAACATAAAGAGTGAAAGATCTCTATCAACTACAGTTTGCATTCCTTAACTGAGTGCAGGGACACTCCCCACTAATTGACTTACAGTCACTATGTTTGCATCTCACTAATGACAACACTGTAAACTGAGTAAAGACTATTCAATTATTCTTTCCTTTAACACAAGAAAACTGACAGCCAAAGCCAGAAAGATGGATAAAAACTATAAAATTACATATTTTAAAATAATGCAGCATAAATAAACCATTTAGAATGAGACTGCATTTATTGCAACATTACAGGCTTTTTGGTGGAAGGGGGGGTTTGGATTTGATTTACCCTGAGTAGGTTAGAATATAGACTCTCAGTTTGATATGAAAAACTACTCTGTTGCGTAACATCTTTTAATCAAGAAATAGCCCCGTGCACAAAAAGCTGGCATTACAGTAGGCTGGAGGCAGAGTCAGGCAGAAATTATATAGCTCACTGGAAAAAAAAGAAGCATTTATGGACAACTGAAGGAGAGACTCACTGAATTCAAACTGAATTTATGCTGAATCTTTCTGAAAATTTTAAGAGTTGTTCTTCACAAAATATGAGAGTAACCAGCAAAGGCACCATGCTCCTGATTCAACAGTCCCAGGGTTAGGATGATGACTTGTTGCTGAACAGAGCCCAAGAAATCAAAAGAACAGCAGGCACCAATCTGACCACACCTGGGACTCACTGCACACTTTGGAGAGGCCAAGAAAACAGACTGTGGAGCCAGAACCAGCAGTGGCTCTGACTGTGCTTCCATGTTGTGACACAGTGTCTGCAACACACTTGAGTCCTAGTGGAATAAAATGAACAGATCTACCAGGGGCACAAGGTACTTGTGCTCTGCTGAAATAAACTCTCCCAAAGCTCCTGCAGGCTTTCATAAGAGCATTAATGCACAGCAAAACTAGGCACCAGCTCCTCATCAGGTATGTGACAATCGCATTCCAATCACACTGCAGATAAATCCTCTTCCACAGCAATGCCATTTCCTCCCCCAGCAGCCTCCTTTCCTGGGCTCCCCTTTAGTGCATGGTTAGTATAGACATGAGAGACAGGAGAAAATCAGAGACCCAAGAAGTTGTAACAAAGACCCACTTGCTGCCAGTACCTTAATCCCAAACAAAAGTGATGTGCAATTGGAGACAATGTAACCCCCCTTTTCCTTTTAAAAATCTTTTTGCACACGAGTAACCTTAACTTCTGTGTTCACATGTGACAAGCAAAAGTGACAGACAGTGCAGCCAAAACAGTTCATATATAATTTAGCTATTTCTTTTTTTTTACCTTTTCATTTTTTAGATAGAATCTCAAAGGTGGATGTACCTGGGACGTGACTAAGATGTCATCTGTGAAGCAGAAATAAGCCACAAAACTTCCAAAGAGGAAGGAATAAGAATCGATCCTTCAGTTTCTGCTTCTAAGGAGAAGGGTTCTACCCCTCCGGGTGCAAAGGAAAATCTGGAACATCTTCACTTAGAGAAGCTGCTATTCAAACCAATTTCTTCCTCACCCTGTAGTAGTGCTTCAATTGGAATTATGTTAGACGGGGTTTCAGGGCTTTGGAGGGACAGGAAGTCCGATACATCCATGGCACTTAATGTTTCAGTCTGGGAGTCTGAAGGGTTAACTATCTGACTGCTCTGCCCACAAGTAGGAGGAGTGGAGGAGGAAGGAAAGGTCTGAGGCTGCAGCTGGGGAGCTGGCTGCTCCAAAGCTTTTGAAGGTGAGGAACATTCCTTCTTAATGGTGGTGGTGGCTTTGTCCTTGGCAGAGTCTCGGCAGGCACACTGGCACTGGCAGGCCTCCTCCTGCTTTATAATAATGACAGGAACGCTGAGACCAATCTGCTGAACAGGGGTTCCTGAAGGTGAAACGAAGACAAAACACAATAGAACTACATAATTTCACAGCAGGGAGCAACAAATCAGCTTTGTTAAATTAGTTCAGTGTCACGCTTACCTGTGTTACCAGCTACTGGTAATGCAGTGGTAAAAAACACCTTTTCTACTTTTGGAACTTGTGGCTTTAAAGAAAAAAACAAACAAGAAAAAAGTGTGAATTGACTCCAATCAAATTTCTGTTGTTCAAATTCTGAACAGCTATATACATATTCTGAAGAGACACACAGGAAAACTGGGCTCAAAGTATTGTTTCAGTGGTCCTAAATATTGGGCATAACATCCCCTGCATTATTTCCTGGCTAACTCAACTTGTGGGTTTTGACAACACAGTGACTGAATTCTTAAACACTGCTGTGTGTGCTCCCACTGTCTGTACCTGCAGCCACTCACTCATGTCCACCTGCAGCTGAGAGCAAGAAGTGGCACCAACGTTGTCAAAGAGAAAACTCCTGAAGTCTCAGCTATCCAGATTTACTGGAACACCACAAACATTCTCTTTTCAGAAAAACTCTTTTCATTATCTTTTATCAGTCTAAATTAGGCAGAGACAGAGATTACAAAATGCTTAAACACAACCTTTACAGAGTCTTTTGTGCTTCTATGCACTAAAAGATTAAGCCCCACGTATATCCTTAGGCCTGATGGTGCCCTGTCCTGGATAAACACACTGATACCTGCTGTTAGAAGTCCACCACTGGGGGAAAGAAGAAAGCAAGATTTTACTGCACCTTGGGTTTCTCTGTGCTCTATTTATTTCCCTGTCTATTTCAGGGGCTGTATTGGTGACATGTGTATACATGTTAATGTGACAAGCATTATACACACTGCATCCTGGGATTTATCTTACAGGTTTGACCCTCTCCCTTTTCAAAAGCAAGTGCTCTAGGAGGAATGGTTCAAGGTTTTCCAAAGCCATGCTGGATATACTGACCATTTGTTCTTGGCTTTGTGGGGAACCAGTGGCACCATTTAAGATCCATTGTAAGTTCTGCTCTCCCATGACAATGCTGGACTGCAGAATGGTGGTGCTTGGAGAAGGAGTAATGGTTATAGTGGGGTTACTGGTCAAAACAGGGTTTGCACCAACAGGCACAGTCTGAACTACAGCTGGCAGGGGCTCAGCAGCACTCGGGGCTGTCAGGGCAGGAGCCCCAGCAACCACTGACAGTCCCTGTACAATGGGCTGTGGTGGCGGCTGGGTGTGCTGCAGGAAGTCTTGGTGACTGGCTGCAAACTGTGTGCTGTGAGGAACAGGCACTTCTGGGGATTGTAAAACAGCTGTAGGATTCCCAAACGCAGCTGGCTGTGAGCTGGGTGCTATGGAGGGGGGAGCAGCAGGTGCCGCTGAGGCTTGCAGTGCTGCCTGTGCGGGCTCGGGCAGGCCAAGCTGCAGGACCAGGGGGAGGGACAATGACGCTGCATCTCCTGCTGGGCGTGGGACCGCAGCGACTGAGTCTGTGTCACCATTAAACCCTTCAACCAAGGCAGCTGCTGAAAAAGAAACAGAAAAAATATAAATACATCAGCTCTCGTTAGGTCTGAATATACCGCTTTTTCAATGAACTCATCAGCTAGCTGATGGATTTTTGCCAAGTAAAGCTT
This sequence comes from Dasyornis broadbenti, assembly GCA_013397935.1. NCBI lineage: Eukaryota > Metazoa > Chordata > Aves > Passeriformes > Dasyornithidae > Dasyornis > Dasyornis broadbenti. Next base: position 1,210,848 of record VZRN01005389.1, read on the forward strand.
TACCACATTCCTAACGTCAGGCTAGTGCTCAAAAACAACCCTAGACAGTGATATCTAGAAGTAGCTGCAAATTCAGGAAGTTGGTAACACTGGGCTCTCTACACTGAGCCTGATCAGCCTCATCATCTCTCTCTAATAAGCCTTTTATCAGCCAGGTTGTGCAACAACATCAAGAGAGAACCTTGAAAACAGGATGGCATGGACTGCTTGAGAGCTCCAATGCCAACACTGCAGGACAGTGTTCTGGATCACCTCCCCTGTCACTGAATGTCACACGGTCTGTGCACACCATGCATTCCAACACCAATGAATTTCAACACTGAAGTTAAAGTACTTTTTGCTTCTTAGAGTTACATTGGGCATTAAGCTTCAGTCTGAAATGCTGAATTCAGTACACACATGAAGGGCTGTCAAAAACTTCTCTTTAATAGCAGTGCAGATACAATGGATACCTGTCCGCTGAGAGTCATCCTGATTTGCAGTGTGGTCTGGGCTCTGAAACATAGACTCAAAGATGCTTGCTGGTGAGATTGTGCTGAGGTCCTGTCCATGTGTCTGTCAAATAGAAAACAAAGAGGAAGGCATCAGACAATGTGGTACCTCAGGTCTCCACAAAGCCCAGGCGAGCAGCATGTGCATGCCAGAAACACTCCTCCAATGAACCAGCCACCATCAGGAATGGCAACATATATTACTTCCATGCTGTACATTTACACTTAGTTTTTATTACCCATAATCAAATTTACCAACATAATGAGCAAATCCGTACAGAAATAAGTAACTTCTTCAAAAGTAAAATTCCTCTGCATCCACACTTTGTTTAACCCTTACTTGTTGAAGTACTCCATCAAACACAAACAGACATTAACTGGCTGCTTACAAAACCTTTTCTGGAGCAGGAACGGAGTAGCTCCATTTAGATTGTATCCTGGACTATGCAATTCTAATCCCCCACACTGCTCAAGGAGCAGAATATATGCAAGAGCAGCACCCTACTCCCACACCACAGCACAACGAGCAACACAGTATCCTCAGCATCTAATTTTCCTCTATGTAAAATTTAAACTCATTCATCACTTCTCAGGAAGCAAGAACACCGTTGCGGTAAAATCATATGCAGAACCTTCAACAGCAGGTTGAACTAAGGACTGCACATTTTGGAGGACAAAAATCAAAACTCAGATGAGGATGAGGCAATTCCAGGACAATAACTCACTGGATTAGAATTCTCCCGCAATTCTGAATCTGTTGATATGAGGCTTAAATCACTCAGACAAAGTGAGTGACTTGTATCCTGTAAAAAAAAAACAAAACAATTTGAATTATATATTAAAATAATAAGGTCAGGAATGTTTTAAATTACTTTTTAGAGTCCATACAACTCTGCTTATATGGCACCCAAGTCTCACTTCTAAAATTAAAGGAGCAAGATTTTTAAGTCGTTTTTAGAGCTTTAAAAGGAATTTTAGTAGCTATCAAGGATTCTTAAAATCTCTGTCAAAGTATTTCCAAAAAGTCATATAACCCAGAATTTGAAATTAGCACAGGAACAAATCAGCTTCTAGAAAATAAAAAAATTAAACCTTCACAGTTAGTATTTTCAGTTAGCATCTATTTTATTTCACATGTTTATCCCACAGTATGGATTCCAACTGAAGCACTCACAAGGAATGCAGCCTGATGGATACAACTGCCCACATGCACATGTGGCTAAGTGAGCACTTACAACTCCTATTGAAAATCTCAGTCTTAAATGTTAAGAACAAGCTGCAGACCAAATTATTTCTTCCCCAAGGTATAGTTTATATCCACCTAACACAGAAGCATTAGGCAGAAGTGCTACTAACCTCAGACACATTGTTATTGGGAAGTGCATTATAGGTATGTCCCTTCTCATGACCTTTCATGTGACTCTTGAGACTGTACTGGGTACTGAAAGTCTTCTCACAACCATTGCTGGGACAGAAGAAGGGTTTCTCCCCTAGAGGCAGCACAAAACACATTTAACAGAATTAAAAACATCCTATCAGACACACACTTTTAAAGCACCTGGGAGACCAGTATTTCATACAAACAAGACATTTAATGCCCCTTCACGCATTCGGTATTCCTGGGGGTCCTACAGGTGAATGCTTCCATTTCACCATGGGAACTGACACACATGCCTCATTTGTGAAACACATTCATTGAATTCAAGATCTGTCAAGCATAAATATAACTGCACAAATGAAAAGTTTGGATTGGCCTGACACAGGTGCAGGAGTTTGTACTTGGCCTCTTTAAACTCATGAGGTTCACACGGGCACACTCCCCCAGCCTGCAAAGGTCTCTCTGGATGCCATCCCCTCTCCCACGTGTCACCTGAGCCATGGTGTTACCCCCATATTATATGCAACCATAAATTCGTGTTAGGATTCTGAGAGTTAATATAAACTGAATAAGCTCAATTAAAGAAAATAAAAACCCACAGAACTTACCAGTATGTGTTCTAACATGTGTTTTGAGGTGGTGGCTTGCAGCAAAAGCCTTCCCACAGCCATCATGCTCACACCTGAATGAGGCATCACAGGAGAGTCAGCATCAGTCGCCTTTGGTGCATTAGCTACAACCTTAGATCACGCTTTGCAATAGTCCTAGGACACTAAAGAGCAGGCCCAAAGCTAAGCTGCCTTAGCAACCAGGTACCTCCCAGCAGCTGCAGGGAGATCATACACAGATCATAGCAGGGCTCTAAGTAGGACTTTAAAAGCCAAGCATGAAGGCAGTATTTGGGGGACGTCCTTCATGGAATACACACTGCATCCCAGCAGAGAGCAGCAATGTGTTTTAAAAGATACTCATCATGACACAGGTTTATATTAAAAAAAAAATACCTTGACTATTCTTGTCTTTTAGGACAATCACTGCACCCACTGTTACACACTGCTGTGGGAGCTTGAGAAAAACATGGCCAGCTAGCCACCTTCACTTATTCCTCAGGAGAACACCATTCCATTCAGAGCAGTAACAGCTGCTTTCTGGCACAGGTGCCTTATTACCTGAGCCACAGAAGCCAGTACTGCCACCCAGCAACTCACCGAAATGGCTTTTCTCCTGTGTGTGTTCGAATGTGCTTCCTCAGGTCACTGTGCGTTGTGAAGTATTTGCTGCAGCCTTCTGATTCACAGTTAAATGTTTTCCCTGTGTGAAGCCTTTGATGTGCTTTCAACCTAAAATACATGCCAAAAAAATCCCTCTTAGGACTGGTAGGATAAGACAGCCCTGGCCTGAGGCAAGCAAACCATTCCTTCAAATGTGCAGGACAGGATCAAAGGCTTAACATATCCTGAGCAGAAGGTAATGAGCTCATGAAAGTGGTGCTATCAGTTCCAAAGTCCTCCAACAAGTCTGAGAGACCCTTGTGTTCATGCGCCACCTTCAAAGCTGTTGGAATATAAAGAAGTTAAGCACGTCACCACAGTTCTGTCATCCTACCCTTTGGACAGCATTGCCACACTTTAGGGGTTTATGTTCGTACCTGTACATGGAAGGAGCAAAACAATGGTATTCAAACACAAACACGAAGTAGGTGCAACTTGCAGAACAGCAACAGCCATACACACAAGAAAACTCGCCAGAGCCTTCCCACCTGTAGAGTGCTGGAACACCTTCTCACCTGTACAGTGTGTTGAATGCCTTCTCACAGCCCTGCACGTCGCACTCAAATGGTTTCTCCTTGGTGTGCACCCGGACATGGATTTTGAGGCTGTAGGAGGTGAGGAAGGCCTTGCCACAGCCCTCCTGGTTGCAGACGAAGGTGTACTCCCCACGGTGGGTTTTCTGATGCGTGCGCAGGTTGCCGGCGGTGCTGTAGGTGCGTGGACAGCCCTCGAAGGTGCACTGGTAGCGCTTAACCTAAAGGGCAAAATGTTGCATGCTTAATAATTTTTAATCATTTCTGGAATCCAGACAGGGTAGAAATGCAGTCAGACATCAAAGACAATGCAACAGATTTTGACCCCAAAGCACCCCAAAAAATTAATTGCCACTTAATTATCTGAGGAAGGAGTGGCACATGGGAAAGCAGCCGGCCTTGCAAAACAGGAATGTAACAGAAGGGGAAAAAAGGAAAAAATGATCCAAAATTTTTCTAGCTAAAAATCTGATAAAATAGATGGAAAGAACATTGAGGGGCAATCAAACTTTTCCACTACCCCATGCGTAGCACCTGCATTTCAGTCTGATCCTGCTAGTAGAGCTACTAATTTGCGGAGCAGGAAGACACTGTCACAACACTAAAACGCACTGCCCTGTGTGCTGGATTTCCATCAACACCGTGAGCAAAATAGTTTTTACCATCTCCCATGGTCTAACCACCAGTCCATTCATTACTTCACTTTATCCCAAAATAGCCTTCATTGAGCCTTGTTCTTTCCTTCTGTGGTTATTGAAACAGTCAGCGACTGAAGTGTAATGGATCACAATCAGGTGACAAGGACACCCAAAGACAGGTGTCACAGATTTCTCAGTCAGCCATCAAGATCTCCAGGACAGTTTCACATGGAACTAGATTTGGTATCTTCCTCACTTCTGCAACAGGCACAAGGGATCGTTTAGAAGCTTCCAGTGTGCAAGAGATAACACCTAAAAAAATTTCATCTTCTCTTGTGAAAGAAGAAGGAATACACCACCTGATCTGCCTGAAGTTATCTCCACCATTAACTACCAGACTGATGGCTTTCATTTGACTGTTGCAGTTCAGAAACCTCAACACCTAAAAGTGACTGAGGAGCCCAAGAGAAGACTTGGCAAGTCACACCAGATATAAATCAGGTTTTCGACAGTTCTCCTCTAACGAAAGAGAAATAGTTTCTCGGTTAGTTCAAACCTGTTTTGTAAGGGACAAAACTGCCAGCAGGACCCCTTTAAGAAAATTCTATAAAGCTGAGTGATCCTTTGTGTATCTTAATCCATGATCTCTTGCTGCTCCCAAAACAGGCTGCCATTCACCTTCAACTTGGCTCCACAAAACCTTTGTATCTGGAGAACATTAAAGCATGCAAGACATACAAGAGACCTCTACACAGAACACAGAAATATTGTAACGTGCTGGGTTTGGCTGTGGTACAGTTCATTTTCTTCCCACATATGGGGCATGTTCTGGATTTGTGCTCAACACAGGGCTGATGATATAGAGATGGATTTTTTTAGTGCTTCTCATTCTGCCCTGCCAGCAAGGGGCTGGAGGTGCACAGGGAGTGGGATGGGGACGTGGCTGGGCCAGCTGACCCTGACTGATTCAGGGATATCCCAGACCATGTGATGTTATGCTCAGTGTAGAGAGCTGGCAAATGAGGAGGAAGGGGAAACATTTTGTGTTCCCCAGTCTCTGTTAGGCATGCTGGAGCCTGGTGCTGCTGGGCATGGCTGAGCTCCTGCCTGCCAAGGGAAGCAGGGAATTCATCCCTTCATATTTTCAGCTAGTCACTCAGCATTCTTAGAGAAAGAAACAGTAATTTCACTCTAAAGCAATTTGCCTTTAATTTACAGTTCAAATCAGGCAGAAGTTATCAATAAACGTCCAAGCACTACAGCATGGTTACAATGCAATTAGGAAGTTTGGTTGTGCTGAGTCAGCCACAACACGGGAGCACAGACCAGTAACACACCAACATCAGAAAGCACGTTTTATTATATGAGGAGAGTGCATCATCCTCCCCAGGGATCACCAGATCCAGGATAATTTGTGTATCAGTGCTGAAGTAAACATTCCCTGTTATAGCTTTAAGGCAGCTGGAAATTAACACTTTACAGAAAATTCTCCACAACACTTCCCATGGTACATAAGGGATCTGACACAGGCAGGAATTACCAGAAAATCAAGGAAGGGTTCTGCTAAGCTTTGTAGGTGTTTACATTTAGGTCTAGAAGGAAAAGAACAACATTTATTACAGATTAAGCTGTTTGGTTCCCAGCTGTCACTACCCACGTGTAAGCAAAGGTGGCAGTAGCAACATCAGTTTAACGACCTCACCTCTGACAACGGCCTTGCAGTGCTCCCCCTCCCTCACACGCCAAAACTTTATTTCACAAATGCTTCCGATAACACCACAGGCAGCAGCAATATCACCACCACGTTCTGAGCAAAACAAACCTTTCTGTGAAGCACCACAGCATTTAATTCTCTTTTCACATCAGCACATCAAATAAGCACTGCTGATACACACAAAAGCACCAGAGATTGATTTGAAAGCCTCACAGGTGCATCAGCAAGAGCTCCAGACTGCCACAGCACCCAAGCCCAACAGAACACAAACGAGGCAGCAGAGGCCAAGCCCTGGACAGGAAGGACAGGGACCAGGTGCTTCAAGGCCAAAGGCTGTGGCTTTTGGCCAGTGACAGCGAACTACTGCCTCTGCTAGGGGGACACTGGAAGAGCCATAATCCAGCATTTACCTCAGAAATGGGAACTTGTTGTGCAACAGCCAACAGGGCTGGCAGAAGCAGAGCCTCACACCCTGGTCCAAAGTCTACAGTAACTGCTCTGTTTGCCTTTAGCTCCTCCTGAGCTTACGACAGTCCCCCTAATTGGCTGAATTTTCTGTGTCATCACTGAACAAAGAATTAATGAATTTGAAATACAAAACTGTAATCACATTTGTTCTCACCAACAGAAATACAGTGAGAAACGTATAATAGAACAAAAAAAAGCTAAGAGTAACTAAAGTGCAAAACCCTCTTTTTAGCTTCATAAATGTCTAAGACTGGTCTTAAAATTTAAGACTTTAAAACAGTTATCTCAAGTGTTAAAACTGCTGCAGACATTTTGGAAGTACCAAAGAAACGAGCTGCTGATTTTCAGAGATGAGCCAAGTGTTCGGGGGCTTTAGAGCAGTCCTTTCCTCACCTCCAGACAACTTATCAGACCTCCAAAACAGCAAAAAGGCCTTTCACAAGACGGAAATTTCACACATGCTCAGGTATCAGTGCCTCTGCTTTCGCATTATGGTATCACTGCCCCCTCCTCCGAGAAATTAATTTCAGAAATGGAAAATAAACTCATATAAAAGACTTTCTTAGGAAATTTCAAATCTTATAAGCCTTCTCCAAAAGGCAAGAGTGAAAAAATAAAGTCAGTTTAATTGCATGTGCAGCCATTGACCCTGCTTAGCTCCCACTCCCTGCTCTGGGAGCGGCTCAGAGTCTCACAAAGAGGAGAGAAAGTGTCTACATAACTGACAGAGAAAGTGAAACACTTCAGCAACTACAGGCTGCAGCAGCTGCTAATGGGAATAACTGACAAAAGAAGACTCAAACAGGCTTGCTGAACCCATCCCAGTCCAGGAATTCCCCAGCTGCAGAGCTCACCCCCCCCCCAGCCCCATTTTCCCAGCACTTAGCGCATGACAGTGATGGTTCTCTGCTGATGGACAGGATTCAGAGGCACAGCCAGGGCTCAGTACTGCAGCGCTCTCCCTCCCAGTTACACAAGTAGCTGATGCTGCTATCGCTGACACTTGCACAGACACTTGGACTCATCACCCCTCACCTGACTCAGGTGGGCCACTAAAGGAGCACGAAGCTGTCCCTGAGCTGGTATCACAATTTTCCTTTGCTCTAGCACCCAAAAAGAAGAGTCCGAAGAAAAGCCCTCACCACTATGTGTGAAATAGAATTAAGAGTAAACTCCATTTTAACCATGCAAGCTGACCTGAGCTTTCAAAATACACCACATGGCAGCTTAATGCTTCCCTCCTCTTCTCAGTTTCCCTGTGACACAATAAAACTCCAAGTAATTTAAAGTTTGGGATCTCACATTTGGTACTCCAGCTCCCAACAACGGCCTGGCCCTTGACTGTGACCTGAATGTGCTTTTCTCAAGAATGTGGACAACCCCAGAGTAACAGTTTAGGTTGTTTCAGCAACCTCTGAACTCACCAAATAATGGCCCAGCCAGAAGAAAACCAGAAGATCAATAAAATTACACACATCACTGACACAAACACGTGTCAGTGTCACACTCTCCTGCTATCCAGTGTCACAAAATGCCTCCTGGCAGGTTCCTAGAGCAGCAGGTGGTGTCAGAGGGAAAAGGGACGACTGTGGCAGCTCTGCTGGGACATGGTTCTGCCCAGGACACAGCAAAGCTGGGGCTGACAACGAGAGCAGACTAAGAGGAGGGCAGTTCACTCCATTACACAAAACGCCTTGAAAACAAGCAAAACTCCTGCCTGTCTCCTGAAAAACAGCCTTAAGAAAGTGCATTTGCAAACCCTTTAAGGTCACAAGGGTAAAACCCAGAAACACATTTAGCTACTCACTTCCTTACGCTTGGTTTCTGGGCACTCAGACTGCAAAGTGAGTGTTGCTCCTTCGATGTTTCTTGGCATAGGAGTTGAACCAGGATTTATTGTTAGATGAATCTGATCTGGAGAAATAATATGTTGCACATAACCCTGTGACATTCCTTCATGATCTGCTATTAAATGAAATCCTTCTTCATGACCTTCTGGTAAAAAAGGCAAGGGATCACCACACTGTCCTTCCTCCTCCTCATCTTCCAGCACACTGTGGTCTTGCTCTATGAGCACAGTTGTCCTGTCATAGACCGTCCCGGACGAGGAGGACACCAGCCCATTTTTGTCAGTAAACCTCATCATATTGTCATCTTGGGCTAAGTCGTCTTCCTCCGCTTCATAGTAGATGACGTTGCCCTCGGCACTGTTCTCGCCCATGGCTCCGCGCCTCTCACCGCGCTACCGGGAGCTCCGGCCGGAATGGCTCATCTGCAACACAAGGACGGGCGGGGGTTCAGCAGGCTCGGCCGGCCCGGGCCCCGCTCCGTTCGCAGGCACAGCCCCGGGGCGGCCGGTGGCGACAGGACCGGGCCGGGCCGNGGGAAGGGCCACCACCGGTGCCTGCGCGGGGCTCGCCTTACCGCTCCGGCCCGGCCCGACCCGGCCCGGCCCGACCCGGCCGTCCGTCCGTCCTTCCTCCCCCTGTCCACCTCTCCCCCCTCCACCCGCTCACCGGGTGCCGGCAGCGGCTCCTTCCCCGCCCCAGCGGCACCATGATCGCCGCGACCCACTTCCGCTTCCGGCCGCGCGCGGCCTGCCGGGAGAGCCGCACCCGCCGCGGGGTCTCACGGGAAGGGAAGGGCGGTGGAGTACAGCGCCCTCGCGCGGCCGGACACGACTCAAGGCCACCACCGACACCGGCAGAGGCTGGGAAAAGGCTCCAGAACTTTTTATTTAAATAGCAGGGACTTAAAAATTCTCGTTTTTTTAACAAGTTAAATAAAATACAGTGTAATATCAGCTTTCATGTTTTTTACTTGTCTACATACAGCTTATTTAGAAACTTTCTATACTTTACAGCATAATCAGATGTCAAACTGCCTGATCTCTGCCTTTAAAAGCAATAGATTGTATAAAATACTGTGATATCAAAAAAAGCGCCAGTATAATGTACAAAAATATTTTTACAGTAATTTGAAATCTAAAAGTCAGATTAACTGCATCTGATACTCATGGTAAATCATCTCTCATGAGGAACTGACGGATAAATTGCTGAGCTTTCCTCTTCTCAGCTATATCAGGTGTGGGATGTTCAGGAGAAGGTCGGAGTAACAAGCCACCAAACACACTGGCTGCAGAGAAAAGTCACACAGACACACGGTGAGAGCCCGGCAGCAGCAGCAGGACATGAAGGGCAATTCCACCAACCCCAATCCCAGGGAAGAATGCCCGGCTTCGGAATGAGGTAGGATAAAGCTGATGATCCCCACATCTCTGGGTCACTTTCCCAGGCTCCTGCTTTTCCATGGACTGTTCACTCATAATAAAAGGTTCAAAGCAGTACAAGCCACAACTGCACTCAGGTATGAAGCGTTTTGTTGCCCTAACTGTGCAGCCTCTCTGAACAGAGAGGTCATTTTGCTTGCCTTACCAAGAATATTCACATCCAAATGGTTTTTCCCTGAATTCTTCAGTAGTTCTCGTAGAAATGCCATCAGATATTCAAATACGTTTTTATGGCACACTGGCAGGTCAGAGATAATCTGAGGAGGGAAAACCCAAACATTTATATTGGAGACACAGCAATGGCATCCAGCTGTACCTCCTCCCAACACCCCCCTATCTGCAGGTCCCAACTGCTCTTCACAACCCAGAAGCACCAGTTCCAGATCCCTTCTATTACCAGATGATTAAGTCACTGAGAGCAAAACCCCGTGACTGGTGCAGCAGAGGACAGTTTGCCTTCCCTCCCTCTGGAACTGGAGTTGGTCCCTCAGGGAAGCCAGCAATACCTGGCAGCTCAGCCCGTAGTTGCTGGCGCTCTCCAAACAGGAGCTGTAGAACCTGCAGCAGATGACGGGCTCGGGCAGGCTCTCCAGGAAGAGCAGCAGCGCCTCTGCCACTGAGTGGTTGCTGCCCACTGATCCAAACACGGTTAAGGAAGAGCACAGCATGATCTAGGCTGGTCCTATTTCTGCTGAAACATGAATGAATTTTTGGTTAGGTGTCTCAGAATTCTGCCTACAGCTCACAGCTTTGGGTTAATCCCCTGGCTTCCACATGAGCTATTGCTGTTGGCAGTTGGACACTTGCGTAATTCATTGATGTCGCCAGGACTCAGCAGAAGTTTTCGGAGCGATGACACAGAGCCACGAGGAAATGCAGAGCTCGGTTACCTCAGGAGGAGAGACAGCAACTTAAAAACCTCTCTCAGCTTTGGTCACTCTGGTGTGGTGAGCCTTCCTGGACATCAGTCTAAAAGGATACAGAAGGTATCGTACATTCCCTTGTCCAAACAATCTCTGATTTGCTCAAATTCAGATCTGAGGCCTGGCTGCTGAAACAAGTCCTCCTGCGAAGATAACCTTTTATCAGTCCAAGGAAAATAAAAGACTTTTGAGTAAACAGAGCAATGTCTTTATAATTTGCCTGGAAAATCTCTCCAAATTGGTGGTTATCACCCAAGTCTCAGCACGAACAGCTTGAGGAAGACTGTGGTACTGCAGTGAGAGCAGTGCAGGAGGACACTGCTGATAGCTGGACACACAGACATAGTCACCACCACCAAACAGTACAACCTGGGGAATCAGGATCACTTATCTCCCACGGCCTTTGGCCAAATACCCACAGCTCACAGTGATTGCTATCACCAGTATCTTCTTCAAAACTTAACCTACTGCAAACAACTCATTTTATGTTTCCGGTGCCAACCTGCTGGGAAGCGTTGCGATTCAAGTGATCCACCATCATCCACAGCTCTTTCGGGATGTCCATAGGCTTTTCAGCTTGGGCAGGATCATCACTCATGTCTAGTGGCATCAGGGTCTGAGGAAGGGCAGTGTGGGCAGGGGGGAGACAAACAAAAGGTAGCTAGCCAAGCTCTTATTCAACTTGGAAAAAATACTTCACAAAGCTTATGCCTGAGAATTGAGACTTCTTAATAAAAACAGACAGGCCTTAGCATCTAGTTTTAATGCTCTTGTGTGTTTGGAAGGAATCTTGTCTTTAACTCACGAGTCTCCGAATGGATTCTGCTGACATGTCCTGGATTGGTTCCCTCATGTAACACAGCGTATGGATGGGAGACCCAAAGCAACTTGGCAAATAGTTGCCTGTTACAGATAGAAAATAATCCTTCCCTCTGACAAGACGTAAGACTAAGATATCTTCAAGTTTTTCCTCTCCAGAGTTTAAGCGAGTAGCTGTTGATTTATTAACAAACACCTCCAGCTCAACTGTGATCTCAGCATCTGCCAGAAGATGATAAAAAAACCGACTCAGTTACAACCAGTATTAAACCAACAGCCGGCAAACAGGCACAGCACTCTCAGAAGTGTGGCGGGAACTAAGCCAGAAGGGGACAATATCAGCTCATTAACATGAGACAAAGAAGAAGGAGCTCACCTGAGAGCAAGAAGCCCTTACTGGGATTAGCAATCAGCCACTCCTTGCAGTAGGTTGCCTCATCTGGTTTGTTGATAAATTCGAACTGGCAGGGCACTTGGCCATTGCGGATTGTAAACCTCTCTACCTGCAGCTGCATGTATTTCACATCCACAAAATGGATCTAGAAACAAATGACAGTCAATATCATCAGCCGATTCCACCTTGCTGAGCAGCAATTCCTGTCCTATGGTTTAATTATTAAGCTGCAAGACAGCTAGATTAACCCCTTGATCCCATCTCTTCCAGGACTGCATAGGATCACACTTGCTCACTCTGAATGCCAAAGTCCTTTGCATCAGTGCGTCCTTTAAAACAAATGCTCCCCTCAAATAACTACAATAAAATTGAGAATGAGATAGCTGTAGCCTCAAATGTCTCCTGGGCTTATCTTTATAGTCCCAACACACAAAGCAAATGGTCATTTGTGACCTTCTCCAGATCCTTACCATTTTAAATTTTATGTTTGAAAGCACAAGTCATTGTGACTAGGGTCACAAACCACCCATCCCCATCCATTCCCATCTCAGGGAATGACACACCCTGCGTTTCAGCCTTGGACTGTGAATGGAATTCACCCGCATCTAAATAAGAACAAAGATTCCTAGGGCTTGTAAACAGAAAGCAGTTGGAAGTCAAAATATCCTACTTTTTGGAACCAGGCCCTATGGTCTAGAATCCATTTTCGACTGCTGGGGTATGTGGTTGCTCAGTTCCTTCAGGGAGTGCTGGCAGTGAGGTGCATGCCCTACCTCTCTGCGGGACAGTGTCACTGACGGAATGTTGGCATTCTCCAGCTTATCCAGGGAGCGGACAATTTCCTCAAAGGCTTTTCGACAGAGCTCCTCATTCACAACCTTCACCTGAAAAGGACACACACGACACCAGCTGGCATTTACTGTGCCTCTGCAGGACAGCTGGAACACAGCTGGAAACATGGGAAGTAATTTGATTTTATCAGCACACCAGAGTATACAACACAGGGAATGGGCAGAGCTACTTGGAGCACTGATCTCCAAGATATTCTCATGATCCAGCAGTAAAGGACCTTGCCATAACTAACAAGAGTCACTCAGTCAATACTAGATCAAACCTTTTCTTTTTTTCTCTCAGATAAAATAAGAAGTTTTCCAACACACTGCTGTGTTCCCAAATGAACACCGACAGATATTCAGGCCTTGTCCTGCTTAACCGGAGTATTGCCTACACAACCCTTGCTTACTATGATCAACAATCCCATCTCCATATGTGATCCAGCCCACCTTTCAAGCCATTTTTCTCTGCAGATGCCATAAAAGCAGGAGTGGGAAATCAGCACCCAGAGGAGGAAGTCCGCAGAATTACTTCATTCAGCATTGATGTACTTACCCCAATATCAAACACAGAGCTTACTGGCTTGTGGTCACTGAGCTTCAAAGCCATGTGGCTGCGATAGCTCAGCTGGGCAATGTTCTGCCCTTTCCAGAGTATCCGATCACACCATGCTGGAACACGACACTTCTCACTAAAAACAGAGGGGAAAATCACCGTTTCCAGGCACAGCTCAGGTGCAGTAACACGGGGCAGAACACTGCTCACCCAGAGATGGGGGTTTCCTGTCATGGCCTGGAGCTCATTCTCTATCAAAGTGGTATTTCTAACAGCTTCTTTGCATAGATATAAAAAGTTTGAGTTTCTACTATAAGGTATCTCTAGCTCATGCTTTACTTCCCACCTCTTCAACGGTGCAAGATACAATTAACATACAAAGTAATACTCAGTTATTTTGGACCATAAGAGCTATGAAGAATAAAAAACTCAGACTCTACATTTAAGGTTTGCATTTACTGTTTTCACTGACTGCTGCACAGATTTCATTCCTGCACTTGCAGCTGCAGTTCCTGGTTTGCTAAGAATAGAGGAGCTGCTCTGTGTATCGAGCATGACAAAAAGGATGGTTCTCACAGGCTTTTGAAGAACAGCACAGCTGACTCCATGTCAACCCTGGCTGGTCTCACCTGAACAGGTACAGGAGAGATCAGCAAAAACGAGATCCTAAAAACTTTGCTTGGGAAAAAAACCAACAAACCAGACAAAAAAGAATTACACTAGCTAAAAGGATTCCTTAACTTTGTACAGCTTTAACTAAGAGGAAACCTAATAGGATTATTACTGGGAAAAGAAGATATTAGGAATATCTGTCAAATAGCTGTGGGAGAAAAACAACATAAATAGATGTTAACAGGAGATGAATTTTGGGGCGAAGGGAGAGAACCAGAAATGATCTCAGAACTGTTCCTATTTACAGCCATTAGACCTGAATTTTTTTTTAGCCTTGTTTTTACTTCCTTCAGTGATAACATCAGCCATTTGTGGCATCACATCTGAGACTATCACTGTACCTTGTGTCCCAGTCATCACAGCCGGCATCATACTTGTATGTTGGCTGGAAAGAGATCTCTCCCTCTGTGAAGCCTTCAAAGGCTGCATTTGCCTCCATTTGCCTCTTCAGCTACAAAAGATGAAAACCTTAATTTTAGATAAGCTCGAGCACAATTTCCATGTGGAGTAAAAGGGAGACATTGAGCACAGAGGAGGCCAAGGAGTCGTGTGGTTTGTACTGAGAACCCTCAGCACCATGTGCAGGTAGGTGAGACATCAGTACCTGGTCATACTGGCAAAGCTCTAGAAATGCTTTCTCCTCTATAAGCTGCTTCACTTTTGCCACATCTAGTTCCTCCAGCCGATAGTTGAGGTCCCCCAGCCATAGGATCACACTGAAAGACAACACACACCAGAATGTGCAGAGGCCTGAAGCTGCCCCAGAGCACAGCCAGCCGTGGGCAGCAGCTCCACTCCGCAGCTCTGGGGCTCTCCCCATCACAAACCCCTCTCACGACAAGAGTGAAAACTTGAAAGAGAAGCTACTTTTTCTATTTTTGCCATTATTAATCACTGTTCTGCATGTTTGTCGCTATCCCTTAATAACCAGTGCTGCTGCTATTCCACAGTGACTGAATTCCACAGCTGGGGAAGTCAGTGCTCATTCCTGGCCCATTCCCACTCCAGGCTTGAGAATAAGACAAGGCTTGGGGCAGTGTAAGGCAACAAGCGACCTGTCTGAACTGTGCGGGTGAGCCCTGTCCAAACAAGGTAAAGCATTTCTAACCCTTCCAGCTGATGTTTATGCCACTGCGTCCCCCTTCTCAACCCCTGGCACATTCACGAGGTGCTCCCTTGCACATGCCCTGATTCCCACAGCCAGATGGGAAGCATACTCATGTTTGCCAATAGTGAGAGGGGGCAAATTTGGATCCGACTGGCAGAATAGCATCCGAGAGCAGATGTCTTTGAAGTCCTGGTTCCTCCGCTCATATTCTTCTGTGTGAGCTGCGAGGTGAGAATTCACAATGCACACGCTAGTGTTATGGAATTTAAACCTGATGGCAACACCACCTTTGTTACCCTGAAAGATAAAGACAAATACATTGGTCAGAAGCTTTTACACTGCAACTAGCAGTGAGTAACTAGCAGTGGACAAGCCAGAAGACTTTGAGACAGACTGTTTAATTCCAGAGGAAGGAATAGGCTGAAAATCCTAATTAGTGATTACTGCTTTGAACATCGGTGAGCACCTGGCTGATCCCTCTCGCAGTGCCCTGAGCTGGCACGGGGATAGGACGATCTGCTTGCAGAGGCAGCCACAGCTCTTAGCTGGAGGATTAGCCATTGCATCCAAGGAGGGGGGCTCTTCCAAATTTCATCCCATTTCATGCACAGTGGCCATTCTTACCATCCTCCCCATGATTCCAGTTCCCACAGTCTCAACTTCCACCTCAGAGATGTTCAAAGCAAGGTCTGCCTTCACATACAACAGGAGCATGATCCCCACCAGCCGCACAAGTTTCACCTGAAAAACAGACCCTGGTCCATTCAAGGCTGTAATGGAAGAGGTTTGCTGAGAGAAGGCACATTGCCCCCCATCCATAAAATGGGTCACCAAATAGAGAGCTCCAGGATCATCCAGTGCACCAGCAGGGCTCACAGTGCACAGGCTCCCAGCAGCACAGCCCAGGAAGGAGCTCGGAGCAACATCAGTAAAGGAAGTTGAAGCCCAAAGCAAGAGCTAGAGCACAGGCATAAGCCCACGGAAGGAGCTTCCCTTCAATAACAGAGACAAAGAGATGAAGCAGACCTACGGAGAAGGAGCTAAAACATAAGCAGTATTCCTGCCAAAATACCTTCACAATACATTCCACCATGCATTGTAGACGGACATGGAGGAAGGTACAAAACTTCCTATTCTGCTTCTCCAAGGCAGCAGAAGCTCACTTTATGTGGGGAAGCCTGGCTCTGGTTCCCATCCTGCCCCTGCCTTAGCACCCTGCACGGCAACACCACCTATAGAACCTGCAGAGCCTCTGGAAGACACAGCCATTGAGAACGAGAGAAAGCAAAGGGAAAAGAGGCCCAAGTGGAAAACGATTCCACACTCAAACCTCCCCAAAAGCCAGATTTACCTTTGCATATTTGGCATCTGGGTGAAGACTATCAGTTACAGCTTTAAACCATTCTTCTTCTTTCGGTGTGTCATTGAAAAAGAAGGCTTCTTTAGTCAGATCAAGCTCCTGGAAACTGTGTTAGAGGAAGGAACCCATGGATGCATGCACTTGTTTATAACTCTCCAATCCCTTCTCTCGGAAAGAACTAAACCAGTTTATACTCTCTAAATTTATAACTGAAAACTCAAATTCAGTTATGCTGGTTGTAGGGGTATGTTAAATGTAAAGCTAAATTACTGTCAGTATTACACCAAATGGCGTTAAGGATTTTGTAACACTGAGAGGCCAAACCCTACCAGACCAACAGCCCTTACTGGCTGTGCACACACCCACCCTGGAGCTGTGCAATACACTACAGCAGCGCCAACATTCCTGTGGTGTCCTGACTGAACTCCTCCGTGTGACAGATCCGCCAGTATAGTCCAGGTTTGTGAGGATGGGTCAGGGAGAGGCACTCACCCCACGCAGTAAATGTCTGGAGGCTCAGCATCACACCTCAGCCAAGGCTGGAGGCTCTCCGTGGGCGACTGACCATTCACATTGTATGTCCCAACAAAAACCCTGCAAAGACAGTGACAGAATCCCAGAGCTGCAAATTGCAGAGCCCAGGAAATAGCACTGCTATTAACCAGGTAAATAACATTCCATGGAACTAACATGTTGCCAGGGAAAATTAGGAAAGGTGACAAAGTTTAAATCCCTAAAATTATTTGACTACAGCTGTACCTTTACGGACACATTTTTACAGGACACATTGTTATACAGATACAAAGTATTAAAGAAAAATAAAAAGAAGACTGTAGCTGTGCAGTAGCAGTTTGCAATGATACATTCACAGAATAAGATGCATAAAACAATTTCAAACACAGTAAAGTTTTGGTCCTAATTATTTATTTCACTCAAGCTCTTTCTTATGAGCTTACTGGAACAACTATATGGATAAGCAGTGGATAGAAATGGAGAGGGAGAAGGCTGGTGTGCACAGAGCTGATGCATTTCCAGACACTGTCTAAAATAAGCACAGAAAAAAGGGATTTCAAAAAGGCCATTTCCCCCACAAGAACCATGAGGTAAGTTTGAGAGAGACATGAATGAAATTCTGCTCTGCCCATGCCTACATGTGGAAAGAAAACTGCTCTGGAAAGTATGGATCATACTTTTCTACAGAAGTTCCTCTTTGTGGGGATACAGGAGTTAAAAATAGATGAGTTTATTCTGACAGTCTGTGCTAAGTTACAACCCATAAAAGTAAGTTCTTAGGAATTATCATTACCTGTAGTTCTGGATGTATGTGTAAGAGTCCTCCATTTGTACAAGCTGAGATTTAACAATAGTATCTCTTAGTCCAAACTTTGGTTCTGATAAGATTGAGGCCTTGTTCGAAGGCATGACACGGGAGGCCCGAACCTGTTCAGTTCTCACTTCAGGCTTGAGTTTGTTTTGCCTGCAAATGAAAGCAAAACTGCAATGAAGCCCAGGCTATCCACACACCCTAACTAGCATATTTCTGCCACCGAGGCCTTAATTCACATTTTTCTTTCTATTCACTAAAGACAGATAACATTTGGAATAAGCCAAGACTGAAATGAGCATTTCTTACCAGGGTTGAGATCTCTAGACAAAACCAGTTTAACTAACTGAAATAACAAATGGTTTTCACCATCCTGGTGCAGCCTGTTAATACAGAGCAGACCTTACTCATACCTGGATAATGATACAAAACCCATACACTCTCCTTGCTTACTGGACCAAGGAGAGGGAGATCTCATTTCCCTCTGCTCAGCCCTTCTGACTTCAGCCAGAGAATGAAGAACTGTGTTTGTTTATAAAGCCTTCTGGTGGAAATCCTCCAGCTCTGCCCAGAGTGGGTGGAGGTAGAGGTGGTTTTACTTTGTGTCTCCTGGCTCTGCAAACTCCTTTTGCAACAGGAATAATACCACAGCTTGGGAGTTCCCACCAGCAATTGGATGGTATAAATTTAAGGTCAGCAACCTGCGTACCAGTGCCAAGGACAGCGCACGGACAGACTCTGAAGGATATGCATCAGGGTCCACAAAGTCCTGGCAGCTGGAAAATGAAACTGTAACATTTTAAGAGTGTATCTATGAGACACAGTGGCTCTAAGCCAAAGCTCTCGGTATTCAAAATAAACAATGCAAGCAGCTCCTGTCCCACTAAACAGCCAAAATATGCCCAAACAGGGGACTGGCAGGATTGTCTAAGGGAGTGGAATGAAATTTCCGCTAATGTTTTGACAGCATGCTTATGCTGAACTTTTTTCTCTCTTAACTAGAACCTGCAGATTCTCATCTCAAAAAGTTGCCAGCTTCTGCTCTACACACCCCCCGCCTCTGTGCACTGACCCACCACAGCCAGCAGCAGATGCAACTGATAAAGAGGCCACAGGATTGTGGCAGCACAGGGTGCAGAGCTCACCTGCTGGCACCAGGGACCCTCCCTTCCCTTCCCCTTGGTGCCCAGGAAACCCACATCCCCAGAAAAACCCAGATCACCAGGAAGCTCAGACAGAGAGCTCTCTGCACATTCTGATTCTTTCTCTAGACATCAAAGCACCAACCATTTGCTAAACCCAGTTCATTCCATGCTTACACAATTACCCAGGACCCAGAATGGTGGTGTTCTCTGTGTTTACTGTCTCTATACAGAGACCCTGTGAGGAGGGAGGAAATATGGCCACCACTGTTACTCCTCACTCAACCTTCCACAAGGAGTCGATGTGCACAACTCCCTTCAGCTGCAGCACCAAACCTGCACATGAGGGAGACACTGTACCTGTGAGTGCTTCTATCAGTGCTGTCATGGCTGCAGCTCTGACTCGCTGCAGCCTTTTTTCCATTTTGTTTGACACCTTCAGAGCCAACCACTTCTGGAAAAAAAAAAAAAAAACAACAACAAAAAGTTTCACTTTAAAAACAAAGTGTTCTTCAATTTATCAACATGCTTATGCACTGGCAAAAATCTGTGGGCAGAAAATAATTTAGATTTGTGTGTAAAAACAAAGTACCCCACAGTCTCTCCACTATCTGACAGATTTAGCTTACTCTGACCCAACTGTTCTGTGATGATGCAGCTTCCCCTGCAGAGGAAGAACTGACAGGAGTCACAGAGAGATGCAGAATCACTGTCCGCTGTGGGAGTACTTGCTGCTGGCTCTCCTTTACAGCTAAGCTGAAGCAGGTCTTAACAGCAGAAAATCCAGGGCTCTACCCCAGGAATCTGAAAAATCTATGTTAATAGCAGATTTTTCCTTTCTGAAGCAAGACAGGAAGTACAAAGAAAGGGAAAAACAAAAAAGGGAAACAAACAAACCCCACAGGTTAAAGGGTTTCTACCTATCTGCAAATACTCAGCAAAGCACAGGTGTCTCCCACCTCGAGGGCAGTATAGAATCACACCACGAACCCACTGAACATCAGCAGAAACATCTGCCTCAATGCAAACTGCACAGTCCTAAAACAGTAACACGGCTGCTACCACACAAATTGAACTAACCACAGGAGTGACACTAAACACATCACACTACCTTAGCAAAATTTGACCAGTCTTTCAGCATTTTGTTTCAGTTACAACATTCTGTTCCTACAAGTAGCAAAATAATAGTTAAAAAAGAGGATTCTGGGGAGGTGCCTGTGTTTAAGAGGCAAAACTAGCTATCTTAAAATCGTGCTCCTTAGTACACAAATCCAATGATGACATAGAAATTGTTAAGATTGTTGGGTTCTAGGCATTCAGCTGAACTTCTCCTCCAGTGAACACAACACAGAAAAAATTAAGCTGTTATTGCTGTCACAGAACATTCTGCAGAACAAGAGTGCAAAACAGAAATAGAACTTGCAGTACTTCACCCAAGCCCTTGGGATACAAACCAGCTGGCAAGAAGTGGCCAAATTCTCAGCCTGGAAAACCTCCTCTGCCCAAGAGTCCTCTGAGAATAGATCGTGTAAGAGGGTTTATCAAAACCTGGATGCAGAAGAGCACGTGACTGAAACCTCAGTGCAGATCACACAGCTCAAGTCAATCAGAACTGACCAGGAGCACACAGAGATGCACTGAGAAGTGTGGGCCTGGGTGCTGAGAACTCAGTTACTACTCCTTGCACCTCTGCAAGCTCTCCCAGTAACAACCATGCAACATCCCTTGAGAGTGAATGACAGGAACCAACCTGAACCTTCACCTCAATGGACAATGGTTACTTTTTGCCAAGAAGGGAGCAGACTCCCAGGCTTTATTACCCACATGGGTCCATGCCACTCGCCAGTACGCAGAAGGCATTATTGCAGAATGGAAAGACGTGAGCCTGCTGCTGACACAACTGCTACGTGATCCAGAGATCAGCATCATACATCACACCTTGCATTCTAACCTCATGGGGGAAAATCAGCTTTAGGTAAGATTCTCCTAAGAAAGAGATTAGTCTTAGAAAAGGGCTGTTTCCTTTAGATAAATTTAGATCTAACCACAGATTACTACAGTCGCAGGGATCTATATGGTAGCACTCTGAAGTGGAATAATGACCTTGTTCAATAATTGAACTGAGTACAGAAATACAGAGCTACATGCAGAGATTACAGGTCTCAAGCGCACAGGATTTGCAGTTAAATGAGATTCAAGCAGTAATAAAGGCATTCATGTTAAAAATGTGCAGTGACATTATAGTACTGTTATACAGCAGGAAAATGTATCATATCTCCTGGATAAAACAGGATTCATGCTTAGCATCCAAAGGGGAGAATTAAATTTGCCTTCATGCAATGAGAGCAGTCCAGCCTAAACGCAGCAGGGTACAGCAGAAATAGCAACATTCAGGTTTTGAATCCCACACTAACTTCCAGGAATTGCTTAAGCTCTGAATCTTCTCACACGTGCACTCTGCAAAAGTGGGAAACGCCACCGAGCACCGGGAGCGGTGGGGCCGGCGCAGCCCGCGCCCACCCGCGGAGGAGGCGCTGGGAGAGCGCGGCCCGCCCGGCGGAGCCGACCCGGGCACACGGGGAGGGCACCGAGCGGCAAAGCCACCGGAGCCCCGGCAGCCAGCGCCCAGCGGCGGCTCCGCT
>VZRN01005389.1:1234993-1277133 GCA_013397935.1 Dasyornis broadbenti
CGGCTCCCTCCACCAGGGCCGCCCCCGCTGCCGCTCCGTTATCGCCCCGCTCCGGGACTGACCACGGGATGGACACGGAGCCGCCGGAAATAACGGGGCCGTCACAGGAACCGCCGGCGGGAGCGGTCGCGCCCGGGAGGGACGGCGGCCGAGCGGATGCTGCACGGCGGGACGCGCCCGACAGGGAAGGCACGGCACGGCCCTGCCCGGCGGAACTCCTGCGGCCGAACCCCGTGCCTCCGGCTGGCCCCCCCCGGAAGGAAGGGGAAAGGGAGAGGGGGAAACTCTCGGGTCGGCAGACATGGGAAAGGTTAATTTCCATGGAAAATTCCGAGGTGCTCTTATTTTCAGTAGCACCTTGAATTATTTTTTTGTTGAATTTCAAGACGACCCAGAAGAGGAGCCGGGTCATTATGCAAATCAAATAATACAGAGTGTAGGAGTAGGTGCTGTAAAGTATCACCAGAGCCTTTTGCACTGCAGAGACAGAGTTTTGCCTAAATCAGCTCCTTCCACAGATGTAGGAGATGTAGTCGAAGGACAGGGAAAATTCGAGTGGTCTCGATCAGTGACAGCTCTGCACCACTTCCCCACTTCCTCCCTGCTCACCAATGGGCAAGAGGACGGTCTGAAACAGCTGGTATAAGCACCAAACCTTACAAGAATTGTGGTGCTGGGGTGTGTTTTTGAGATAGAAGAACCCTTGACATGAATGCACTGACACTGGCCTGAAACAAATTAAACACACGCCCCAAATGCTGAGCTGCGGTTTCGCTCAACCAGAAGAGGCACTGGAACGTGGGAAGAGCCGGCTGTGGTTGAGTGACGTGGTTTCCATGCAGCCCCACATCCGCTCCCCCTTGCTGCTCGCATAGCAGCACCCCGTTAGGGCTGGCAGTGCTTCACAAGGGCCAGCACCGCAGAGCCTTCCTGCTGGGAGAGCACGCAAGGCTCCAAGGGCCCAAACCTGACCAGCCCAGCTCTCCCGCCCTCCCAACACGTCACACCGTGCTCAGCCACACTCCACACACCAGCACCAACCAGGGGGCTGACGTGTAGATTTTAATATTTTGCAATCTTTTCTCTAAGGAACCAGTGGCAGCAGAGGACAGTGGTGGCAGGGGACAGCGCTGTGCGTGTGTGCATGAGCTGCAGCACGCTGACTCCAGGTAATTGCCTTACCGGCTCCACACGTGCTCTGTGTGCTGCAAGAACAGGCTGGGGGAGCACCAGGGGTGGTTCATGGCACAGGCTAATGCTCACCTCTGGGCTCTGCCTTTAGCCGCAGAGAACCACAGATATGAAACAGAACCATCTAAAACGAGTGGCCTTTAGGTTAATCCCATTTCCCTGCCTAGGGCTGAGAGATGAAACCTAGTTACTCCTTTACCTACACAGGCAAGAAGCGTTTCATTGCCAGAGCACTTTGGAACTAACAGGTCAGAGGGTGTGCAGGGAGATGGTGCCACAAGCTGCTCATTGATTAGAGCAGCGCTTGTGCTTCAATCAAGGCCGAATTTTCTGATTTTTAAGGAGGCCTAATACTCTCTTGATCCAGCTCCTGAAGACCACCATTCCAGCAGCACAGAGGCACACGCTGCACTGCTACCAGGATCCACAGTTAGCTTGCACGTCTCTTAGACCTAAAGGATTTGGGCAGGGCAGGGCAGAATCCCTCGGTGTAGCTTTCTGAGTGCACAGACGATGTGCTTTTTCTCTGGATACACAGGGAGAATCTTGTTTTCAAGTGTTTAAAATTTACTGAAATGCAAGACAACAAAACAGATGCCAGGACTCACACATACGAGGAAGGTGCAGGATTCAGAGTGCAGCTTAAGGGTGGGGAACAGGATCAACAGTGGGGTCCTGTGCAGGGCAGCCACCAAGCCAAGCACAGTGACCCCCAAGTGTGTACAGAGGACACCTTGTTCCTGGGACAGGGACAGGACAGAGGGCGTTTGCTAGCGGTCTTGGCTGAAGTCAGAGAGTAGCGGGATCCTACCAAGCGCTGAGGAGCTCTGCTGCGGAAGAGGTCGTGGAGCCTCGCAACTGCTGCCTAACCCCAGAGGGAAGCGGAGACCCTGTAATTCAGCAGAAGGACCACCCCGCATGCCATGACCTTCAAGAGCGGGGCCAGTGTCACCTCCCCAGCACTATTGACGTGAACTTTGCCATCCAGTTTCAGACAGCTGGCTTTTGGGGTCGCTGGGCAGCACTCCTGGTAACAGGCAGCCTTCACCCCACCAGCACAGACTGGCTTGGCAGCCTTGCAGGCTTTGCTACATCCTGCCATGTAATTCAAGCCCATCTTCTTCATCTGGAAGGAGAGAGACATTAGCCTGGGGATCATGCCGAGCCTTTAGTATTAGCATTACAGGAACACAATGCTCTGCAGCCCCAAGAAGCATACCTCACAGAAGTCCTGCCCCAAGATGCATCTAGTGACAGTCTTCCTGCTTTTGAAACACCCATCCCCATGACAGGAAAACGCTGCACACACTTTGCCCTATGAGAGAAAGGATTAGGGAGATACCATATATCCATCAGACTTGCAGGACAAAAACTGCATTTCAGACAGCCTTTCACTCCCGGGGGCTCCTCTCCACCCCCTTCTGTGCTGCTGGTATTTGTGTTCTCAGGCATTTTAGACCCAGAGATAAAGAGCGTTAGTGAGATCCAGAGATAAAGGAGTATTCTGAAACTGCAAGAAACTACTGAAAGACCAGCAGAGCAAGCAAGTTTCAAGCCTCTTTTTCCTTCCTCTTAACAGGGCTCTGCGAAGATAAGCACCTTCCCCTCCAATAGGCTCAGGAAAGAATTGCAGAGCCCAGTGGGTCTTGTGCCCTCTGTGCAGCCGCAGGAAGGCTTATCCCGTGGTCACGTCAAACTGCCTGAGCTGATGCAAGTGCTGGGCCGGGGAGCAGGTCTGATGGGCAGGGATAAAGCCCGCTGGACAGGGTTCCTTACAGAATCCTTACTTCCAGTGCTCAGTCAAGATTTGTTGCCCTTCCAGAGTCAGCTTTTTACCCCATAAAGCAGGTGGAGGAGTGACCTTTCCCTGTCCCCCACTCAGGTGGGAGCTCAGCCGTCCCAGAAGCACAGACCCCAGAACACATGACTGCAGCAGCTTCTGCTCCTGTGGTACCTACGTTCTGAGGGGGAGGCCGAGGGGTGGTGGTGGTTGTCGGTGGCATGGTGGTGGGTGGTAGGTCACCTGCAGACACATGAGGAGCCCTGTGAGGCTGCCACACAGCCCGCACAGGGCCCTCCACAGCCCCACAGGGCAGATTCACTAGCACGGCTCATACTGTGGCCAGAGCTGCCGGGACCACCCTGCCCCTCACCCAGCTGCAAGGACAGAGCGAGCCCCAGGGCAGAAGAGATGCAGCAATGCAACCACAGCCCCTCCACGATGGGTTCTGCCCACCCATCTCCCACCTGTGCTGCAGAACAAAGCTCAGCCGGTACCGTAGGCGCTGGCGTTGAGCCGCAGGCAGAGCGGGCTGGTGCAGCACTCCAGGGCACACTGCTGCCTGCTCACGCTGGCACTGGTCCTGCACAGCTCTGTGCCACACCTGCTGCTGCACCCGGCTGTGTAATTTGTGCCAGAGAAACGATAAAGCTGCAACAGGCAGAGTCAGAGGACAAAATGAGCATGAAGAGGTGCCATCATAAAAGAGCAGAAATAATTGACACTGTCAGAGAGAAAAGGGAAATGGGAGATAGACACAGTCTTAACAGAGCACTGTGGATTCCTGAGATAAAGACAGGGAAGGCTTTTCCTGATGCAGCCCCCTTGCATTTCCATACCTCGCAGTAAATCTCATTATGGCACGTGATTGTTCCGTTAGCATGGGCTTCATCCTGGTAACACCTCTCCCCGGAGCACTGAAAGCTCTGGCAGGTGAGCTGCAGAGACACCAGGGTGTCACCTTGCAGCAAAGCCTCCTCACACAGTACTGCAGGGTGATGCCCAACCACAGCCTCACTGTCTGGAGGGGCCATCCCCACCTGGCCACCTGCTGTGCTCCCTTCTACCACAGGAGATGCACCCATGGCACTCCTGGATCTCGTGACCGACCAGCCGGGCAAGAGACACCTACACAGGGCTGCAATGGCCCAGCGATACCCCTCTTTCCATTCCTTCCCTTACCATTGTCTCTTCCACACCATTCATTGAAGTGTTGGTGGCCACAACCGAGGCATTTTTGGTGGCCACTGAGATGTTGGCAGTGGCCACTACCATGGCATTCTTGGTGACTGCCACCACTGAAGTGTTTTTGGTGGTTGCTGAGGTCTTCTTGCTGGTTACTGCCACCACCAAGGCATTCTTGGCTGCCGCCGAGGGGTCCTTGGTGGCCATGGCCACCACCAAAGCATTCTTGGTTGCCGCTAAGGTATTCTTGGTGGCCGTGGCCACCACTGAGGCATTCTTGGTGGTTGTTAAGGTGTTCTTGGTGGCTTTGGACACCACCAAGGTGTTCTTGGGGGCCATCGAGGTGTTGTTGGCAGTGGCCATCATTGCAGCATTCTTGGTGGCAGCCACCACTATGGCATTCTTGGTGATCGCCATCACTGTGGCATTCTGGGTGGCCACCAAGGTGTTCTTGGTGGCCACAGCTACCAATGAGGCCTTCTTGGTGGTTGCCACCACTACCAAGGCATTCTTGGTGGCCACTAAGGTCTTCTTGGTAGCTGCAGCCACCATTGAGGTGTTCTTGGTGGCCTCTGCTACGTTCTTGGTGGCCATCACCATGGTGTTGGCAGCTGTGTTGTGCTCTGAAAAACACAAAGCTCCCACTTGGCAAAGGAAACACCAAGTTAAAATTTGCTCAGTAAGCCCTGTGTCCCTTCCTGAGCCATGGCACAGTCCAGAGGAACCTGCAGGAAGCATCTGTCATACTATGGTTGGGAGGTAAATGGCAGCCAGTGACAGGATGTCCCTAACAGGGTCCACTTGCAACTGGGCAGCCCAAGAAGTAGGTCAGAACCAAGAGCCCACCACAACAGCGCTATAGATAGACTCTCCCTCCCGCCTCTAGCCATATTGCCTGGGAAGAACAGGCTTTTATGGGGGCTAAACCTTAAGGAAAGGTTCCTCACCTTTCCTGCAGCTCCGTCCTACACAGCACAGCCTGGAGAGGACATGCACAAAGTCCCTGGTGCACCAGGCCTTTGCCCCATTCCCGCAGGCTCCCAGATTTCCCCTTGGAATACAGAACTCACCTGCTGTGGCAAGAGAGCCCTGAAGATGGAGTTGCAGAGCCAAGACGCAGAGCAGCAAGCCTAGAATGGAGTGGGAATGGCTGAGACCACCACGCCTGCTGTCTGCTTTACCCACAGCCCAAAGAGCCTCCAAAGCAGCACAGGCAACTCATCCTTGCGACTGAAAAGCAGGAATACTCCTCCACCTTCCCAAAGCACCGGGGGACCAGCAGCCACCCTTCACCCCAGGGAGGTCTCTGGCACAGCCCCCAACAGCTGGAGCAGCAACAGACCTTGGATGGGGGATGGACAGACACTGCTCTCCATGCTGCACCAGAGCCCCATTACCTTGAACGGGAGGGATGAACCATCGGTGTCCAGCCATCATCGTCCACCAGCAGCTGCACCCACACCTGGCAGAAGGAGGCACAGTCAGAGCTGCTCCCCCAAGGAGCAGGGTGGACACCTCAGTACAGGTCTGTGCTCTACCTCCAGTGCTCAGCCCCAGGACAAGCAGTTACCCCTTCCTGAGAGAATCCTCAAATCCACCGAGGCTGCTGTGGCTGCTGACGGGGAGCAGGAGCCCTGGGGAACTGTGTGTGCTGTTGGTGTGGCAACAACCCTCCCCGGGGTGGCAGGCAGCACAGCCTGGCAGGCAGCTACCAGGAGCAGGAGTCAGGGTGACACAGTGAAAAGTGTCACCACACAGCAGTTTGCTGATGCTGCTGCAAGTGAAGATGTGACTTCACTCTCCATTCTCTATTTTCATTCCAAATATGTACCTATTTTGCTAAGGAAACAGTGGAGATGTGACTCCAAACAGGCTCCAAGGCCAAGTTCTCCAAGGAGAATGGTGACATTCCCCTCCTGTTTTATGGTTTAGGCTGGTCCCCATTCCCCCAGGACCTGGAGGGGCTGAAGCTCATGCAGAGACCTCCAAGGCCATTCCCTCAGAGTGACAGAAGACAATGTCAGCTGGCACCTCTCACCCTGCAACCCAGTGCAGCCACCACCCAGATTAGCTGTGGACATCCTTACTGAGCCCAGCCCAGCCCAGCTTCCAGGCAGGCAAGGAACCAACATCTGCCTGTCATGGCCTCATCCCAGGAGGACAACCTTCCCCCAGGTAGAGAAAGAGCCCACAGCATTGACTCACCTGTGTCTCTTCCCGAAGCCCCTGTGCACCTGCACTCCCTGCCAGCACTGAAGTACCTCTGAGCAGCTGCTCAGAGGGCACCTGCCCCACAGCCCAGCTCCCCCCGCTGGGGATGTGTCACATGCGGCTCCACAGCAGCAGAGACACACACGGCCCTGCACAGCAATGGAGCAAGGGCTTGTGAGGCTGGAGATGTCACACAAGCCACCACTGCAGGGGGCACAACTGCCACTGACACGTGATGTGCGTGGCCTCTGCACAACGGACCTGCAATTCTTGAGGCAGCATGAATCCAAGGGCTATGTACAGACATCTCTGAGCATGACACCAGGGGCCAAGGATGCTCCTGAAGCCACAACAGGCACCTCTAAACACACTATCCGTTCCCATTTCCATCCTCCTGCACCACAGAAGGATCTGCACATGAACAACCTACCAGGTCATTCAAGCCAACAGCAGTGCCAAAGAAATCACCACACAGCCAAACCTGAAGTTCATTTGGTAATTCCCTGAAAAAAACAATGGCCAAAGCTCCCCAGGGAGACAGAGCCAAGCTAAAGTAGTCCTGTAAGCCAGGTGAGCGTGTTTTGTAAAGGAGCCCAAAGAAAACCACAAGTTCACAGCAAGATCTAGAAACAGGACCAGTACCTGTCAACACGCACTGTCCACGTGCTTCAGTGACTCAACCCTCACCATGAACATTTCCATCAGAGTAGAAATGAGAGAAGGAATTGTTTCTGACAGCTGTGTAAAAAGCATTTCAAATACACTGTAATCAAACCTCTTCCAGCATACGAAAGAAGACAAGTCTCTTGGTACTTCCTAAATTACAATGACTTTATTTTTCAAAGTATTTTTTAATATAAAACAATGTCACAAGTCTAAGGGGCTTACTAGAAAGTGACTCTATGAAGTATTCTTGAAATCTATATTCATGCACATACAAAATCCAGACAATGAAGAAGTCAGAGCTGCTGCCACATCCACTCTCCCTGCAGATGTGTGATCCTTCACCCGGGGACAGCTACAGCAGCCCTTGGCGCTTCAGGTCTTCATAGGTCTTTTTATTCACCACGTTCCCGCTGGAATCCTCATATTCCTCCTGGAACAGAACAAACAGTTTAGAGACAGAACTCTAATGTCAGCTCCAAGAGCAGCAACTGAACATGAGTACCCTGCCAGAACCTCTACGCAGGAAGCCAGGCAGTGGATCTGCCAGCAGGTCCTGGGAGAAGAGCCCATCCAGAGCCAGAGTCATTACAGGTTGTACTACAGGTTTTACTACCCACAGTTGCCCTGCACACTGTCGAAAAATGGTTTTGGGACAGAACTGTAGGAAAAGTTACCAGTGTAAGCAAGGACACCGCTCACACCCAGGAACAAGGGGTTCCCATGGACACAGGAGAGGAGACACCAAATGCCTCTCACTGCTCACCTCTGTATCAGGCTGCCACCTCTCTGAAGCCTTCTGCTGCTTCAGCTTTGCCCACACTGCAAACACAAAGTCAAACAGGATCTATGCCACTTCCCTTGAGATACTTGTTTTTAATCCAGTAAAATACACACATGAGCTTTATTCCCTCCCTTCTTTTAAAACACTGTCACTTCAGCAGTCCAGGAATGTATCTAACATCCATTACAAAGTTATCATTCCTCTGTGTAGTTACTGAAAGGCACTGAACTGCAGCAAACAAGACATTAAATCGATTGTTCAGGATGGGACATGAGACCAAGCTCCAAAGCCACTCCTTCAGAAAAGGTGTTGTTCTTAAACATGTACGCTGTTCTGCCATCACTACTTACACGAGACTGCATCCTCAATCTGTGTGACATTGGCAAAGTGTGCTGTGTTGGGAATGCCCAGGCACCGCATCCCGTGGGCATGTCTCCACTCCTGGGGAAAGAGATGAGGTCAGTGTGAGACGGAACACCACATCCTCCACAATGCCAAAGAGCACAAAAGACATTAACATCTGAACAGGGTGCAACACATACTATCAAAGTACAAATCTACCAATCCTCTATAAAAATATTATTTTCTTGTCCTGTAGACAGTAACACCACACCAGCCATCAGCAGGCACCCTGCACCCATCAGACCTGAGCACTAGAATAGCTGTTCAAACAGGCAGGGATGGTACAGCATCAGCAAAAGAGATCTCCATATGCGCAACACGATCTCCGAGTCCGATTGCATGGCCCTGCAGCACCAGCCCAGACCCACACATCAAAAGTGGCAGAAGTGCTGCTCAGGGACCCCAGGGACTCAACAGTGACTCATTACAATGACTGTCTGAACCCAGCAGGGCTGTTCCTGTAGTGAATGTCACTTACTGCAAAGTGCCGCTGGAACGCCTTGGGCCCTCGGTAGGTGTAGTTACCACAAATCTCACAGTTGTAGTTGATGTTCAAACCATGGAGTTTATACAACCAGTACGGGATGGGCTGCAAGCAGGGAGACATGAGGATTAGGTCGCAAGGCAAAGCAGCTCACAGGAGCAGCATGGAGTCAGTGACCTCTCCCACTTCTCCAGGCCCGGCAGTCTTGGTTACCTTCCCATCCCAACCAAGAGGCAGATTTTTAGGGTTATAAATGATTTCATTTTCTTCATCTTCGCTCTCGCTCTCACTGATCTGCTCTTCCTCCTCCTCCTCCCTCTCCTCCCCTGTCCGTGCCTGCTTACGCTGCACGTTCTCATGGGTGAGGTGTCTTTGTTCCTGGAGTGAGAGAAGAGAAGATTGTCCACACACCATGAGAGCAAAAAGGTCAGGGCAAACTCTCGTAGTGAGAAAACTTCCTCAGTGTACAGAGGCAGGAAACAGAAGACCAGTGTGAAGCAGAGAACTCCCACCTTACTCAGCCAAACAACTTCAGTTTTTAGTACCCTGACATCTCCTACTTGAAAAGAATGAAAGGTTTTATCACCTATTAGCACTTCCAATGTTACTACTGCAGCAGCCATCCTCCTGAAAACAATTCCCCAAAACTGAAGGCAAGGAGCACGGCAGAGGAAGTTAAAGTTTGCAATACTGTGTGACTCATGCACAAAACAGATGTGGTGCAGCACGCTAACGTGGTGCTGTCTGTGAAAGCACTAAAAAGATGAGGACAACCTTCCAGTCACTATGTGACAGCTCTGAAATAAAAAGCTCAAACCAAAATAAAATCCTTACCCCAAGAACTTCCACATATTCATAAATCTGAGCTTCCAGGAATGCAAGATCTTTATTTCTTTCAGTGTCTCTGAAACAGATGAGGTATCTTCATTAAATGCACAAGTTCAGCTCTGATACCTTCTGTTTGGTTCAGCACTATTTGGTCCAACATGAAAAGCTTCTAATACTCCAAAATCTCTGTCCTAACTACATAAGAGTGGTGACTATAGAAACTCCTCATCCAAGAGGAGAAAACATCGTCAGTCTCAGAATGACCTCCTAAGAACTCACCTTTTGCTTCCTTTTGTCTTTGGATTCTTAGCAAACAAGGAAGGATCAAGTGCTTCCAGGGATTTGCCTTTAGTGCTAAAAAGCCTCTGAGCACGCTCCTCCAGAGTCCTGCAGAGAAGCAGGGAAGGGATTACTCTAGACTGCAGTCTTACATTTCCTGAGAACTATTTGAATTCATGAAACAAAATTTTAGATGTAGCTTTTAGGAAATCATGAGATTCCTTTTATCTTTGTCTTCATTCCTCAAGTCAAAGTCTTCTGTCCCAGAGACTCCTGCACACGACCTGCTCAGAGCAGCAGATCCCAGTACCCACTGCTTGGTTCTTAATGTTTTATCTTTCAAACATCACTAAGGTCATTCTAGTACAACAGAGACAACCACACAGGTATCCCAGAAAGAAATGCAATACAGGAAGACCTCAGAAACTGAAAGGAACTCTACAAAGACTGCACCTTACCCACCACACTTCAGCCCCAGAGCCAGCAAAGCTGATTTTAACCTGTCCAGTCCCAGGGAAGCCAATTCCTGTTCAATTAAACAAACCACTGTAAGAAACAAGCTGTTCAACGCATACAATATAGATAATAGTCCACTTTAGCTTATTAATGAAGAAAAAACCCTGATGACACAGCATTCAAGAAAGGACTGTCAACAGCCCTTTCCTTACTGGAAAATGAGGAATGTGACAAATCTAACCAGGTCTTTTAAGTTACATCCCCCAATGGGTGAAATTAAATCATCAGCACCACCAAAGTTTTACCCAGAAAACACAGAGCCAGGGAAGAAAACACAGCACTAAAATTACACAAAGAAACCAAATGACTGAACTTCCACCTGCTCAAAATGTGGCAGTAAGTGCAGAGCACTGGAAACATACCTCCCAGGAGGAGAAGGCCGAGAGGTCCAGGTGGGCACCAGCGTGGGTGAGGGCACTGCTGGTCTCTTTCTGCCAAAAAAACCACATGCAAGAGCTGCATGACATACTACAACACTTCTGGCCATAGAACATTTTAACCTCAAGAAAAGCACTTCATTTCACAGAGAAAAATTCTCTTACTAAACCAAAAATTAAACAATAGTGAAGATGCAAAATAAGCCAACCTGAAACAATGTTCATTTTAAACCAGTTATGCTGGGTTTCAAATTCAGGTCAGTGTCAGCCTGCACCCTGGTCACACAGAGCTGCAGCCCCCACTGTCATGGTCACCCCCAGCAATGACTTTACACAAATGACTCACACAACCCCCTCACAAACACAGGAGCATCACCCAGGCTCAGGCTGCTCACCGGCCAGCCCGGGAATGTGCCGTTCTCCCACTTCTTCTCAAACTCCGTCTGCATTTTCCCAAAAAGTTCATTCTGGTCCAGTAATGGTTTCACTCGATCTGTGTAATCCTGCAGTCACTCAAGGAGCATTTCAAGATACCTGGCAGGGGAATCATTAGCACAGGTAATTCACTGTCACCCTTTAACCACATCTTCACACAGTGCTGCAGAGGGATGTGACCCAGGTCAGGCCAGTTTTCCACTCAGGATTTCCTGACACAGCAGTTCCAAGGGTAAAGTAAAGCCCTTCCTCAGAGCCAAATGTGGTTCTCTACATCTCTGCTGCGCTGCATGTTTGCTTGGGGCTCAGACACGTGACTGAGCTCAGGGACCCAATTAACGTTAAGTTTGGCTGTTAATTATAATCTAAGCAGCTGAACACTTCAGAAGCAAATTCCTTCTCACCAAGTGCCATGAAGGAAGCAGGCAGGCAAACAGGCTCACCTCTTATATTCAGCATTTTTTCTTTCCTTAGGAATATTGAAGAATTGGTCAAATGTGGATAAGTAAGTGATATAATCCAATTTCTAAGAATAGAAAGTCTGAGTCAGAGTTCATACACAGCCAAACTAACATCTAGTGCCTAGAAAAGAGAAACCCCAGACTGTGCAGGGCCTGGGGATCCCTGGACCCTGAGAGAGCAAGTGCTGGAGGTTCCCAAACATAGCAGCCACTCACCTCTGATGATTTCAGGTTAATGTACTTGAGGTAGCAATCATGCAGATCCAAGTATCGTCCGTACCCTTCCTCATCTGTGAACTCCACCAGATCTGTACAAAAGATCATAAAAAGCTTTATTATGTGCTTAATATGCCCTATGTATTATACAATTGTTTTTGAAGGATTAGCTGTGAAGTCATTTACGCTTAAGGAAGGCATTACAATGCCTGAGACACTCATTGAGCAGCTCCAACTGCTGTTATGTGCAAGCACCAGAACATTCCTCAGGGACAGTGGCCTCACTGGGGAACATTCCAGGGACTGCAGTTCAGAAGAATTTAGATGACAGAAGAATTTTCAGAAGTCATTTAGTAAAAGGGAGGTAGCGCCCTGAAACATGCAAACCTGATCAAACAACCTACTGAATAATGTCAGAGCTCAAGCAAACTACAAACTTACTCTGAGCTTCTTCACTCGGGTTGTCCCTGGCTTTCAGCAGCTCCTCAAACTCCACTGACATAGGAACACAGATCTGCATGGGCAGATACAAGTCACACAGTGATTTACTTCAGCTCCTGTCCCAGGATAACTAATATAAAATCATAGGAGGTGGCAAATAACAAAACTGCAAACAGAAAAGGGATTCAAAGCTTTGTCACCTTTCTTTCTGCACAAAGGCAAAAGTGCGGGTTTAGTCAGCACGAGAAAGGTGAGATCTGACCCCAGCTCAGCAGAGCATCCCCTAGCAGGTAACAGGGTGAATGTTCTGTACTGCTTCCTCACATGCTGCCTGACCCTGAGCAGCTGTGCTCAAGTGACTGCTGAGTGTTCTCAGTACTTGTGTGTTAAGGCAACTAAACTGGGTAAACAAACGCTCTGTTTCCTGTAGGGATGAGATCCAACAAAGCACATCTCACCTGTTCCTATGGAGCAGGTAAGTACTCACCTCATTTGGGTGCTTCCGGTGAAATTCCTTAATTTGCTTCAGTCTGTTGTAAAACTCTGCAAATTCAATTGGCCTGGAAATGGCACTGAGTTCTTCCTTACGTAGGCTACAAGTTCATGGACAGGAACAGATTAAGAGGGGAAGAGAAAACAAGGTGATGATGACACATCCTTAGTCCAGGTCTATGCTGCAGTGCCTGACTGCAAACCTCCGAGTCATGGGGGACCTCCCAGCCCACCAAGCTCAGGGCCACGTCCTCCCACACATGCTGCAGCCCTTGACAAACCCCCGGAGCAGCCAGGGCCTCTCCACGACGCGAATCACATGCATAACAGAAGGTGTTACACATGTGGTCATGGACACTTCCTACGTGCACTCGGGTCCTGCTCTGCATTTAGTCACCACATCTCGATTCGTGTGTTATTCCTTAGACATTTACATTAACTTAAAACCGCCCCAAGTTCCTCAACAGCAGGACACGCTCAGACACATGAGGGCCCCGGGCACACTCACCCGTCCTTGTCGTCGTACAGGTCCCGCAGGTTGCCGCTCACCTCCATATACCTCTGCGGAACAAAGGAAAGGCCCGAGCGCCGCAAAGCCCGTTACCGGCACGGGCCTGGCTCGGTCTCGGAGACCGGCCGGCCCCCAGCCCCTCTCCCGCCCCCGCTCCTGGCGCACTCACGTCCTGCATGGCCCGGGTCCGGTGGTCCGAGTTGATCTGGTCCCGGAGCTGCGGGGAGAAGCGAGGGCGTGAGCGCCGGCCCGGAAGACGGCCGCCCCCACCCTTCAAGGCCGCGGACGCACCGTGGACTTCTTGGTGAGCATCTCCTTCACCATCACGTCCATGAGCCGCTCCCGCTCCTCATGGTACCGCCGCTGCTGCTCCAGAATCGTCTCCATCCCGCGCCAACCCCGCGCACCGCTTCCACTACCGCCGGAAGACCCCGGCACGGCCTGTGTGTGTTCACGGGAAGGTTCCGGGCCCGCCCGCGCCCGGCGCGGAGGTTCCGCTGCAGTGCGGGGTGCCCCGGGGCTGNGAAGCGAGGGCGTGAGCGCCGGCCCGGAAGACGGCCGCCCCCCCCCTTCAAGGCCGCGGACGCACCGTGGACTTCTTGGTGAGCATCTCCTTCACCATCACGTCCATGAGCCGCTCCCGCTCCTCATGGTACCGCCGCTGCTGCTCCAGAATCGTCTCCATCCCGCGCCAACCCCGCGCACCGCTTCCACTACCGCCGGAAGACCCCGGCACGGCCTGTGTGTGTTCACGGGAAGGTTCCGGGCCCGCCCGCGCCCGGCGCGGAGGTTCCGCTGCAGTGCGGGGTGCCCCGGGGCTGNTGCGGCGCGGCCTCGCCTGACACCGCCGCGCGCGGGGCAGTGTCCGAGCATGGGCAGTGTCCGAGCATGGGCAGTGTCCGAGCATGGGCAGTGTCCGAGCGCGGTGCTTGGTGGCACTGAGTGGCCCGAGATACTGGTTTGGATTTGGGGCCAGGGCTGCCTCAGCCTGGAGGCACAACGGCCTCTCTGGGGTTGACCGGCTGAAGCAGCGTCCCACGGTGCCGAGCCCCGGCCGAACCCGGGGCGTGCCGGGTGGGACGAGCCCGCAGCTCCCCGGGTCTGGTGCCGCGCAGACTTCGCTTTCAGCAACATGGGTGCGCCTGAGCGATACGATCGCAGTGCAAGTCCTCCCACAGACACCCTGGCTGCAACATTCCACGTGGGTTTCAATTGCCTTCTTCAGATCCACCCTAAATC
Organism: Dasyornis broadbenti; assembly: GCA_013397935.1. Taxonomy (NCBI): domain Eukaryota; kingdom Metazoa; phylum Chordata; class Aves; order Passeriformes; family Dasyornithidae; genus Dasyornis; species Dasyornis broadbenti. The sequence continues at coordinate 1,249,489 of VZRN01005389.1, forward strand.
CAAGGACGGATCATACCCGTGTCTTGCCCCCACATTGCCAAATGCAAAGCTGTAATTAAATTTTAACTCACACTAATAAATTGTTCTTTTTTTTCTGCCATGTACGATAAATTATTCTAAGCCAAAAGCAAGAAAAAGTTTTGTCTTAATTAATGGCAAAGATGATCCTTCACTGAGGAGAGGATGATGCTGCAGGTAAGAATATTGTCTTTAATTACTCCCTTGCACTATAGGCTGCCCCAAAGTGCATCACTTCTCTTCATTAATGCCTATCTAAAAATAAAAACAAGAGGTAAGATTCTGAACTTAGTGTTCTTCCATTTCTCTTTGCTTGAAACTTCATCCCTGGAAAGGGAAGGAATTGAAATCCAGCAAAGTCCCATCCAGCTACATGGCCTCTTTATTTTGGGCTGCTGGCATCAGGAGGGTCGAGGTGGGACAAGACCAGACCTTGCATGACCTTCCTCCTCCTCACCCCAGAAATGGCAGCGCATGTGGGAGGAGGTGGGAGAAGGTTGGTCCAGGAGATGCCATTTAATTCCAGGGCAGCAACGCACCCTGTCAGGGACTAGGAGCTCAAATTCATAGAATCACAGAATATCCTGCTCTGGAAGGCACCCATGAGGATCATCAAAGTCCAGCTCCTGGCCCTGCACAGGACTCCCCAGGCGGTGGCTTGGACCTGACTCTGTCCGTCGGGGCTACAAATGCTGTCGCTGATCCACAATGGTGCAGGAGGGCACAGCTTAGGCAAATTTGGTCAATGCTAGGTTCTCTTTCTACCCCTGCAATGCTGTCCCATGTCCTCAGCAGCTTCCCCACTCCCACCTCCCCAGTGCAACAGCCCCAGCCTGACCCCCCTCACACTGCTCCTTGTGCTTAATAAAATTTCCATGACTGTTTCAGACCCACACTCCAGAGTCTCGGGGGATGTTTGTGCATGACATCACCCTCCCCCTCCTGTAAATCAGGCACTGGGCCATGTACAGCCATGACCCATTCATGACAGGGATAAAATCCAGATGTTCCAGTGCTACGTGCAGCTGGGTCATTTCCTTTTTTGGCTAAAAACGTGAGGCTCTGGAGGCTGACTGAAAGAGGAGCCTGGGGGCCCTTTGTACAGAAACCTTTTGCGGTTAATCCCTGGAAATAGCACTGCAGAAAGCCTGGGTTATGGTGCTGCTGCTGGAGGACAGGCTCAGCTAGGAATCTCTGGGCTGGAGCTGCTCACTCACCCTTCAAGGCCCAGCACAGCACCAGGTCACAGGGCAGCAACAGCAACAAAATCATGCTAGAACTCTGTCAGCCACCAGAGCAGGAGCCTTTGAAGCAGCCAGGAATGTGCACATGCCGAGCCAGTGCCATGGTCCTACACAGAGGAACCCCATGGGCTGTGCCCATCCTGCCACTGGAGCAGCACCCATGGGAGGCCAGCCACTACACTGGGGCAGGGGCTGGAGCTGGAGTAGGCAAGCCCAGAGGAAGCCATAGCAGCTGTTAGTAAATGTAAAGAATCTGTGGAAAATAGTTTCATATGTTAGGGAATAAATGGCTCCCAGGCCGATGAGTAATGAGCACGCAGCACTTCAGGGAAGGTTGCCAAGAGGGACCACGGATACCCTGGCTGGAGGCTACAGCAACATCTACCCGAGCCCACTTGGACTGCCATCGCGTGGGCAGGCAGTGCACACTGCAGGGCAGGGAGCCTGGTCTGCACAGCGGGAACGGTTCAGTAGCGCAGCAATCCGGGCAGTCCCGCGGCCAGCCTGGAGGCACAGAGTGGTGCCCACACAGGACCAGCTCCCCGAGTCCTGCTGGGGCCTGTCCAGCCCAACTGTCTGCCTGTACAGACACCAGGCAGAGACAGATGGGCACCCCCAGCCCCAGAGCAGGATGAGGGAGCTGCTGTTCCTCTGCCACAACCACAGGACCAGCACAGCTGATGTTGGGCTGTGGTTTGGGAAGGCAGGCAGGAGCACTGCAGAGGTTGGCTATCCTCAGAATGGGATTAGGGGCGAGACAAGGCTGACCAGAGCCCAGCACCAGCTCAGTGTTCTGCCTTGTTCCTGCTGTTCAAGAGACACAGAAGAGCAACTGTCATGAAAATGGTTTATTTTATAAAGCTGTAGGAAATACAGAGGATGCTGAGGTTTAGGACAATTCCTTCTGGACATGGCTCCAAGCTCCTCATAATAGCAAACACACAAACTCTGATTTGCTGTCATCAAAGTTTCCAAACAAGGATTCAACAAGGATCTGAATACAGAGTAATAACACTTCAACATGCATAACATTTTCTGTTCCTAAGTGAAGCCCCGGTGGGGGGCTAGCCCTTTCATCCTGTAGTTGTGTACAAAATGATAGATATTCATGACAAATGAGTACAAAAAGGAAAAAAACAACAAGAACAGGTTTTCAGAAAAGCATGTGGCTGACTAAGCAGGAAAGCAGGGTTGGCAAAAATGCCCCAGTGAGACAGAAGCAGAAGGATGTAGAGACAAGGCAGGCATGAGCATCCCACTGCAGAGGGGCCTTAGACCAGGGCCAGTTCAGCCATTGGACAAGGATTGCTCAAGGCCTCGTGTCAGTCTGGGATGGCTCAAGATACCCAATCTCGCAATTAGGGCCAACTGGGACCTGGGCAATGCAAAGTCCCCCCCACAGGTGCCATCTTTGCTTCTTGTTTGGTGACACAGTGAAGGATGAGTGTGGCTGGAGGGAGCCACTACTCCCTGCCTATCAGTGGGGGACACAGGCAGCCCTGGAAGAGCAGGTTGTGGACATCCTGCTGCCCCCTCAGCTGCTCTCTCTGCCGGAGCCCTGTGCTCCTGCAGACCCCCATAGTGCTCCCAGCAGCTACTCATCACAGGCACGGTCTGTGAGCAGTGCTCCCTTCCCTGAATTAACAGCGGTCTCTGGTGTTTCCAGTGCCACTGGCAGCTGGGCTCCATATAGCACTGCCCATCCCATGGATCCTCATGAGAGGGATGGAGCAGGAATAAAGCCCTGAGTGCTCTCAGCCTTCAGCACGCCCTTCTCTGGGGCTCAGCCAGACACATCTGAGCATCAACAGGCCAGCACTCCCAGCTCCAGCTCAGCCACCCCAGCCATGGGAGGTCACGGCACAGGTGGATGGGAATGGGGTAGGTGTGGGTGGGCAGAACGCCCCGTACCTACAAGTGACTTAAACTCCTCATTCACAGCAAAGAGAGCGCATCCATGGAGGTGCTAAGCAAAGGGTCTGGCCTGCAAACAGTGAGGTGCTACAGAACTCCAGAGGTGGATCCCATCCGACAGGACGTATGGCTCTTGTCCTGGCCACACTCCAGCCTGGTGTCCCCAAACCTCCACAACAGAAGAGAGCGCACTTCATGTCCGGGCCAGCTGTGCATACGGGAAGGCTGTGCAAAGCCAGCTGCAACACAGGCCAGCACAGCCAAGCTGCATGGCCCTGAGCCACTGCCTTGTGTCACATTCAGTGAGGGAAGCACATGGGGAAAAAAAGAAAAGCCAGTGCTGTGCTGGGGAGTGAATACATGCTGCCAGCATGCAGATCTAGCTGCCCAGTGCCAAAGTCACTCCTGCCCTTTGCTCAGCTGGGGCCCTGGGCTCATGTCTGGTCAGACTGGAAGCAAAAAGAAAGAGTAAATAATGGGGGATCTTGAAGCTCCTTTTTCAGCTTTATTTAGCTTTGACTGCACAGAGCCATAGCACAATGTACTCTAGCCTTCAGGGAGGGGGCACAGGAACCCCCTGAGCACACCGTGGTTTGGGATCAGCCCCCATCTCCTGTGCCTTGTGCTCTGCCCCTGAAATACTGCTGGGGAATCTGGCACAAAGGCCCTGAAGAATAGAGGAAGCCCCTGCCCCACGGTGTCCTTGGGGGCTCATAGGTCGCTGCTGCAGTCGCGGCACAAGATCTTGTCGTTGTCAGGGATGAAGCCTTTCCCCACCAGCGAAGTGTTGCAGTGGGCGCAGTTGAAGCAGTCGTGGTGCCAGTGACGGTCCTCAAAGGAGACATATTTGCCGCCGCCAAAGCCTGTGGGAGGGACAGAGAGCAATGTCAGAGTCTCTGGGGAAACTGGGCTGAGCTTTCTGCACAGACCGAGCCCTGGCCTGCTTATCTCCTGGTCAGGTCTTCCTTCACACGCAGCGCTGGTGGTGGCACCCAAAACATCCCCCCAGGATCAAATACATCTCAAATGCAAATTGCCACTCTTGTAGGGGAAAAGCACTAAAATCACTTCAGAGCAGACTTTGCAGGGTTGACATATTTGGACTGGAACCACGATTTTCTCCCCTAGGAGGAGCAGGGACAGGACCTGCACCATCACAGTGGATGAAGGGAAACAGTGCTACTGGAATCCTGGGAAGAGCCATCCTGTCACCAGGTGAGGCCCAGGCTCCTGCAGAGACTCAGCAGGAGCTTTCTTTCTCTGCAGGCAGTTGTTGGACTGCTGGGCTGTGACCCTCTTCTCCCCAGGACTGCAACAAACTGATAAGGACTAGAGGGGAAGTGGGTGCCTGGGAGCTGTCCTCAGCCAGAATCATCCTCTGAGTCACCAGCTGATTCACAGCTTCTCCTGCCTTCCCAGCAACAAGAAACTGGGAGTTGCAAGGGGGAAGATCGAGTGGGGGAGGGCAGGAAGGAGGCCAGACTTTCTTGGGGGGTTCTGCAGAAGAGGATCCCTTACTTCCCCCGCCTTAGGCAGGTACAGCAGGTCCAGACTTCCCTGTACCAGGTGCTGCTCTAGCTATGGCTGGAAGTCCTTGGCTTTCTCTACCTGTGAACAACCTTTTCACAGGACATGGCAATCAGTATCCAAAAAGGCAAGCTAGAGACATGAGATCATGCATTGAGGGGTCACTTTCGAGCTTTTTACCTCTGGGTAGAGGGAATTCCGCCCACTGGACACAGTTCACCACTTTGAAAGATGCAGACAAAGGGACAAAGATGGCCTCAGGACCACTGCATCAAAGAGCTCCTCCCTCACAGGGTTCCTCAGAGAGCTGCTCTGCTCACCTGTGATGGGCTTTGTGCAGGCGCTGCACTTCTTGGCATAGAGGTTCCCAAAGCACTTGATGCAGTATGGGTTATCGTCCTGGGAGGTGAACTGCTGCCCAGCCAAGGGGGTCTTGCAGGCCGTGCAGACAAAGCACTCCTTGTGCCAGGGCTCATCCCGGTAGGTCACTCCTCCCTTGGTGAGGGTCTGCAGGAAGAGAGCACATGCTGGTGACACACAGGTAAAGGGAAACAGCCCAGCCAGGGTGCTGGCACCTGAACCCTCCTCTGATAGGGCTCAGGCAGGAGCAGGAAGTTCCCTGTCCCTGGATCAGAGCTGGGGGATCTGGGCTGCCAGGACACACATACCTTTTTGCATCGAGTGCAGCGAGGAGCGAACTTGCTCTCGTAACAGGGGACACAGTAATAATCCTTCTTGTCTGGGATGAAGGACCGTGACCCAATGGGCTGCTGGCAGCTGCTGCATATGAAGCAATGCTCATGCCAGGTCTGTCCATTGTACTCCAGCTTACGGGAGCCTGCAGAGAGAGCCCTGTAGTGACAGAAGGGAGCAGCACATGCGCACACAGGGACGTGGGGGGCTGAGCAGGATGAACTGCGGTCCTGCACACCTGGCGTTACGCTTCCCCTCCCCATGGCAGTTCAGGACCATGGGCAGCTGGAGACGGGGCCCCAGGCCCACACCCCAGCCAGAAGGGGAGAGCTGCAGGAACACATCCCCAGCAATGGCACAAAGGCCATGGCAGAGATGCTTGACGTAACCTGCATCTGAAGATGGTGCCAAAATAGCCAAGCAAAGACACACACACCTTTGCCTCAGGCCATCTCCAGAGACACTCACACATTTTCAGTCATTCTGTCTCTTCTTGTCAGCACACAGCAGAAAATGCCCAGGAAATCCTTTGTTATCTCCTCTCTCATTCACTTCCCCATGAAAAAGGGGAACAGATAGATGGGGCTGCTGTCACGATCACAGCTTGGGATCATGCTGTCTTGCTGGACAAGCAAAGGACCCAGCCCTCTCCATGCAGTGACAGGAGGGCAGGAGAACAGAGATCCAACTCTCTTCCATGCTGCTCTCGTGCTGGACCTGCAGCCCCAATTGACACTAAGGGACCAGGAATAACCACAGAGCTCAAGTCTGCCTGCTCCTACCTGGCATGACGGTCTTCTCACAGGCGATACATTTGGAGGAGAACTCGCTGCAGTAGCAGTCATTGCACAGCAGCTCCTCGCCCTGGCAGGTGAACGGCTCATCAGCCAGAGAGCGGTCACAGCGGAAGCAACGGAAGCAGTGCTCATGGTAATGGCGATCCTCGTAGTACAGCTCCTGGGAGTACAGCCAGGATGAGGAGGGCACCAATGGCCCAGGGAACTGACCTGCTTGTCTGCAGGGTCCCTACTCACCCTGCAGTCGTGGCCGATCAGCTCTTTGCACTCGTCGCAGGTGTTGGCGAAGTGTGCATCATAGCAGGGGATGCAGTATGGGCCATTGTCCATCTGGATGTACTTGCGCCCATATAAGGACTCCTTGCAGTTATCACAGTCAAAGCACTCTGTCATGGTGGCGGTCTGAGGCCCTCCTTCACCTGCTGAGATCAGGGCAGGTGTGGGTCAGTATCAGCTTACACTGTCTGAGATGTCCCTGCGCAACCCTGTCACCTCCAGAGGCTAAGGACTGGAGTCCCTGTGCTGAGCCAACGGCTGCCAACAGCACAAGGGTCAGACCCACGCTGTGGTCTTACTCTGGGGCTGCACGGACTTCCCAAAGAGCCTGCAGATATCAGAGCCTGCAATGAACCTTGCTTCAGGCTTATACTCAGTTCACAGCTGAAGCACTTTGGCACCCTCAGAAGACCTGGACATGTCAACGTGCAGCTAAGCTCCTCACTCCTTGCTACCTTCCTGGGAAGTGAAGTGTAAATAAGGACCAAAAGGGCAAAATTTCCTGCATGAAAAGTTTTGATTTGGCACCAAAACCATGCACATGCCATGTGCTTTTGTGTCCACTACGACGTCTGAGAGCTAAACACCCTAAGGGAGATCTGTCTGCCCAGCTGCCTTTTGGAGACCCATGCTCAGCCCTCGGCATGGTCCTTAGCAGGATTCCTGCCAATGGCTGAAAGCTCTGCCTGAGGGGCTGCCAGCACCTCAAACTCTGGAACTTCTCCAGAGGTTTAAAGCAGCTGCTCCATAGGGAAGCAGGAATTGGGCATTCTGCACTGTGCCTTGGCTGTGGAACCTCATCCCAGCAAACTGTTCTGCATGTATTGTGCCAACTACAAACACTCTCCAGGGAGAAGCTATAGGGGCAGGTGGGTGTTCCACAAGCACCTGTTGGGGCTTGGCATAAAGGAGACCTGAAATCTCTCCTTGCCCCTTATCTCCCTCACAGACAAAAGGTTTGTGGAACTATTTTGCTTTCTTTGGAGTACTAGCTCCAGAATAATCTTCCTCCTGTTTAGTTTAGCCTGGTTATTCCAAAACATGGAGTTTTCTACTTGCAAAATCACACCCTTCTTTAACACAGGTTGCTGTCAAGTGTAGACAAGCCCACTGAGCTACACTGGAGCTGTCAGCTGCCGAGCACCCCCTAATGAGGTGTTCTTCACGAACCCACCCACTTTAGAAAGAGCAATTACAGCTCAATCTGCAGTTCAGCATCCAACGGGCAGGGAGCTCCCTGCCAGCTCCTGCACCCCCCCCCCACGGCTGGCTGTAAGTTGGGAGGCAGCCTCCAGGGCAGAAGCTGATCCAGACAGCTCTGACTCATGGCCCAGAGCTCCCCAGGGCTATTCTTGGCCAAGCCACACAGCTCCCAGCTGTTGTCAAGCCTGGTATGTGCCGAAAGGACTGCTGGAGAATAAATCCAGTGCTCCCACATGGCTACGTGACCAACCACGGGGAAACAAAGTCCCTTTTCAGACACTGGTTACCAGCTGCCACCCAGGCTGCTGCCTGCTCCGTGCCCTCCAGCATGGCAGGCCAGCGTGCGCGCCTGTGGCCGCAGGAGCAGCCCCATGGCATGTCCCTGTGAGCAGCTCGGGTTAGGGCCACTGCTCCACCAAGCCTCCCCCAAAGCTCCAACCAGCAGCCCTGTGCGCTGCCTCCAGAACAAGGCAATGTCCAGTCTGTTACTGGATGCAAGGCAGGCACACGGTGGTTTGCTGCAAGGTGCTGAACTGGAGCTGCTGCCCCAGCATTGCCTCAGCTTGCGCTGGGCCCCGCTATGTCCCTCCCCTCTGGGGCACTCCCGAGGTGTTCCCGTGACTGGGCAGCAGCTCCTCTGACCCCCACCCAGCTCCTGGCTGCTCCTCATGCACTGCTGCTTTCTCTGCCACCCCTCTTGCCTTGGCTCCCTAAAGGTACCTGGGACCTTTGTCTCTGGCAAAGAATGAAATGAAATTTCCAACCCTCCTCCTCCTCCTCCCAGCCCTGGTGAAGGGAACTTTGCAAGGTGTGTCTGTAATAAAAGGGCCTCTAATGAGCACTCCTGGCCTGGAAGCTAAGGCACCGCCAGAGCAGGGAACTTCCATGTTTCTCAGTGGGATGTACTTTAGCTCTGTGGTCCAGTAATACAGGCTCAGAGGCCATCAGAAAACACAAAGGAAGGAAAAAACCTGAATGGATAAGGCTGGGGTTTTACCAGTGACAGGGAATAAATCTCCTGAGCACCACTACCCTGACCCTCATGCCGTCAGAAGGGGACGTGAAAAACAAACCCTCCAAGAATGATATACCAAAGAGGAACCTAAAGCAGTAGGCCAGGCTTGCCTCCACTTCGAATAGTTTCTCCCCAGAGTCTCTGTATGCCTGCTGCACACTGCAAGCTGAGTGCTGCTCCCCAGGCTTTGTGTGCAGCAGTACCAGGCCCGGGAGCCTCACGTGGCCAAGGCTGCCGTCAGTGCATATGGAAGTAGACTTTGTGCTGCCTTTTCAACAGAACAAGAATAGGCCCAGGAAGTTTGCTCAGGGTTATTTGTGTTAGATAAACTGTTTGCTCCCTTCGTTCTGGTCTCGCATGCAGAGCTGGGCAGGGGCGTCAAAGCCTGGGCAGCGCCAAAGCAAACACAGCATCTTCCTCCCTGAGATGTGGTACTGTGAGACTGAACACATGGTGAAGAGGAAGGTGGGACAAAATAAATGGAGTAAAAGAAATAGTAGAAAAGCTCACAATTCTTACTGTGATTGTAATGATGAACCTGGAAATTGCCTTCCTTATGAAGGAAAGCGGTAGAGTTTTAAAATGCATTAAAAAACCCTTTAATCAAGGCTCAGATATAGAAGGTTCAATATAGGCCATCGCTCTCTTGCTAATGAGCATGTGCTCATCCTTTGCAGTCTGCACCACCCTGTAAACATCAGCTGTGTGCTGGGCTGATGTCAGGAACGCCTTCAAATGCTAACCAAGGTGTTGCCCTATAATGATGGGACTGCAGTTGCAAATAGCGTGTTTGCCCATTGCCAGATGGCTTTGGTCCTGAAGAACAAGGCTTGCTGAAGAAGGTCCCTTGTACAGGGTGATGGTGGAGCTGGATGTGGGATGTGTTGCTCAGCTGTCTTGCTAGCTGTCAGAGGGCAAAAATAAACACAGATATATGCCTGCCAGCTGCCTACTCTTTCCCTTTGACAGATGTAGTTGTGGTCAGGGAGCAAAGGAAGTTCAGTTCCTCTCCTGTGCCCATGAACAAACAGCTTTAGGAACAAGAGCTCCCCTCACAAACAACATTCAAAGTGCTCCAGGATGCAAATCTGATCAGTCTGGAGCAGAGCTCAGTATAGCCTTACATATGGGAAAGGTCAGCAATTTGTCAAGGACGCACAGCAAAGTCCACTTTCTAATTAGAGAGTAACATGCACCCAACACCACCCTGGTGACATTGTCCGCAGCCAATGGCTTGGCAACAGGAGCCCCAGGAGATCATTACATTAATTTTAGCACCGATAAACCAGGGATTTGTTATGCAAATTAGGCAGTACAGACAGACCAGGGCCTGATCCACACAATACTGAAGAGTTTAACTGGCCTTTTGAGACGGTACTCCTTCGGTGCAGAGTCTTGTGTGCGTGGTGAACCTGTAACCCCATGTAACTTCACACCAGTTTGTTGTTTGTTGTCAGGTCACGACCAGCTGCTCCACAAAATCATCCTACACCAACCCGTGGGACTATTCCTAGGGAAACACTTCATCTTTCCAGGACACAGGAAGAGACCTGCTTTTGACTGTCTGTCAGGTCCCTGCCTATTCTCATCTCCCCGGGGCTGTCTGAGCATAAATATAAGCAGTTGCAGTTCACACCTAAACAGATATGCAGAAGAGAAAGCACGACCTCACTGAAGCAGGCAAGTGTTCCCCATGTAAGGATGAAACCATCCAGGGACATGGCTTTGAAAGACGGTCCTCAAAGCACTCCAAGGTCAGCAGAGGAAAAGAACACTTTTTGTTCCTGCTGGCTTTCCAGAACCATTATGGGTCCTGGAATCTGCACTGTCTGCTGCCGACCCTAAAAGGGAAACCAGCTGCTTGCTCTGAGGAGCAGCTCCAGCCCCTCCATTATGCTGGGAGTGTTTTTTCATTCCAGGTTTCCTGACACCACTTCTGTGGATCTGCACAGGTTCACTGTGCACCCTGGCCCCGGGCCGGCCCTGCCAGCCCAGTCCTTGGTGGGCGGGGGGCCAGCTGCCTGGTGTGCTGTGGGGGTTTCTCAATACTTCCTCATGCTACTGCCTACTTGTACCCTGTCCCTCTGCTCCCAAACCCACCAACACTGCTGCAGACCTGGTGCAGCGGGAAGAGCATCCCTGGGGCTGTTAGAGCAGAGCTGGAGGCAGCTGGGCAGAGGTGCCAATGCTCCTTCAAGGTGACTCAGCCTGCATGGGGCACCCTTGGGAGCTGTGTTGCATCAGGCCTTCATCCGCCTGCTTGCAGCACCAATGAGTCACTTCTTGCCCTCAGCTCTTGCCTCCAAGCTGCGTTCCAGCTTCAGCCTTCTCTGAGACAGCTCTGAAATCTTAAGTAGAAAGAGGGGCTCCAGCATGGCAAGGAGTAGAGTCCTTGCAGGGACCATCAGGACAGCCACAGGCCTCACATGACAGCTTCCCCATCACCAGCACAACTAGAGGATGCTGTAGGTCATTTCTCCAACAATATTCGGTTCTCACAGTTGGCCTCAAGAGGCAGGAGATAAGCGGATCAGCTGGGTGTATGGCCACAGCCTCTGTGCACCACTGGGGTGTTGTGCTCATGCATGTGCATACACCGAGCTCTGCTGAGCAAGCTGTACCGTAGCCTTTTCCTCAAGCATGGGCAGGACACCCTCGTGCCCAGAGCAGTCACAGGCTGCTCCATGCTCTGCAACAGATTGAGTAAAATGCCTGGCAGCATTGTAAGGAAACACCCTGCATTTCAAAATAACTTGTTGTCAGCAAGGTAGGCAGCTTCCTGAAAATGCCCACAACTTTGTGAGGAAGAAGTAGCAGAATCTGTTAAAGTATCTGACAAGCCATAAGACTTAAACACGACTGAAGCTGTTTTGTGAGGCCTGTGGCTGTCCAGATGGGCTCTGCAAGGACTCTACTTGCCATGCTAGAGCCCCTCTTTCTGCTTAAACTTAGAATGACAAAATAAGGGTTTCTATTTGTTCAGAAGAGATCTCTGAGGTGCCCCATCCAAAGAATAAAGCCATATCACAGACTGCTCCTGACAGCTCTGTATATAGATAAAGGACAGAGCCAAAACCACATCTGTTCCACAAATGCCTTATTCTACTCTTAAACACAGTACAATCAGTAAGAAAATCACACCTGCTGCCAGCCCCCAGCCTGCCTGGAGGTGCCTGCAGGAAACACTGTGCCGTTTGCACAGCTGATGGAGAAATCACACCCGGTCCAAGCTGGGCAAGGGCAAACTGCCACCACCACTGGGCTGGACTCGTGAGGTCCCAGCAGCACAGGCAGAAGCACAATAGACAATTCAGCCCCTGCTCCAGACTTATTTTCTTTAAGGAAAGCTAATTCTACCAGGGTCTGAGAAAGAAGCTGAAGAGTCCCTACTATGCAACCATAAAATAAAAAAATCTGCCTAGGAAAAAAGGAGGGAATGGTTTCAGAGTTAAAAATTTATTACTAAAAATCTGTAAGGGTTAACTACTTTAGGTTCTGAACAAAATCCTGGCCCTTCAGAGGTGTAGCTAACAGCAGTAAAACTTTTTGGGAACATGCACAGCAGGCAGCCTATGTCATTCTGCTGACATTAAACTGGAATGTTTGCTCAAGAGATCAGCTGTTAATCTTATTCAAAATGAGCACAAAGTAAGCAAATTCTGTGCACTCAACAGGAAGTCAGGAATTGAAACCATTTGGACAGTTTGGATCCATCAGATTCAAACAGACCATTAATTGATGGAGGAAGTCTGGGAGCAGAGGAGCAAGATAGGAACACACCAGAAACTTCTGCCCAGCTCAACACAGACCCTTCTGTCTCACAGTTAAGAAACCCATGGCTTAAAGTCACACCAGGAGAGATTCTGGCTTGTCTCTGAGGAGGCTTCAGAGAAAAGAGAGACAGCCTGGCCCAAGCTCCACATGGCAGGTACTTTTCCTGCCACAGGCCAGTGACAAGCAGGGGATGGTGGCAGCCAGGCACAGCTACCACTAAGGCTGGGGACTGGCTGGGGACAGCAGCTGCACACATGGTCATGGTGGCCATAAGAGGAAGGAAGATGCTGAAGCCAAGTTTCAAGGAATGTGACTGATCACTGCAGCTTCAGTGTGATCAGAGAAGCAAGAGAGGCAGTCCAGGGAAAGGACTGTTTCTGTCAGTTCTTAAAAAGGAGCAAGGAACAGGTGTGCAACTACTCCAATAAGCATGTTACAATCTCGCACTCAAAGTTTAATTTTGGACTGAATTGGTTTATGCCCATGCAACCCACAGCCATATAAATGCCTCACATCTTATCTAAATTAACAATCCCAGGAATCCTGGCAATAGTGTTTCAAAATCTCTTTGCCCCACAAAATAAAGGTCATATGCAGTACAACAGAATTCAAACATGAAAGCGTGACAGGAAATGACTAACTGCACGCTGAGGCCAATGTACCTTCATCTTGGATCAGCTCAGCACACAAGAATCTTGCAACTCAAACAGACACAACAGCCTATATGCAAAAAAAAAAAATAATCTGACTGCTCTAGTTGCCAGTTCTTGGGGCCTGTGCATCTGAGTGTAGCTATTACTGCAAAATAATGTAATTCCGCTCTATTTCCCTGAAGCTCTCTCACAACTGAATCCTTATGCTGTAGTTTGCACTTTTCCTTCCCTTAGAGGCAGCTGCTTTTTAAATTAAGGATGAAACAATTCTTATTTCTGAGCTGATACATAATTTAAGTTAGTGTTTACAAAGCTTTTTGCAATCCTGGATAAAAGATACTTATGAGATTATACCTCCATTTTGCCCAAAAAGGCAATCAAGGGATGGCTTCAAGCATCAAATGCAGCCCTAGAGAATGTGTTTTGTGCTCACATGCTGAAAACCAACCTGTACTATTTGAGCCCAGTCCCCTATTCCCTGTCTCCCTAGCAAGCCTGAAAGCTCTTTTGCTGATTAAGGCTCTGCTCAGCTTCATGGTTTTTTTCAATAAACAAAGCAACTTTGACTTACAGTAGCAGGAAAAGACACATATCCCAGACATGCTTTATTTAATGCATGCCTACTACTTAAAGGCCAAAGTGAATTTTTTCACCAAATTTGGTCAAAATATTCCCTCTTCCGATTTGATTCTTTGTCTCCCAAACACGAGTATTTGCAGTTGGTTTCTTGTATATATGCAGAGCTATTGAGGGAGAGAGGTAATGTGCATCTGAGCCCTAGCAGTTTTGTGCCTTCTGGGGCTCTCCAAAATCTTCAGAGGAAAGAGAAAGCCAGGAAGGTGACAGGAGATACTGCAGTGACACTTGTGCACACCCTCTCTCCCACAGTCCGATCACTGAGGGCCTCTCTGCCTGTGCTGGCTCGTTGCCCAAGGAATACGGACAGTCTCCCTATAAAGTACTTTTTACAGCTGCTGGTGTTCCTTACAAGCAAAGGCAATGCCAGCCCTGCAGCACAAAGCATGCAAGCAGCTTCTAAATCTGGGGGAGGACTGAATCCTGGCAAAGACAAATTGTCTCATGTTACCACCCCGAGAACAGCTTGATGGTGCTCCGAAACAAAAACTAGGATCATTTGTTGCCCGGGAGATGCTGTGTGTGCCAGCTGCAACCCTTCCGAAACAAGGCAGGGCTCTCAAGGGCAACACAGCCGAGGAAGGTGCAGAACAGGACAGATGGGATTGCTGAGAGGGGAAGAGAGTATCTTCTTCTAGCCACTGCCTTGCCAGTGTAGAGGTGAAACAAATTCCTTTCTGTGGCCGAAGACTTCTGTGCCAGGACCTGATCTGGTCGGCAGGTGTCATTTACTTTCACTATACAGAGCTGATTATCTTCAAACCACTCTCATTGACACCTTTAAAAATTACTCTTAAGTACTGCACAATTTAAATAACAGAAGCCATCAGTTGCAACTATCACATATTTCACATAAAATCTCTACAAAATTACTCCTTGCAAACACTAAAAGATGCAACACGTGCTCTTGTTTCTGCTGTGCAGAGATACTTTCGTGGCACCCATGAAAGGGAAAACTGTGCCACATCCAAAAGCCTATGTGGAAACAGCTATTTTAAGGGACACAAATGCTTGTAAAATGTATGAATGTCTTTATATTACACAGCTACACATGGAGTTTCCAACACCCATGCCCCTGCCTGCTGGATGTGTCTCAGAACTAGAGCTGGTGCTGACAGGCAGCTCAGTAAACACGTGGACTGACTGTGCCTAAAAACTCAGACAGAGAGGAAACGTTACTCCTGTACAGAAAACACCCCTCTTAAACAGAAAAGAAGTAACAAGATGAGAGTTCCTGATCCAGGTCTGTGGCTCCTTTACAGAACCTCATTCTCTCATTCCAATCTGAGATTTACAAGGAAACCTACATGAAACACATCTCTCACAGGTTATAAAAGAACAAAAAGACCAGAGTTTTCATTAAGAGAGGCTCCTCTCTTGGCAACTTTCTGCTAAAGACCAAGAAGAGCTGCTCTCTCAGCCCTTGAAGGAGCAGATATAAAGCAATGCCCCGTTTCTTTGCTGTAGGGACGGTGCTCCATGCTCGTTCAGTGATGGAAGCAGCAGCAACCTGAACTCGGACTAGCGGGAAAATCTTCCCAAAGCTGTTCACATGCTCGGGCAGCCCGAAGATCAGGAGCTTCACTGCAATGAGACACCACCAATGCCAACAACCCTCCCTCTGTTCTCAAACCGATCAGAATAAAAGTGCTCCATTTCCAGCTATTTGTCCCAAACTGGCAAACCCCGGAAGCAAAAGCTCAGCCCAATTCTGTTACCTTGCATTGCTGAAAGTGATGGAGCAGCATGAACCCAGCTCTGCCAGGGTGCTCCTCTAGTCCCCCACCTCACCGTCAGCTACCACAGGTGCCACCAGCCAGAGACTCTAACGAGTAAATCATCACTTCACTAGCGAACACTCAAGTGCTTGTCCAGGAACAAAAGCAGTCACATCATAAACCGAGGGTGACATCAGCAGAGGGATTGTATTTCCTACAGGGGTTTAAATGTCATTACTTGTGACTAGAAATTGGACACTTGCAATAAAAGTTACTCTAAATTTTAATAAGAGACATAATTCCAGTTTTGTGTAGACATATTTCACTTCCAAAGCCTTTCTATTGCTCAGTGTCACAATGACAGAAATAAAGGGAATAAGCAAAACTCCTAACACAAAGTGAAAAACTCATTAACAACTTTATTATTAGCCTGACTTACCAAGTCGGGTGCTAACAAGGTGAGCAGTAGAACTCTGGATTGTCACTGGAAAGGGTCTCTATGGCTCAAACAGCATGATCTACTCGAGGCCCCATTATTCAAGGTCTCTGCATTGCCCTCTTCCATTCTTATTCAAAGTTCTGTTCTGCATCTTCTTCTAAAATTAAAACTCAAAGCTATCAAGGACCTAAAAGCATTATTTCATCATTCTGTAGTTAAATTGCTGTTTCACGCAGCACGAAGCACAACACAATCTGTGCACCTTCACCAACCTGACATGCAGTTATGATTTCCCACACCCAGCTCTGGGCTCTCCAAAAGCAACATATCCAAGACTTCTACACATGCACATTGGGCCAGATTTAATCTTTCTGTGAGTTACATGGTGTTTGCACAGGGTTGAGAAATAGTAGAAATAAAACTTTTCTTGGCTGAGGTACATGCAACATGCTGTGCACTTTTTGCTATTAATGACTCTTGGTGAGTACACTACTAACCTGTGTATTCCAGAACGTTCTGAATTAGGCACACAGCAATTTTCTTGATGTGGACTGTTCACTGAGTTAAAAGGAACCACTGAAATACCTTTAGATTTAAATGCTGACTTTTTAATTTGAAAATGTCCATGTAGCAAGGAAAGAGGCAGAGGAGAATGAATAATCCAAATTTAAGGACACAAGTTAAAGATTAGTTTCTTTACCTGGGAAGCAGTTTAGCTCCCTGACTCTCTACTGCCAGTAACACAAACATATGTGATGATCCAGTGCAAGACCATTAACGCAAAAGTCCTCAGTTTCCACAGAGCTGACAGCCCACACCTCTCATTGGATTGTGGCTTCCTCAATTCCCTAACAGCTGTCACCAGCAAAAACATTATTTACCCTTGTAATACCTGCAGGTCAGGGAGTAATGTTATCTCCCTCCTGGGATTTGCACCTCAAAGGGTTCTGGCACAAGGCAAGGCCTGTAGAACTAAAAATGGAACCAAGATCTAAGTTCCATCTTTCTTCTCCTTCTGAGATGCAGCACATATCCCCGTCAGTGGAAACTGTGACACCCACTAACGTGTGTTACAGACCTGTGCCTATAGATTGCACAACCCGAACTCTGTGAGAAGCAGGAGAAAAGGGAGGAGAAGGAAGCAAGGGACATGGTCTTTAAGGTCCCTTCCAACCCTGTAACAGACAGACACAGTGCTGTGCTGTTACAAAGCACAGCTAATCCAGACTCCGGACTCTCAACCAACACCATGCCTCTGCTAGCTGCTCCTGCTATTTAAACTTGAGGGTTTAGCAGTGAGCAGGCTGAGCTGGCAGGCAGAACTGGAATAGGGCAGCACAAGGAAGTTAGGCAGCAGTTAAAAATGGGTTAGTTTTTCAGAAAGAAAAGTGCCATATTTTCCTTAAATGAGGGTAGTGGAATTCCAAGGTGAGGTGAAAAGCCTGGCAAAAGTCATGAGTTTAGGCTGGTACTGGGGCTTATGATGCTGACAAAAGCAGTCCTTGCGCTCAGGGACAGCTTAGGACTGATGGTTTTTTGTTGCTATTCTTTTTTTGTTGTCTTCCCATCCTGAGCAATATCCAGGAACAGTGCCATCAGGTGTGGACCTCAGAGAGGAATTTTTGTCTTCAACCCTGCTGAAGATACATATTTTATATTATTTCCTTTCTTTTGCTTCATTAGAAGAACTACAAAAAGATGTTTTTTACAAGAAGCCTGAGTGTACATGGAGCTTGTGTACAATCTGCAGCCACGCAGACCTGAACCAGAACTGAAATTACCTCTGACACACTCATGTGAGGGAAATCTTGTGGGCTTGGATCATTCCAGAAATAAGGTTGCTTTACAGCTACAGGAACAACACATGGCCAGAATGCGTTCTAAATGAGTAAGATACAGTCTGAAAATCAACTGCTAATTGCTTTTACAATTTGTATTTTATAGTAAAAAACATCCTTAAGACCTTAGGAGGCAGAGCTGAGCCTGGAAAGGATTTTTATGGTTACACTGTAAACCTGAAAGCAGGAACGTACAACAGAACTAGTCTATTACATCTCAAACGTTGATCCTGGGTTCTGCCTCAAGCAGCTGGGATTATTTCTCCAGTTAAGCAAGTTCCTGTTACTAAAACCCACTCTGATATTTAAACAAATTTGGAGAAGATGCTGAGTAGTCACTCTGCTTCACAGATAGCAGGATCATAACTGTATTATTTGATGGACTTCTAAGAGAACACTTGAAATCTGGGCAAAGAAATTTAAAATATCAAGGTCATATTTACATTCCAGGGTAATAATTAAATACTTAATATCTTGTAGTTTCACTATTCTAGTTTTTTCTACACACCAAAATATTTAGTCATGTGAAAACCATCTGTAGCAGCTGGAAGACATTCATTTGGCCCACCAGGATCAATTAGTTTAAAAATACATAAATAAAGTGTTCATTTTATTTCCAAAAGCTGCTGCTCTTGGTTCGCTTACGGTGCTGGTGATTAATGCTTATGGAAGGTTCTCAAAAAGAGGTATGAGATGCCAGTTTCACAAACATCTGTTAAGTAAAACAAGGCTTGTGTTTAGGTTAATGCTCTTCTGGACTAACCCAAGTCATTATTCACAGCAATATGAAAACCAGCTTGCAAACACTTCAATCCCTATTTTTAGTCTTTCTCCTATGCTCTCAAATCCACAATGCTGAAATCTGCTTCTAAAAATTGATGAAAAGAAATTTCACTTCAGGACTGGGGTTCAGATACCTGTGTTTAAGGATTACAAGACCTAAGTCGTCAAGCATGTCTTTTCTCTCCAAGAAGTTCCTGCATAATCTTCATAGAGCTTTTCAAAGTCAAGTAAACATGAGGCACAGCTGAAACAGTAAAAAGGGTTGAATTTGGCTTAGTGTCCATAGGGATCACTTCCCTGGCCAACAGCTTGCAAAGGGTTATTTCTCGGCTCATCATTTTTCTTTTGCTGGAAGATGCTGAGGTTTTAGCGAAGTTTCTGCAGAGCATGCAAGAGAATTCAACATTTGCTCAGCTAATGAGTTAAGTCATCACAGCTCTCCAATGGCTTGAAGATTATGGGTGTAGGAAAAGGGAATGCTCAGAGAGGGGAACTTCTGAGCAGTCACCACCAAACTGCGGTTAAAACAGACACCAGTGACTCTATTCAGCTCCCAAACCTCAGACAGTTTCCATTTTCTCAATAACAAAGCATTTTTGTGGAATGAGGTAACAGCCTCCATCTGCCAGGTCGACATCTCCACTAAGATTTCTCAAGAGTGTGGCTGACGAGGGCTGGCCAGCAGAGTCAGCATGGCGCGAGAGGCAGGAGAGTCCCTTCTGCCTGGGCAACACAGGGACGTGCTGCAATGGGACAGACATGGAGAGGAGCCCCTGTGGCACCATCACCCAAACTCTCCTGGGAGTTTGGTTCACAAGCAGCCTGGAGCAAGCTCCACACACCACACAGCTGAAGAGTTAAAAGGCCAAGAATAGGGTTGAGACTTGTCACTATGGATGGCCAGGGACAGGCAGGAGGGAGCAGAATACAAATAGGTACCACAGGTCCAACAGCCCATCGTGAGTCCGTCATGAGCACAGAGCATGTGATTTAGAAGCCAACACGGGTCTGCAGGCACACACTGTGAGGTGCACAGTGCAAAATGCAATGCAGACATTCTGCTCCCTGAGGACAGCCCATGGGACTGGCCACTCAATTGCGATACACTCTCCCACACCTGAAATGCCTAAAGATCTGAGGCAGAGCAGTTAAAGCATCCGAACAGAGCCTAGGAGAGGGTTTGGTTTTGTTCTTGACTTGTTTCTTGAATTTGGCAGCTCGTATTTTGACACCTCAGTTCCAGGGATGCTGAGCACCCAGTCATTCTTTTGATTTCACGCAAAGCCAGCTCAGTTCCTCTGAAAAGCAGACCTTCATTTAGATCCAGATGAAGATTCCTGCTCCTGTCAGGACCCCCTCATCCGACACTTTTGCCTCCCTGTGAGAGGTCGGTCTCTCAGCTTCCTCACAATTTTGAGACTCTCTGCTCCAGGTTCAACCCCCTGACATCTGGTTCTCCCATCTAAAGCAAGGCAATTTTCCAGTTGGTTTTCTGATGGCCTTTGCATTCTTGTAACGCTTCCTCATGAAGTTTAGAAAACGTTAACACTGACCTCCTCACTCTCTTGTGTAATTCCAGCTGTGTGCCCAGGTGGATGCCTGGTGAGTGGCACCTTCTTTCCCAGCCAGGACAAAGCATTTCTCAAGCCCATTTTCTTCCTATGAGGAATGCTGCTGTCAAATCTCAAAAATCAACACTGCTAATACTAGCCTTCTACAAGGTCAGCCAAAGAGGACTTCCATCATGGATGAGCTTTGCTGAAGAACGCTCCCTGGGGATTATCAGAATAGTACAGTAAAGCCCAGATGGCCACAATGTGCTGAGCACATTTCCCGCAAACACAGCGGCGAAGCAGAGGCCTCTGCAAATCAAAGTCCCTGATTTCTGCCATCTGCTAAACACTGAGGGCCAGGCCGAGGCCTTTGGGAAAGGTCAGGATAGTCTTACAGGCTCTCAAGATACTGCTTTTGGTCTCCCTATTTTCTTCTCCATTCATTCGTTAGAAGATACTAATCTCTCTATAAGGCAGTTACTTGGAGCCAAGACTTTAAATATTATTGCAAAACATATGCTTAAAAGAGACTAGAAATTATGTTGGCAGTGTTACAGAGGGGAGCAAAGCACAGCTTTGGGTCAAAACAAACAAACAAAAAAAAAATCTAAGCTAGTAAGCAATTCCCATGCAATAGTTTAGGAGAGCCAGCAAAAGCTTCTTCTAGAAAGAAAACAATACTTTGAGAACGAAGCTAATGAGAATTGGCTCTTGGAAAAATAAAACAGCTAGTAATGAGCCAGAGTATTGCCAACAGCACATATCCAAGAGAATCTTTCTGGGAAACCGACCCAAGCCATTACATTGGAAAGCCCTGAGGGACTAGGGACCTTGAGGCTAAAAGCTGGCAAATTGCTTCATCAGTTAAGGTTGGTCTCAATGTTTTCTACTGTGTAAAAATAATTTGTTTTAGCCTACAGGTCTCTACAGAGCACTGGGTAAATTCAGGCTACTTCCTTTGGGAAGGGAAATGGAGAGCCTGGCAGAGCCCTGCCCAACGGGACATTTTCAGGGGTTTCCCACCATCACTGACAGCCCTGCAGCCTAAGGCTGGCCTAGCACACTCAGGCCATTGGCTCTGCTCTATTCCCTGTGCACCCAGAGGGCTCTTCGGAGCTGCTGCAGCACACTGGGCACCACACACCAATTACCAGGGTGGGAACATATCCTGAGCTGCTCTGGTCAATGTTCCAACAACAACATGATGAACGTGACTCCGTCAAACCATCTTCTGAAGGCTCATTCACCCAAAGTGGAAACAGTCAGGGCAATGATCCAGATACATCTTGTTTTCCAGAGAGATAAGAAAGAGACCTTTTTCTCCCTCTCTCTTTCAGAGATTAGTTCATGCACCCACCAGGATCTAGGTGCCAATTCAGAGTGGCAAACACAAGGTCTGTCTTTGCAGCCCACTTGTTCATTGCCAGCCCAGCTCCCCAGCCACAGGACTGTACCAAGAGCACAAGACAACGAATGTGTGCTCCAGCCAAGCTTCTGCATCGGCAGAGAAAATACCCACACTGGCAAAGGATGTCAAGGTGCTGTCTAAAGACTTTCTTTCTCTTCCAACTCCTCTGATTCATGTTGCCATCTTCCTTGCAACTGACCTAAATAACATGTTTGGGCAGCACTGGAAGTGTTTCCATCTCATACTGCAGTAACAGTGAGATCTCTGCATCTGGAAAGGGAATTTCTCAGGGAAGTCACACCACAGGCGGCTTAACAGCGTCCTTCTCAAGAAAGGAACAGAAGCACCCCGTCTTATCTCATCAGTGAGACTTCCTGGCTGCAGGAGAACAAAGGTTGCCCAGGAGCAGGGAAAACACATACTATGTCTGTGCCCAAGCCCCAGGAGATCTGAACAATGTGGGCAGATTACTCAGTTACCTCATTTCCAGGTGTGCTGTCAGCATGAGCCATGACTGGTTTGGAACGAAAGAGGTAAAATTATTCCTAGATCTGGACTTGTCTGCATGGTTTGTGGTAATTATTGCTCAGTAGCCATGAATGCTTTAATGCCATATCACATTCTCAGCCCTCAGTTCTCTCTAACCTTTTGGTGACCACAGACCATTCCACTGCAGAAGGGGCTGAAGGACAGTGTGCAGGACCACACTGTCCCTCCAGAGCCAAAGACCTCAGGAAGGCAAAAGCAAAGAAAGCCACTGTAGAAGGACTTGAGTAGGTCAGCCCTCTCCACACATACAGTCAGTATGTGTGCTGGTAACATACAGGCACCTGAACCAGCTTTATTCCCAGACAATTACAGACCTGTCCAGCTCTTCGCTGCAGCACCACCTGTAACTCAGGTGTCCAACAGCCATGCATCATGAATACAGGGGCAATCCCATCCCTGTCACTCCACAGTAATACTCTCCCAATCTCATTCTTTCCTTTACCATAAGCTGGGGCACTCCCAAGAGCCACATAGATACCTCCTATCCTTCCAACCCCTAGTAGAGCATGGATCTCAGTGTTACCTTACGGCGGCAGCCCTCACAGGGTGTGTGCCCAGCAACTGAAAAAGCCAATTGAAAATGCATTTATTGCCAACAAGGAAAGTGACTGTGGGGAAATACAGAAGAGTATTCCAAAGCTGCACAGACTGACACAGCACTTCCAGCTTTCAGGTGAGGAAGTGCTCACCTGGGGCTTGTGCACTATACCTTGCAAGGCAGGCACTGGATCCTCAGCAGCCTAACAGATGCCTTTCTTATTCCGAAGATACACATAAATACAGATACAGTTCCTCTATTGCAATAGAAAGGAAGTTACACTTGATCCATACCAGTTCCTTTTCAGGCAACTGAGCTTTAAAACTAAAGCAGAAAACCTGCCAACAAAACTTGTGCATCTTTGTGCTACAGTTAGTCCATAACAACTAGTCTGCATGTGTTATCTTTAGTTTTTATTAGCTCATATTTACTTTGGCTGCACATCCAAGCAGTCATTTAAACAGGGTGAGAGAGGAAAATCTTGGATTCTCAACAATGGCCAAGCAGTTTAATCTGCCACTGGGGACAATGACTTGACTCTTATCAGCGTGTAGCGCTGGCAAGGTCAAGTGTAACATGTGCTGAAGGAAGCACTAAGGAAGCAGATCTCTGACCGTTCCAACAACACCAAGCATTTCCCTGAGCTATTCAGAGGTCTCTTTGCCCCTCCTGTGTACAGAAAACAGCTCCAGCTGTCCAGTCACCTGCGCTGGCTTCTGCACTCACCGGATTAATGACACTGGTGGCCGCCAACAGCTCCAGGTTAGATGCAGTACGTTCCTCATTCCTCAAAGCTCAGATGTTAACAGCTAAGTTAGGATGTAGTCAAGATCATGTCCTTGGAACCAGCACCAGGTTGGTGCTGGAAGGTAATTTATATTCCTGAGCAGAACTGGCACTGGGCAGACTGACCATAAACATCAACAAACTGTTGTTTCAGCCATGACATCAATCAGAAGGATCCAGAATGATATCTATCCATGCTGCTGATTTAATAATTTTTTTTTTTGTATTTGAGAAGTTCAAAATACTTCACATAAAAGAGTTCTACAGCTTGCAAGCATGGGACAATCTACAGTAACATATTCGGAGGCAAATAAAAAATGAAATTTATTAGTGTTAACAATCAAATGACCAGGCCAAATCAAGTCAAAGTGAGACTACACTAAGAACAAGAACGCAAATTTCAGGATTTTTATTCCATTGCTCTTTGGATTCTGTGTTAAGACATTTCTAAATAACTCTTGATTAACTATTAATTTAGCCCTAATGGACATGTCCTTTTGATCACTCCCAGAGCAATATTATCCTCTTGGTGGGCCCCTGTGAGTAAGGGCAAAATCATTTGATAAAATCATTCTTCATTTAGCAAGTATCAACAGACACAAAGTGGTCACTCAGCAGAGGCAGTTCTGCTGGGGTGAAATACAGGAAGGTGGAAGCCATGTGGCATTCTCCAATTTCCCATTTCCCTTCCCAATCAGACCCTTGATATTTTCTTCAACAGGAAAACTGACACTCCCCCTCCATGTAAACTGCTGACAATTGTATTTTACACCTGGTAAAACCAGCGCAAAATGGAAGGAAGAGAAGAAACAAAGACCAAGGACTTTCCTATGCAACTACATCTCCATAGAATGAAGTATTTTCCTTTCTACCACTTCTGAGCAGACAGAGTCCAGTAAACCCCAGCCTTCATGGGAAATGCCCCCTCCTCACTGGTGAGTGGCTGCAGGACAGTGCCCCCAGAAGCAGCTTCCCGGAGTGCAGACACAAAACCAACACAGCCCGTGCAGCTTGGCCCCTCTGCCCACAACCTCCAGCCGTCACACTCACTTTAAAAGTGACCCTAAAGCTCTTGGTAATAATATGAAGATTAAATACTACTGGCAAAGCTTCTCTGCTGCCTAACAACTGGTCTTCTCCCTTTCCTAGATACAGCTGGTATCTAGAGTTATAGCTGTCCCCTCCTTTTGAAAAAAAAACAAACACCTGAGTAAAATTCTTAAATTTATTTTGATGACTTCACCAAGGCAAAACGTTATAAAGTTCTCTCTGAATTTCTCCAGTTTGGCCATAGAAAATGCACCTATTTCAGCAGAAGCAAAGTCCCCTAAGGAATGAGGTGTAGCCGCTTGCACTCTGAGCAAAACTGCAAAGATCACTGGTAGCACCTTCCTGCCAGAGCACCTGGGCACTGTGGTGGGTGTGGGCAATCCAAGAACAGCCCATGTCAGCCAGGGATACTGAACATTGAACACCAGAGGAGAAATGATTTCTTACTTGAGCAATTAAAAGGAATTATGAAGCTGTTTGTCCAGTTAAGAGGTTTGGCTTTTATTCAGAGCAGCCAGACCCCAGTTTTCTGGGTTTCTTCCTTATCACACAAAAGGTGAAGCAGTGAAGCAGAGCAGCAAGCTTTAACTCCTGTCTCTCTCCTGAGGATACTGCTGCAACTGTGGCTCTTCAAGCACAGCTTTGTGCAAGTTATACGTAGCAAAAATCCTACAGGCATCAATGAGGATCCTGGTGGATCACAAAGAAAATCTTGTGCTTCAGTGCTGCAATTACCATAGAAGTCCTTTTTAAGAGGGAGGGCATTGAAAACACTTTGAGCACTGAGAGTAATCAATTTTTTTCCATCTTTCTGCTGGCATTTCAAACACCAGCCAGCTGTGTAACAGCACCAACTCATCCGCAATTAGGAACATAGCAGAAAGCATTTTACCTCATCAGGCAAGCAACAGAGCAAGCAAGAGCTGGCTGGGAACAGAACTCTGTGCTTCCAAAGTTGGTGCACTGGGAATTTTGGTAACTTGCCTGCAGAGAAGTTTTCTCTGGCTCTGTCAGTTAAGGGTTCACCTCAGTCTTAAAGCTGCTATGTCCAAAACCAGAAAACAACATCACTGAACTCATATCCCTCAGAAATCAACTGACAACCAGTGAATACTGCCTCCAGTCATACAAGGCTAGTTACACGATGGATAAAAAAACATGTGTCATCAGGGATACCACGATGACACCAGCCAGGAAAGAGACTTCTGCCTTTCTTCCCCAGGATGACCTCAGAGAGCTGAGCTATCCTGCTGCCAGCTGTGTTCTCAAACAGCACAGTTGCTCCAGCGCCTGCTGTAGAAGGAACCACAGCGCAAACCAAGAGCTGAGCTGAAGGCAGATGTGCTGCAGGAACAGCAGCAACCTGCTGTCCTCCCAAAGACTGGGGAACCACAGCAAGCTTCGGCACTCTACTCACTGCTCGACTCTTTGGAAGCTGTTCTGTACGCAGGGGAAAAAGACAGATTTCACCCCAAGAGTCAGCTCAAAAATCCAACAGAGACAGGAGCGCTCCAGAAGTTGAAATCGTGGAATAGTTCACAGGGCCTCCTGCTAGGGAATTCTGGCTGTTTCTAAACACTGCCCTGCCTTCAATGTGTCCCACCCCATCTTTATGCACAGGTTTATGGAGTTCATATTCCAAAACATACCTTTTCTTGTAGAGCATCTGCTATAATTAGTGCCCACAACTAAACAATATCACCTATATTTTTGTCTCCTGTGCTATGCCACCGTTTAAAAAAGTGTACAAAATTACAGACCCAGCTGGTAAGAAATGAAACTACTGCAGACAATTCTATGCCTCAAAGAAAGTGGTCAGCAAGAAAAGCAAGGGAACAATACAGTCTCCATGCTAGGAAAAGGAAAGAGGATGGTACAAAAATAGGACAGGAAAAAGGTCAGACTTCCTCTTTCCTGCTGTCCTGCCTAGCATGAAGTTAAACCACTCATTGATAAAACCAATCAGGGAATAAGGGCAGTTTCAACACCTGGTGAGCTAGGAGAGACACAGATTTCTAATGCTTTTTCTAATTTCTAATACTTTTCTGAGAAGTCAGAAAAGTAAAAGGAATATCCCTACACTCTTCCCTAGAGGCCTGTGCTGCCACCAGGATGCTGCATCCACCCGAGCTTCGCCCGTCCCTCTGCTCCTAGGAATTGTTTTCTACTTTGGAAAGATTCCTTTATCATTTTCAAAAATGGGAAAGGTGAATGCAGCAAGTTCAGATTGCAGTACAGAGACCTCCATACCAAATCCTGCCCTATGAAGATACGTAACCTCGGACAGGCCATCTGTTTGTGCTGCAAGTCTGTGGAGAGAAATTCCTAACACCATGCTTCGCTCAGGCTAACTGCAAAGTGTATCCAACATCTCCATGAGTTCTCATGAAAGAGTCAGTGATTAATGCAACCACAGGTACGGAACCGGAAAAAGATAAAGAGAACACTAAAAAGTTACCTGTACGAAAACAAAATCTGAAACATAACTGTGTCGAGGAAAAAAAAATTGCAAAGATCCTGAGCTATTTTTTAATGTGAGATCCAAACTATGACTTCCGAGTCTTTGTCTAACACACACACACAAAGCAAGGCTTACAGTCTTTTCCCATAGCTACCCTGGGATTCTCTGGAAAAACAGCAACCACTCCGGATGTATTGAAAATTTTCCTGTGCTACATTTGAGCATTTGGTTATAGTTTACTCCCGGGTCTGTTGGTTGGGTAAAGTCTCAATACTCTCTTCATAAGAAACAGCTCAAGCTCTCAACTTCACAGACTGGGAAAGGGGCACGGCCCAAAGACCGTGGCTTTTTCCTTTTGGAAAGCGGTGTGAGCGGTGCTGCCGGAGCAGACAGAGCTCTCTGGGAAGCGACGTCCCAGTACCTCCATCGTGATCCCGGCAAAGTCTCGGGAGTTGCCCCGACCCCAAACGGCACCGGGGACATGGTGCCTTCCCTTCAGCCCCAAGGGGCACCCCCTCCACTGCCCGACCCGCCCAGAGCTGCGGGGCCACAGCGGGCGGCGGTTGCCGCTCCCGGCCCGGCTCTCGCCGCCTGGCCCGACCCACCTTGTCGGCGTCCCGGGGCCGCGCTGCCGCTCGCTGTACCCCGGCGATGGGCAGACTCAGCTCGGCGCTGGTCCCCAGCCGCGAGCGAGGAGCTCGGCCCGGGGCGGGGCGGGGGCGGCCCGGAGCCGGCTCGGCCGGTGCCCGCCCAGCACAGCGCTCGGGCGCCG
>VZRN01005389.1:1277341-1307995 GCA_013397935.1 Dasyornis broadbenti
CGTTGCCTCTGACGTCTGCCCTGGGCCCCGCCCCTTCCGGCGTGCGCCTCGCGTGTCCCCGCGCGGCCCCGGGAGCGACGCGCGGAGCTGTTGCCGCCGCCATCACAGCCATGTCGGCCGCCTTCAGGAAAGCCGCCAAGGCGCGGCAGCGTCCCCATCGCGAGCGGGCCCAGGTCAGTGCACCGCACCGCACCGCACCGCACCGCGCCGGGCCCGGCCGGGCTGGGCCCGGCCCCTCGTGGGCCCTGCCGGCTCTCCCTCTCGCTTACTCTCCCTGTCTCTCCCGTAGCCCGCCGCCCGGACGAAGCTGGGCTTGCTGGAGAAGAAGAAGGACTACAGGCTCCGCGCCCAGTGAGTGCGGCCGCGAGGGGCGGGCAGTGCTGGGTGGCTTCTCCCCGCGTCTGGGGCGTCTTCGAACTATGAGCATCGCTGGGAAGGACTCGGAACCTCAGTAGGGGTGAACACGGAGAAGCTGCTAAACAGCTAGTGATTGTTGGTTTTTTCCTTCCCAGTGACTACCACAAGAAGCAGAATGCTCTCAGGGCGCTGCAGAAGAAAGCTCTGGACAAGAACCCTGATGAGTTCTACTTCAAAATGATACGTGCACAGGTCAAGGTGAGAACCTCCATTGCCTTCCATCAGGATTACACCTTGTTGCTCTAAGTAACATTTTTTTTCCCTACCTTGCTTTGATTTTAATTTATGAATAATTAAATGAGAAAAATTGCTTTGGTGCTTGTGGAAGGCTTTGAAGAAGATGACGGGCCAGGGATAAAGTTCTTCTGCTGTTATTAGCAGGCCCCACAGTACTCTCCAGGTGGGATGCGCTGTCTATAAGTACTGTATTTGTCTGGTTGTAGGATGGAGTCCATGTAATAAAGCAGCCAAAGGATGAAGTGACCCCAGAGCAGGTGAAATTGATGAGAACACAGGATATTAAATATGTAGAAATGAAAAGAGTTGCAGAAGCCAAGGTAATAACTGACGTTTTTATTGTTTTCTAGTTTGCTCAGACTTGGTTTTTACTGTATTGTTCTTGTTGCTGCTGGCTGTTGTGTTTGTTCAGTGATATCTGATTTGATGCTGGAAAGGACAATGGAAGTGTCAGTGGACTGCTGGATACAGAGCCTAAAGGTGTAGTGATTATCAAAAATTACACTGTGCATCATTATAAAACACAGTGATTTTTATGTAAATTTCCAGATATTAAACATATATTTCTGCTTAACATGTTTATAAAGAAGTCACAGAATCACTGAGGTGGTTGGAAGAGTGCTCTGCAGTTATGAAGTCCAGCTATTCAGTCAGCACCACCGTGGTCACCACTGATCCATGTGTCCCCAGGTGCCACAGCCACAGGTGTTTTGAACACTTCCAGGGATGGTGATTCCACCATTTCTCTGGGCCGCCTGTTCCAATGCCTGACTACCCTTTCAGGGAAGAAATTTTTCCTAATACCTAACCTCAACCTCACCCAGCATAGTTTGAGGCTGTTTCCTCTTGTCCTGTCACAGAATCACAGAATTAACTAGGTTGGGAAAGACATTTGAAATCATCAAGTCCAACCTATGACCACCTTGTCAACCAGACTGGCACTGAGCACCACATCCAATCTGTTCTTAAACACTTCTAGGAACAGTAACTCCACAACCTCCCTGGGCCTCCCTCTTTCAATGAAGAAGTTTTTCCCAGTGTCCAGCCTAAACTTCCGCTGGCGCAGCGTAAGACAGCGTTCCCTCATTCTGTCAGTGGTTGCCTGGGAGAAGAGACCAGCCCCCACCTGACTACCACCTCCTTTCAGATAACTGTAGAGAGTGATAAGGTTTCCCCACAGCCTCCTTTTCTCCAGGTTAAACAACCCCAGCTCTCAGCTGCTCCTCCCTCACCAGCCTTGTTCACCTTCTCTGGACATGTTTGAGCATCACAACATCCTTCCTGAACTAAGGGGAGCAAAACTGGACACAGCACTCAAGGTGCAGCCCAACTACTCTTGAGTGCAGGGGAAAAGACTTGTTACTTGAGAGAAGTGACAAACCTCCACCTGGCTCCATTCTCCTGTCAGGGAGTTATAGAGTATGAGAAGGTCTCCCAGTTAAGAAGAATAACCTGAAGTGGGTTTTTGGAATATGGTAGGCAGGCGATCCACAGAAATATGATCCTCTTCTGAAGATATTGTATGCTCTGATGTTGATTCACAAATCAGAATCAAATTATCACTGCAGATAAAAAAAAATCAAAGTCAGCTTTAAACTTTCCTTCATGCTTTTGCTGGCGGTTCCATGGCAATCACTTCCCTTTGCCATACAGAGTTTTGCAGGTGGATGTGTACACTTTGTCTGGGTACCAGCAGGAATCACTGTGACCCTCTGGAAAGGTTGTGAAGACATGTCGTAAATATAGAGTAGATGTGTTTTCAGAGATGAAAAAAGGAAGGAGGAGTTCAGCTATTTATAACCTTGAGGAACAGACAGAAATGTCCTCGGGGGAGGCTTGATTTTACTCGCTTCGAATTTGGCCAAACTTGGACTTTCCGCAGAAAATCGAGCGATTGAAGGCAGAGCTCCACCTGCTGGACGCGGCGGGGAGCGGCCCGAGCCGGCATCTCTTCTTCGTGGACACCGAGCGGGAAGGTGAGGCTTGAACGGGGTGACAGAACTTGTTCTGTCACGTTAATGTGGATTGTCATAGAAGAAAGACACTTCTTTCTTTTCAGGAATAACAATTCAGGTGCTCTAGAAATCCCTTTTGGTTACTAGCTGAGCTATCACTTCTGCAGGAACCATGTTGCTGAGGCACCTGTTGCTGACTGTAGCAACATGTTTGGAAGGTTTGCTTATCAAAGGAGTACATGGGAGTTTATTCCTAATATTTTTTATTCACAGTTCAGGAGTTTGATATTGCCACTCACCTGGACACTGTTCCTGAGCTCGTAGATAGAGTGTACAACCGACCAACCATTGCAACGCTGCAGAGGGAGACAGTGAAGGGACCTACTGATCCTGCCCACCTAAAGGTACTGCCACTGTTTGTCTTACAGATTTCTTAATCTTTTATGTCTTTTATATGACAAGCACTAAAAAGGATTAATTGCACCATTGTGGAAGTGAACACAATTGTCTTCTTAAAACTTTTATTGGTGACACAAGGCAGTAGTGGATGTCACTTAATCACCAAGTGCCTGGAGCCTGCAGTCACATCTTCTCCTAGACTAACATAGAGTACTGTTTCAGTGCACCCCAGTCCACTGTGGGTGGACAACTGTAAGCTGTGATGTACAGGCCAGAAAAGAGTGGTGTGGATCCAATTAGGCAGTGTCCCTGCAAAACTGAGATATTTCTCCTCTATATAAAGGAACATATGCCTATGGGACTACCTTTTCATTAGACTGCTGCAGTTTCAAGTGTGATTTTTTTTTTTTTTTTTCAGCATCCACTGTTAAGTTTCCCCTCACACCTCCCTAAAACTGCTTGCACCCCTGAATAGGTGTTCAGGAAGAAGCTTATTCCAACACAGACATCTGATCCTGATCTTACAGTATTTTTCAGTTTGGTTCTGAGCCTAAAGTGGCTTGAGATTAGTCTCCACCCTTCTTAAAGCCATTTAAGCTACAGTCTCATTTCCTGGCTTTCCTGATTTGAATTGTTTCATGAGTCTTCAGCATGAATTGCTTATGTAATCAGCTTTGATTCTGATGTTTTAGTATCACAGCACTTTGTCCTAGAAGTAGCTATACTCAGCTTTACAGCTGTAGATTCTGCTCAGGTAATTCAGATCTGTCAGACAGTCCTCTGAGTATGAGTTGGTTATATGTAAGGTAAAAATAGTTGTCTTAAAATTGCCGACTGGTAAATTTGTAACCTGTTTTTTCTGACTCAGACGTCAGATAATAAACACCCTGTGGTCCCTTTCCTCCTGCCAGCTGTCTCAGTTTGACTCGTCAGGAAAGCAGCTGGACAAGTTGTAGACTGACTTATTTTCTCCTAAATGTCTGAGTCATATTTTAAGCATGTTGGGATCTGTTCTCCTTAATTTAATTACTTAAATCACACCTGCAGTAATACTGTTTCTGTGCTGGGAAAGCTATCCACTCTCATTAAGCAAACTTGACCCAACAAGTTGCATCATTTTGAGAGGCCTCTGCAGGCTCTGAGCACTTCAGGAATTGGTCTCTGGTCTGTCGTTTGGGTTTGGGTTTTTTTTTTTTTTTCCTTCCTCTGGATCAAGTGGATTTTCATTAGGGAGTTGAATGTTCTCATGCACTCAACATTGAAATTCAGAGAATTTAGACCGTAGTGTCTCGTTCATCTCTGTCTTAAAACAGCTTTTTTTTTGTTTCCAGAAATTAGCTCAGCAGAGGAAGAACCAGTATGACCTCCTGAGGCAGCGCATCGAGAGAGAGAAGGCCATGTTTGTCATCACACAGAAAATCCAGACACGGAAAGATCTTCTGGTGAGGCATTTGGTTCTGGTTCTCCAAGTCTGTTCTGTTAAGGTCATTAGATCTGGTATTGTACATGTTGCATTTGTTTCTTCATTCTGCTTTCATAGTGACACCTCCAGATAACTTCTAAAGATAAGTAATGCCCTTTTAGTTGGGAAAAAGCAAGGAAATGAAGCATTCCAGTAAATTATGTCTGTTAGTCAAGGTCTTACCTTGTTAGTAAGGACAAAAACTTAGCTGTGAAATGCTGCTCACAAGTCTTCTCCAAAATACTGTCACTGGTAGTCAGAAGCAGGGAATCATTTCTGTAAGTTATGAGAAGGTCTTAAAAATCCAAATGACCACAGAAATTACTTGTCTCAATGGGACTTCTGTTCTCTGGTGCTTGTGAGCAAACCAGATTGTGCCTGACAGCCTGAAGAGGAAAAGAGCAGATAAAATTATAATCCCCACCTAAACAGTGCAAAGTGACCATTTTTCATTTATGGTCAGACCCAGACAAGGACTCTGATTTTTGTGGGTGTGGATGGGGGTTTTTCTCCTTCTTGCATGGCAGCAAATATTTGTACTTGTTCTTTTTTCCAGGACAAAACTCATAAAGTAAAGGTGAAGAAAGAAACAACAACTGGTCCAGCTATTTACAAATTCAAGTTTCTGCGGAAACGTTAGCCATTTCATTGAATAGTCGTTACAGTCTTTGCTCAGAAAGGAGGAGGAGTCTCCCTCGGAGGAGGGCTGGTGCCAGCCTGCTATTGACTGCAGCTAAGCACTTCGTTAAAACAAATTACTGTGGGCCTGTGGTAGCCATCAGTGTGTTTCGTGTAATTAACTGATTAATAAATCAGAGTTTGTTTGCTTGATATTTACAGTGGGAAGCCATGAGATTTGCCGGAGTGTCCTCAAGATGCACCATAAACAATCTGTGAACAGTCAAGGTTGTAGTGTAATGCTGGGGAGGTAGGTTGGGCACAGCCCAGGGACAGGAAAAGTTCTTGGGGATTGTCACTGTCAGCTCTGGGGCTGAGCAGGACCTGGCCAAACCCATGAGAGCGGAGGTCAGCTTTTTCAGCTCTATTTTCAAGCAGGTTAAAGGTGAATTATTCTCTAGTCGTTTCCCAACATCCCCAATCTCTCTCATTTCCTATTTGCACTATTCTGTTGTGTGCTCTTCTTTTCCTCCAGAGTTGCTTCAGTTCAAACTGAGGCCCTGCCAAAATTCTGTGTCAGGATAGAATGCAGCAGTGAAGTGTGGGACAAGAGTTTGTCTTCTGGGTTTTCCTTGGGCCAATTGCAGTGCCAGGGTTGGGGGATGTGCAGACACATCCTGAGTGTCCTGGAGCGGCCCAGGCACGTTCAGAGAAGCCTCTGTGCGAGCATTCCTTTTCTTATCTTGCTCTATCGTCCTTTCACTGCCAGCAATGAGCACATGGTCTTCAAGGGGGTAAGAAAAACAAGATGCTCTTCTCAGGCCTACTTTGGGGCCTTTCCAGCGTCTGGGTGATGAAACACGACGTTTTTACATGCTTAAATGCAGCTTCAGACATTGTTCCTGCCATTGCAAAGGTAACTGTGGGGTGGATTTTTCAGGGGGCCATCCACGGCGTCTGCAGAACCCGGAGCCTGGGGATTCTGTAACGGCTGGGAATTACACCGCCGGGTGAGCGGGAGGGAAAACAAAGCCCCCTCTGTGAGCACCGTTCGGTTCGCTTCGCTCGAGCGAAAGCCGCGCCGCCTTTTTCCCGTGGCCGCGGAGCAGGCGCGGTGCTGGGCCCGGCCGGCAGGGGGCAGCAGCGCTTCGCGGCGGGGCCTGGAGCGGGGCCGTGTCCCCCCGCGCCCGCCCCAGCTGGTCCTGGTCCTGGTCCTTTCAATGTTTGCACAGCGCACCTTGGGGTCCCCGTGCAACGGCCGGTGTCTGTGACAGGAAACCCCTTTTAGACTGAGA
The DNA here is from genome assembly GCA_013397935.1 of Dasyornis broadbenti. Taxonomy (NCBI): domain Eukaryota; kingdom Metazoa; phylum Chordata; class Aves; order Passeriformes; family Dasyornithidae; genus Dasyornis; species Dasyornis broadbenti. Next base: position 1,283,725 of record VZRN01005389.1, read on the forward strand.
TTTAAATGGATAAGTGTTTAATCCTTGTCTTTGATTAATTTTACCTGCATTGAGAGCATTACTGAAAAGGATGGGAAAGAAAAGCAGCAATTCTGCTGGGATACCCTCAAGGAATCCTGTGGCAGGAATTGAAAAGCAACAGCCTGGCCAGGCCCAGTATTTGCCTTGTCTACCTCTGTCCCACTGCAGAGCGAGTGCTGGAATGGGTGCAAGTGACCTCTTCCCTGGAAGAAAGGCACCTCTTCCCAGTATGGAGTGAGGTGTTATAGGATGCAGCAGGCAGCTGTAAGGCTTTCTTTGAGTGGTCACTGGTCGAGGGCCACACTGCTTGTCCTGGGGGTAGTGGTGCCCACTGGTACGTGGGAGCTGAGTACCAGCCAGGATACATAGTCTCATGATCACAGTGCGGGGTCTGGACAGCAAAAGGCGGGCCTATTCTGACTTGCTTTTCCCTGGGAAGCCATGAAGGTCTTAACAAAGGGAAACCAGAGCACTGTTCTATCTGTGGTGGTCACACTGAGCAGGCTTCTTGCTGGACCCTGACCGCCAATGCCTGAGTACAAATCCCATAGGCTGTGGAGCAGTTTATAATCTCGTGGCCACAACAGACTGAAAGGAGGTGCCAGCTCTTGTGCACAAACGTTTTTCACATATTCTTGCCTGCAATGGTGAGGGATTTGGTGGGTGCTGATTTCTGAACTTCTACCTTAGCAGACAGGGCTGACTCGCACCTGCTGCCCTGCAGAATCCCAATGCCATTGAGCAAAAAAATCCATACCTTCTTAAAGACCTTGCTCTTTGATTCCCAAAGCCTTTAGCTTGGTTTCCTCATCCTACAGCACTGAAATGTTTCTGCAAGGGCCTGGAAAGAGCCAATACCTTATAACTGAACCAAAACCCCAACCCACTCAGACACAGCACAGGATTTAAAGTGAGACTTTGGTGGGATCTGCCATCCTCTAGCTGGGCCCTCATGGGGAAGGACAAGAAGAAAATGCCCACAGGTATTTTCTGTTTGTAATAATTATAGCATCAAAAGCTGAACCAACAGGTTCTTTAGCAAGGAGATTCCCTGAAGCTTGAAAGATACAGATATCAAAATACCCCACAGATTCACAGCTCAGGTTTCAGGTGACTCAATAATATTGTGCCGTATAATAATTTAATGTAATTCCTTGTTCGAGTTCTGAAGAACTCAATTGATAATGACTGTCTATAAAAGTTAATAGCAGACTACACTTGCAGGATTATCTCTAGGCAGCTGCAACGATATATTTTACTAGCAAGAGAACCATCACCAGCCCTTAGGCTTCTCAGGTGCTTTCCTGTAGGCCCCATTTTCCGAGCCTGAACCAGACTGGAGACCACAACAGGCTCCTTGGGGCACAGCAACAGCAGCTGACTTGCCTGGGAAGGCTCTGGAGCCCCCCAGGACAGCCACTGCAGGGCCATGTGGGCCATGTGCTGTGGCAGCCAGAGGGACCCCCAGAGCCTCTGGAGGACCCCCAGGCTGTGTTCTTTCAGCAGAGGAGAGCAGGGAGGCTTGATCTTACCATCCCACTGCTCACAGGTGCTGCCCTGCACATTACTGTCTCCTCTCCATGAGCCCGCTGGATCATCCCACCACTCACCCTCCAGATGCTGCCGTTCCAGGGTCACTGGTGGGGCTGTGGACTTGGGTGCAGGGTTGCAGGTGTCTCCAGCTGCAGGACTGGCTGCCCTGGCCCTGCTGTTGCCTAGGACCCTACAGCCAGGTTCAGCTGAGGTGTCTTGCCCAAGGGCACCAAGGAGAAAAGGGTGGTGAAGTTCCTCCACTCAAGCCTGAGCAGCTTCACAGCAGGGAGTTGAAAGAGTAGAATGTAAATCAGGAATGACTAATTGCTGCTCAGCATGGCTGCCCTAAACCTCTCTGTTCCACAGCTCCTTGGCCACCTGGACCTTTCCCCACCTGATTAGAAGCAACACGGGGCTGCTAATGTCTGGCAAGGGCCTGGGCACAGGGTACCATCCCTGTTCATGCTGCCACACTTGGACACAGCCATCCATTTCCCTCCAAACAAAATGCTCCTCTCCAAATTCCATTACAGAAGGTTTCAAATAAATAAATACCTGCCTCTGCTTCTGTTGGGAAATGCTAGGCATCAAGAGTAGACCTAGGGCTGAGCAAGGTGAAAGCAGCAAATACTTGCTTTGTTGTCTCACAGTTCTATACCTGAAGCCGTTAGGGCCTTGAGAGAACCCGGGTGAGCAGCTTTGCTTCAAGCAGGCAGGAGCCCATTATTTAGTGAGAACCTATTCCCAGGATGTCCCTGGCTTGGCAGACCTAAAGACTGCAATAGTGAATTAGTGCATATAGATCATCATTTACTGAAACACAAGCCCTGATGCACCTTTCTAGGGAAGCACTAATTTATTATGCATTGTTATTAGCTGCAGCAGGGCCTTCATTAGAGCTGGAGTTAAGGTCTGTTTTGGCTGCCTCATCAGCATCAGTGAACTGCGTCCCTGCGAGGTTTGATACAATTTAATTAACCTAATTAAAAGCTCTGATTGCAGAGATGATTGGGGTAGAGCCAGCAGCAACTGCATATTTATAACGAGCTAGAAGGTGTGGGACTGGAGCCAAATGATATGCATCTCTAATGAGCTGGTGCTATTGAAGTGTGGATTTGGAACACTAACATTTATTTTTGGCAACAATGGCTAGTTTATCTTCATGATAGAAACGATCACAGATTGATTGGATGTAGCAGGGAGCTCAGCACTGTGCTCCCTGGCCTTCTTCAGACAACTGGCAGGCCCACACAAGCATCCACAGCCACCGATCTCCCCCTCATACTGCCAACACCTTCTCCCATGGGCACAGCACCCATGGCTCGTCCTTTACGTACAGCCCTGTGGGGGACACAGCACGGACAGGGTGCACCAGCCCCACACATGCACTGGCAGCCTGAGATAAGCCCCGGAAGGTGCCAGGAAGTTTCCCTTCCCCAGCCACCACTTTCTTCAGCCCTCCCACGCCACCACCTTCAGTCTCTTTCAGGCCTCTCGCCCCACAGCCAGGCTGGACTCCTGGTGCAGGTAACCCACTTCTGTTACTCCTCCAGGTATCAAATACTTCATGGCCTGATCTGCTGGGCACCAGGCACAAGTGCCTGGATAACATAAAGCAGCCTGGAGTAGAGATCGGCTATATCCCAGCACTGGGGCTTCATGGCTGCTGCTGCCTGGGCTGGTGAGCACCAGCACCTGCCCTTGGCTTACCCAGTGCGGCCAGAACCTCCTGCCCTCCTATTTAGTGACAGACAGGCTGCCAGCCCCTCAGTCCCTCAACCCCCGCCAGCTGTGTCAGAACATGGGGGTTCCTGGCAGCCCAGGTCAGGGAACCCCCGTTTCTGGGCTGCAGCAGCTGTCATCTCAGTAGTGCCCCTTCTCTCTCCATGTTTAAAGGCTACAGGGTGCTATGGGGAGTCAGGGCTCCAGTGCACCTAGCAGCAGCAGCAGGACATCCCAGGCATTCTTAGCAGCCAAGGAAGAGCAGCAAGTCTGCCGAGCCACTTGGAAAATTTGATCCATGCTAATTATGCTGAAAAAAGCTCTTCTGATAACGAGTATGAAATGGAAGCATAGATAATACTCATCTCTGAGTGCCATTAATCTTTAAAACTGGAACAATAAGTGAAAACACTGCAGGGCATATGAAGCAAGGTGTGATTCACATCTGCTCCTCCGTGGCCGCCTGATTTATTGGCACAAGGCAACTTTCCTGTGCTGTTTCAACAGAGCTGCATTACATAACATCATGGACTGCTTTGCTTTGCTTGCCTTTCCAATCAAAGTATGTCCTCAGAGTTTTTAATGATCTCCTGTCTTTTCCTGGGACATCTCAGGAGCACAGGAGATGAGTCCTCCAAAGCCACAACTCTCCCAGGTCTTGGTCTCTCCAGAGATACCTCTTTCCACCCAGCCATGACGCTCGCTGTGGCAGCAGGGACACGGTTCTCCAGCTCAGGTATAGTGGTGGTGCAGGGAAGGGGGGCTCCCAGGGCCCAGGCTGCTCTATGCCCCACAGGCAGGGGCATGGAGGCTCCCTTTCCATCCCTGCTGGGACAGGTGCTTGCAGGTGCACCCCTCAGAAGCATCTGGGGTACCTGTCCTCTCCCTGCACTGCACAGACCCTCTGTTACTAAGCTGGAGCTCTCCAGGATCTCTGCCACTCAGACACATCTATCTTACCTTTGATGCCTTTTATTTTCAAATAGCTCTCTCTGGGAATGACTCTCTTTTATTTAAATTGTGGATTTGCTGAAGTGACCTTTTAGCTGACTCTGAGGAGAGATGGGTAGCTGCTTCCCGCTGCAGTCCCAGGAAGACAGCTGACCCTGTGGCTTTGAAAAAGTTCAAAGCATCGTTTGCCTTTTGGCCATGCCCCTCAATAGTACCTTTGCATGGATTTTTCTCCCACACTCCTAAAAAGACATCATCAGAGACATTTCCCCTCATGAGCTCTTTAATATTTACAATGACTTTGTGAACAGATAATATATTCCACCTCTTTTTTAGCCTTTTAAAAGCACATGCTCCTTGTGCACTTGGAGGAAGCAGTGAATGTTATGTGCCAGCTGCCTTTGAGGGCTGGGAGGACAAACAGATCTGGGGGAGATGCAGATTGCTCTGAGCCATGCTCGCTGCCTGCCCGCAGCTCCTGGCAGTGTCCCAGGGCAGCCACAGACCTGGGGTGGCCCTGCAGAGTCCCACGTCTCCGACTGCAAAAGTCCTTAGAACCTTCCTCCCAGTACTGACTAAGCCCAAAGCTGATCATCTTGGTAGCTGGAAGACAATCCAAATGCAAAACAAAATGCTTCTAAAAACTGTCCCATAGATTGCCAAGCATCTTATAAAGCCTGGCCATGGGCTTAACTATATCAAAATCATATGGACGCTTTTTGTCAAAATCATTCTAAACCAGGAAGGCAGCAAGTGGCTTACAACCCAGAAGTGTCACAGATGTACTTGTGAATGCTTGTCCATAATTTTGTTTATTCCAGGCTGCAAGTCCAGGAGGGACTGTCAGATCCTGTGTTCTGATTGTCTCTATGCTGCCACCCACTACACTCAGAGAGCCAAGACCAAGTCCAGGAGCTCCAGTTGGGTTTTGGTATGTCAGTCCCGAGGAGGCTGAGCCATGGCAGCAGCAGGAAGGAGGACTACTGATGGCACAGGGCATCCTGATGGCAGAGAATTGCTGGTGGGGAAGATGCCTTGGTGTTTCCACAAGCCAGACTGTGATCTCTGGGGCAGAGGAAGGCAAGAACTCTACGATCCTTGGCATTTTCACTTGGACATAAATTTCTTCTTTGCCTCAAACCTGGTGAACATATAAACTACAGACACATGTGAGCAGACCAGAGCCAGAAATGTCAATGGAGGCTTCAGGGCACCTGTGCAGTATTGCATGTTAGGTGAGAGGCCCCTGGGCAAAGTGCAACCTGCTGCCACAACAAAACACATCAGGCCAAGTGTTCTTTAGGGTAACAATCCTTCTTCACCTGCAGAAATGAGATGACAGGGCTGGTGTTGAGGCTGAGGCTCAGGGGCTGTCCTCAGGGTGAGGCCAGGCTGGGGGCTGGCCTGAGATAGCCCCTGAGGTGGGCTAGCCATAGTGAGGCTGGTGAGGCACACAGCTGTGCAGAGGGGCACATTTTTTCAGTCCATGTTGCCCTAAAAACCAAACGTCCTTGGATGCAGACAATAATGTTTTTATGAGACTCTAAATTCTAAACTCAAATGCTCTTTGTAGTGGTCTAATAGCCAACACGTGTCCCTTCATCTCATGCTGAACTTTTGTGGTCCTACAGGGGTAAAAAAGGCCCTGGTGAGCATTTACACTGAGCACTTTGTTCTCACAGATTTGTACAGCAGAGAGAATAATGTATTGAGACTCTCAACCCGTGCCAGTTTGGCTTCATTTGTCCTTCTGAACTTGCCCTGAGAGATAATGTTTCCTTCTAATCTGCTGCCGTCCACCTACAGCAGGGACCCAGTGAATAATTCTCCCAAACAAGCCTTTATTCTTAAAACTCTGCCTGGCCCTAACCCTTTCTCCCCCTTACAGAGTAATTGTTGTGTTCATTACATGCTAATAGCCCGCGCTGTGTTCCAGCCCACACTGGCTGTGGCCACACAAACGGGGCTCAGCCTGTGCTGCTTTCGGATAATGCTGCTCTTTTGGCGTTATTTGAAAGAATGTGCCAGGCCTCTGAGCACCGGGCGTGCTCGCTCCCAGCCTGCCTGCCCCAGAGCACGAGCCAGGTGCAGAGGCTTCGCAGAAATCAGTGCATCCTCCAAGGAGTCAGGCTTTTCTCTCCACACATGATAATAAATGACTGTTACCCTCCTATGGGAAGAAGACACAAGGAAGAGGAAACAAGACTTTTAAGTCTCTGGTTAATGAGACAAATATTTTCTATTCTCTTCTGTTCAGGTACTTATGTCACCCTTTCACAATGATATTTTAATAAACCTTTGTAAGCTCTACAAATTGCTCTTTATATCTGCAGGAGAAGGGAAGCTCCAGGGGATGAGCAATGTACACATTGAATACACAAGAAATCCATTATCTAGCCTGCTCCTGGAAATCACTCTCTAGAGATATCTGGAATGGGTGCCCCTCTGAAAACACCCAAGGGAGAGGTATTAGTAATTTTACTGGTGGCCTCACAGTGCCTTTCAATAGGACAAAGCTAAGCCAAGGTCAGACCCCATGGTCAGGGACTGACAGGCAGCTTTGTTCCTTTGTTCCTAACCCTGCTCCTGAGCTTAGGAAACGGCCAAGGGTCACTCTCTGATACCTCCCAGAAGGCTACAGAGACAAAAGCCTTCAGACTGTACTGATCTAAACCTCGTAGTTGGCTGATAGAGTGTTCCTGTGTGAAGGGGAGGCTGTAGCAACTGTTACTTAGTGCCAAGCAATGGGTTTGTTTCGACTGACACCTGTCTCACGCGTGGGTGTCACACGGCATATGTCAGTGCTCAGGTGTGGAACAGGGAGCAGGGTGAACACCCGCAGGTGCAGGTGAGCTCATACGTGTGTGCGTGAGTGTTTAGGAGCACGCATGCACAGGTATGTGTTCTGAATGCAATCTGTGTGGGCTGTTCCCAAACTAGTCCATGCACGGCAGGGGGGTTTCTCTCCAGGAAATGTAAGAAAAAACCCCTTTCACATGCAGGTTCACACACGAGCGTGCATATGCAAAACCAGGCAAGTATCTGCTTCACCCCCAGTGTGGGGACAAACCCCGTACAGCTCAAAGCAGTAGAAAATCCAAAAAGGCACCAAGAGAGGCTTGGCTTCTCCAGCCTGCACTCAGGGCTACGCACTGCAGCCCCTGCATAGCCCTCCCTGCCCCAAAGCCTTCCCCCCATCCCCATGGCTCAGCCCCTGCCCTGTTCCCAGGGTTCTTGAGCTCATAGCTGCTCAGCCAGAGCACAGTAGCCCCCGCCACAGGACAGTGTTCTGAGCGAGCAGGAGCTCAGAAAATCTAAGCAGGAATGGCAGTATCCTTTGTGTATCATGAGCCTGGGCTACTGCCAAATTCCTCTGCACCCACTGCCTCTATTAAATGCGTCAATCATTTCTTGGCAATCCAAGCCCCAGAGAAGAGTTGAGAGGCAACTTCAGGCAGTTCAGTTGCTTTCATTAAAAGGTAAAAAATATATGCTGAGCAGGAGCTGGGAGCAGGACTGAGCTCTGTCTGCACAGAGAGCAGGGGTCCCAAACCCTCCCTGCTGAGGAAAAACAAGTGGCAACAAACAACAGACCTTCCCGAGGTCACAGGCTCTGTCAGCCTGTGAAATACCCAGAATAGCCACTGCTCAAGTTGCAGATCCTTTTGTACGCATCTCTGTCTTGTTGGGTGACTGAGAAAGCACAGGGAGAGTGTAAACGTGCAGGGGATGCAGCAATGCTCCTGCACAGCCATCCTGGTGCAGGTGGGCAGGGGTGATCAGCCGGCACCCCACCCCTGGGACAGCAGCCACTTGCCAGAAGGTGCTGCCTGCAGCACAGCCACGAGCTCCTGCCAGTCAGCACAGGGCTGGAATGGAACTGGGACCTGGCTCTGGAGCTAAAACCTGGGGAGAAACTGGAGCTTTCAGCTCCCCACCCTGGAACAGCTGCAGTGGCCAGTGAGCTGGATGGGAAGGTGCCCTTGCTGTGGGCTGGCACCTGGGCTGCTGTGGCAGGGCCAGCAGTGCTGGCACCAGGGAGCAGCAGGGCTCTTGGGAATAGAACAGGAAAGTCCAGGTGACTCAAATATTCCTGGCACAGGGCACAGCCGAGCACAGTGGGAGAGAGGAGGACAAAGAGGCAGGGACCCACTGGAGGAGTCTAGGCAGAGAACTGTGGAGCTCAAGAGTGGGGATGAGGAGCCTGGGGACACCATCAAAAGTGGTCATGGGGGGTCACTGGAGGAAGGCCAGGAGGGGGCCAGGCTGCCAGGTGGTGGTGGGTTTAGGGATAGCAAGACGAGGAGCCACGCTCTGCATGGACACCGGTGTCCTGAGAGGCTCACACCCTGGCAGGGGCAGCTCTGCTTGGGCCACCATGCCTGCTTGGTTGCAACCACAGGGCTCTTGAGACTCGCTGCATGCCTGTGCCACTTCCATTCAGGCAGCTCTGTCTCCTCGCCTGCTGCTCTGTTCCTTCCCTTTGCCTTTGCCTCTTCATGCAGTTGCTTTGATCTTCACTCCAGGGGCTCACTGTTAAAAATTAATGTTTCATGGACGTTGCTGCCTGTGGCTCGAAAAATGGATTTTTTTCCCCCAAGTGGTGGTTCATACCGGGTCCTGAAGGACTGTTCTGCTCCAAGTTAAAAAGGCAGGCCAAAACCTCCTGGGTTCCTCATGCCTTGGTTTAGGGCAGGATGGGACCTGCTCCTGCCCTGCAGAGCTGTGCTGGAGGGGAAAGCTGGGAGCACATCATGGTGCCCAGGCCATCCCAGCAGGCTCTGCCAGTCCCCAGAGCAGCCCTGCCCTCCCGTCTGGGCCCCACCAGGCCTGCCTGCTCCACCAGGGCTCACCTCTGCTGCCTCCTCTGTGTCGGTGAGAAAGGGGCCGTGGACAAGCCTGGGGGCTCATTCCCCTGAGATTAGCAGAGGGGCCAGTGCCAGGTGGAGTGTGCCGTGCCCTCCATGCCCTCTCAAAGGGGCTTTCTCCCCAGGTTTCTCCACAGCCAGGTTCCAGCAGCCAGCGGAGAGCACTGGTTCTCTGAGCTGGTGACAGAGAGGCATGAACAGCAGCAATTCCCCCAGCACCCTTGTCTCCCCTCACAGATAGCCTTGCCCAGGCTTTTCTTGTGGTGCCAGGGGCCGGCAGGGGTCCTGTCCCATCTCTCTGGCCTCTCTCCATTTGGGAGGCTGCTTGCTGTACTGCCTTGGCCAGGCGCTGAGCTGAAGGCAGGTTTGCAGCCTGGGGTGAGCACAGCCTGGGAACGGTCCTCTCTTCTGTCCTGTTGGGTGTTTTGGGAGGGAAGGGATGCAGCGCCCAGGGCAGCAGGGTGGGTGCAGCAGGAAGTCGGGCTTGCTGAGCTGGGTGTGTAGCATGTGGGGATGCTTGTCTGGGCTCCCAAAGCATTTTCCAAACACTTTAATTATAGTGATTTATATGGCAAAAGTGTGGGGGCGAGAGCTTGGGAAAGGCATTAGCAGGTTTGTTCTGAGGGCTCTAATCAGAGTTAGGCAGTGGGGAGAGGGAGGGTACAGCACTGGGGCTGTACCTTGAACTGCGGCGTCAGGACAGGTTTGAAGGATGCAAAACTTCCCAGCTGTGCCAGGGATGGGCTGAGGGCATCCCTGAGGCCTTAGTTCCCAGCTCCTCTGGGAACAGCCCTGGCATCAGGAGTACCACTAGAAGTCCCGTGCCTGTCCCCAGCGCTGCTCCTGAGCCCAGGTCTGTGGCACTGGGGCTTCCTGCCCACGGCCCACCAGGGTGAGCCCAGCTCTTACCAGCCCCAGCCTCACACACGGCTCTGGCACCACCCCTGCATCAGCTCTGGAGGCAGAGCAGGTACACGAGGCCACAGGTGAACATGGCACACAAATGTCTTTACTGCAGTCACCAGAAAATGATCAACAACTCAACAGCAACTCAGTGTTCTTGTTGGTGTTATCTTGAAAATTAATAAACTTGTCTGTTTTTGTTTTGCAAAACATCGTTCTCAAATCCCCACCACATCACACAGAAGCACACTCACATGCACACACACAGTTTCCTGCAGTCCCAGCAGATGAAGAGCCCCCTGTCTCTGCACAGAGACAGCAGCTCCTTGAGCCCTGGAGCTCAGCAGTCAGGGCAACACCACAGGGCATCTGTGCTTGGTCCAAAACCTCAGCCCCCTCCAAGCCTGGCTTGCTGCGAGGAGACTGTCACTCCTACAGAGTCCTAATTGCACTGGGGGAAGTGAGAGAAATACTGGGATGCTGTCATGGCTGGTGGCACCAGGCTGGCCACAGGCACAGCGTGGGGCTGCTGAGCTGAGCCATGGTAATCAGCGGTGTGGGGATGCGAGTGGCACTGCAGTGGTGGCTCTGACCCCTCTGAGCCACCACGGGATGCAGCCCTGGCAGCATGGCCGCAGCACATGTCACTGCTGCTGCAATCCTACTTTTTGGCCTGTTTTCTGATAAATAACCTTTTCCTGTCATTTTTGACAGTGATGTTTATTGATGACTGACATCCCTCGCAGCCAGGTCTGGTCTCAGAGAGCTGTGGCACCCCCATAGCCGTAGAGCAGGAGGAGAGCAGCAGAGGCAGCTCTGCTTCTCTAAGATGCTCACAGCATTCCTAAAACACTTGCTCCCAGGTGTGTCAGGGTGGGCGCTAGCTGAGTCTCCTGGTGGGAACATTGCACCGAGGACAGAGTGCAAACAGTGCTTTAAATAACCATACTTCGTTCTCCTGGAAAGCTGCTTCTGTCAGGGACAGCAGTGCTGGGCAGCCCCACCTCGGCTTCTGCTGTGGGTCCCCTCTCCCAGAAGCCCCAATGGCAGAGGATTCACCAGGACCTCACACCCCAACTCCTGCCCAGGAGACACAAACCTCTCTGCACTACCTGGGGATAATTTGCTGATACAGGGATAAGCAATCACTGCTCTACCCATAGGCTCACATTATCACTTAATTGAATCCAATTGACTGAGAAGCTAAAAGCAGCCTTGGCTTAGAGCACTGCAGATGGTGCCTAGGAGCAGGGCAGCGTGCTGAACCCTTAAAAGCATTGGCATCAAGGGCAGACACAGGCTTGCTCTCCTAAAGTGTCTCACACATCGTTGTGATGACCGGGAACCAGCAGCATGGCAGTTCCAGGGGATATTATTTATCATACTTCAAGACTGCACAACCAACCTCTTATTCTTGCCCTTCTGCCCTCAGCGGGCAGACTCTGCTCCCACAGAGATTTCAGGGGAAGGAAGCGTGCATCTGCAGGGCGATGTGGGGGCAGCCTGGTTCTTAAGTGGTCTAACCACAAGCCCACGCTGCTGGGAACAGAGCCCAGAAGACCTGCTGCCCAAACACAAGCTTCTGTGTATGAGCAGCTGCATCCAGGGCTCCTTGTGAACCTGCATCAGCCAAGCAGTGCTAGAGATGGGAAGATCCAGGAGCAGCTCTGTCACTGCTGTGCCCTATGGGGGAAGTGGGACAGGCACTGAGGTCCCTCCAGGTGCAGGAAAAAGGGAGGGAAGCAATGGCCAGTTGCACCTTTGCCTATGCCTGAGCTGAGAGCAGACAGGGGAGCCAGCTGAAAAGTCCCTGGATGCAGCTGGCACACAACTGTCTGAGGCTGCTGGGGCATCTCCACACTAAATAAAGGCATGAGCTCCACAAACTGTTTTTCTGCTGTGATCCTGACCATTGGATATCACAGGAGTCAGGGATCTCTCCTGGGACTCTGTTTACAATGCCACTGCCCAGACATACTTAGCCTTGGCTCACCTTGCACTGGTCTTTCTGATCTGATTGCATTTTCCAGGAATTCAAGACTGGCATCCCTGAAAAAGGCAGTATATACTTCATTAACTATACTGCTTTCTTGTCCACTAATTAAAATCAAATTGTATCTGATGCACACACCATACTTTGCAGTCAAAGAAACCTGCTTTCCCAATCTGCTCTCTGAAGCAATTTATTTAGACCGCTGAGCTGAAAAGAGTGTAGTCCTGCAAAGACCCCAGGGATGCTGAGGACCCAGCTGGCTGGAACTTCTCTTGGGCTCAACTTTTTGGTTTCATTCCAAACTAGAGCCAGGGTTCCCCAGGGCTGAGGGGAAGAGCATGGGAAAAGTGATCCCAAGGGAACTGAGCCCAGCTGACGGCACACAGTGTGGCTCATGGGAAGGTGAGCAGCAGTCACCCTTGCCCTGCTCCATTTTGGGTCCATCTGTCTCCTCTGCCATGGGCCTGGGCACCAGCACATGACAGCAGCATGTTTGGCTGCCCGGGGAAAAGGAGAGGACGAGTTTCCTCAGAGTGATGCAGTCCCTGCATGAGGGCACAGTGTGAAGGACATGGGGAGCACAGGCACAGAGCAGGCCCTCACGGGAGGGTCCCGGCCGGCTCTGCCAGCCCTCCAGCAGCACTGCAGGATGCACCCACAAATGCCACAGACCCTGTAGCTCAGGCAGGACCTGGACAGATCCTGTCCCTCTGCCCAGCAGCACTGGCAGGTCCTTTTGCCCCCATGCACTAAAAGGCAGATAGTGGGTCCCCAGAAAACAGCATGAGGCTCAGCATGGAGCAAGTCACATAGTAAAGAAGCTCAGGAGAGCGGGGCCAGCCCCTGCCCTGTGTCTCCTCAGTGAAGGCATTACTCTGAGATTTTTTTACCTTAGGGAAAGAGTAGAGTTTCTGCAAAAAGACAAGACTTCCCCTGTGGCCCTTGTGCTGGTGCTGGCAGGAGTCATGTTTAGAGTAATACATCATCAATGGAAGGTATCTAATGATATATTGCCCTAATACATCACCATAGCAACAGCGCTCTAATGATGTATTATTCTAATGTGTTACACAAGTGCCCATTCCTCCGGATGATGTATGGTTGGGATGGCTGTGCTCTGCCAAGCCCAGATGCAGAAAAGCTCTCCTGACTGCCAAGCACCTCTGGGTGCATTGCCTGCCACTGCAAGGGACACACTTGCTGTTTGCTCCCACCTTTGTGGGCATCCTCAGGCAGAGGTGCTACCTTGCCATCCAAGGGCGGGGGAGCTCCTGAACTTCGTGTACATCACAGTTCTCCGGCAACACACACTTGGGCAACCACCATGACCTGTCCCCCCCTTTCCTCCCCTCCCCGCAGCCAAGCTACAGTGTCATTTGTGGAACTCTGAAAGACAATTTAAAAAGCATTCCTTCTCTGGCATTTGGAAAGTCCAGAAGGGGAAGTGACAGGCTGGTTTGTGCATTTCTCCAGCCCCTTCCAAGGTATTGAGGCCACACAGCACCCTGGGTTTGCTCATTAACAATGAAAATACCAGCTGGAATTCTCCTGCCGCCTGTGACAGGGACAGCATTGTTTCCAATTCACACTATCTTTTTGACCATTCAAATGCCATTAATTCAGTCACCCCAATGCGTAGGACAGTTATCTGAAATGTTTTCCCAAACAGCTTAGTGACTATAGAGCAACAATTCATGGAATTGCTTGGAGACATCTGTGCAAAGCAACGCTCAGTAAAGAGCTCGTGGCCGGCTGAATGCTCTCTGTGTGGACTTCAGATTCCAGAGAGGAGCAGGGAAGCTGGCAGACAGAAAGACTGAATGAATGGCAGGACAAATAGTTTCATCCATGCAAATCCATGCCAAGCTCTTAGTGCAGCTGCTGTCAGTGGGGAGCTCTGCCCCTCTGGATTGACATGGAAGAAAATTTCATTGTGCATGGAGACTCTGCCTCTGCCAGACCAGCAGCCGCTCACCATGCAGGGAATGCAGCCACTGGTGTGCTCCATGGCTACCACAAGCATCCAGGTAAATCCTCCATGGCAGGAGCAGGGCCCAGTGAAAGTTCTATGGGATGACACTCACTGTCCCTCTGCTCTGAGATTCCCAGGCCTTAAAAGTCCCTAGAGAGTGGAATCTAGCTACCACCCTGAAGCTAATGGCATCCATGGCTTATTCCTTCATGAAGGAGCAGCAGCAGCACTGCCTGTATCAATACAAGTCCTGCCCAGTGCAGCAGTGGAGTCACCATCCCTGGAGGCTGTGGGGGCAATGTAGCAGGAGTTCTGCTGACTTACACTTCTCCCACAGCAGCCCTGTCACTGGGGTCAGCAGACATGCCTGGGGAACCACATATCATTCAGGTCTCCTTGAAGTACCCAGAGCTGAAGGGACAAGGTGCTTCAGAGGCCCAAACTGGTGACACCGCAGAGCGGTGATCCCCTGGTACAGACCAAAACCTGTCTGGCCAGTGCAGAGCTTGAGATGTGGAGCCTGTTCAGTCTTCCCCAGGCGGTGTCAGACTGTCCCTCAGCCGTGGGCAGGCATGCCACAGCCCTGGCTGTAAGTGTGGGTGTAGAGGCATGCAAGAGGCCTCCCCTCCCTGGGCTGCTTTTGCAAGGTTCCCATGTGGCACGTGAACAGATTCCAATCATCTCTCAACGTTTCAGCAATGACAAATTACAGGAGAAATTCAGAAAAAAAAAAAAAAAAGTGAAACAGAGTGACCAAAAGAGGAATGATTGTATTATCAATAATGTTTCCAGTAGCTGATGGATGAGGACACCCAAATGATTTTTAAGATTTCAGTAGAAACCCTCTAAATGGCAGCACAAAGCAAAATGTGTATTAATCCAGAGACTCCTGAGAAAATCCTCCAGGGACACACACAGCCATGCCAGGCATGGGCCGACTGTGTGCTCAGCATCACGTATCCCACTTAACAGCAGGTGAGACAGGACCTTTTCCTTGTTCCTGCAGAGACAGGAATGATCCTGAGAGCGTTCCAAGAGCATTCCAAGAGCGATGAAAAGACAGACACACTGCTCAGTGGGACCCCCTGCCCCTTTCCTTCCCAGGGCTCAGTGCAAATGCTTCCTAAACCACTCTGGAAACAAGCAGCATTTTGAAAGCTGCCCTAAAAGCCCTCTGCTTTCACTAACATGAAGAGCAGGGAACATCAAGAAAAAGATCACCTCCTAATTCTTTGGGGAATTGAATTTGCAGAACAGGCATCCTGTCTTAAAGAGAAACAAACATTCCCCTCAAAAGGCAGGCACAGCCCTTGCCCTGTGCACGGCAGGACAGACAGCTGATGGTTTCATGATGCCACACGTCCAGCATAGCCTTGGCAATGCTGTTGTGCTGGGAACATATTAGACAATATCGTTGTATATTGAAAACTGGCAAATGTCCAGGCTGGGGTTTCAAGGGATAATTTGTAGATTGAATGTTAATGAGTATTATTGTTATCTTGCAAGGCTGTGCTGAGTTCACTCTGCTGCCCATGGCACATCTCTATTTTTACCCCTATAACAAGCAGAATAGGCCATTCTAGCACAGCTGATAAGTCAGGAAGCCAACTGAAGATACATAAGAAAATGTGTTTCTTTCTGTGCCTATGTCACTGCCTTCCCAAACTCTGCTGCTTCAAACACTTGCTGAAACAGGATCGTTGTTTTACTTGAGTCCTGTCTGTCCTGCCCTCTGCAAACTCACCCAGCCTCATTAGTGCTGCCCCAGCCATGGCACATGGAAATTAGGAGTAGGCATCAAGGGGATCCTGAATAGCACAAATCTTTTAGCTCCATATGGCAAGAGCCATGGAGGGGAAACATTGTCATTTCTTCAGCCCTGTGCTGCTCTCAGAGCTGTGATGTGGCTTTGCTCTCGGGAACCTTTTTGTGCAAAACATCAGCTCACAGTGCAGCAGCTCACCTGAACACACCTGGTGCAGTGCTCCAGTGGCACAGCCCGACCCTGGCAGTGCCTTCCTGCAGCTCTCAGGGCACCCTGCCCTCCCCATGGGCAGGCCGGCCCCAGGGGCCACTCACAACACGCTACAGCCCACCATGATTTATGTGGCACTTGTACAATTGATGCGCTTTGTGCCTGGGGACAGTTAAATGGTAGCTTTGTCATTAGTTTAAGCAGAGGTTAAAGGTGATCAATAACAAGGATTTCATGCCCAATTGATCACCCCTTGCTATTTTTTCCTGCCTTTTGCTTTCCATTCCATGGTGCTTTTAGAAATAGTAATTAAAGACATAACAAGTGTTTCACTAGGCTGAATATCAAACACTCCAGGTATTGATTCAATTCTCTCCCTCTTAATGACGTTGACCTGTGCCTGTCCCCAACACTAGCAAGGCTGGGCAAGCCTGCAAGGTTGCTCCCCTCAGCCAGGGCTGTGGAGGAGAGAGCCCTCCTGGGGGCAGAGCCAGCCCCTGCCCTGGGCAGAAGGTGGAGATCCGCACAGTGCTCCGGGACAGGCAGCTTTTAGCTATCAGGTCCAAGTCACTCTCTGAGCCTCACGGCTTGGCCCATCCTGCAAGCCTGCTGCACAGACCTGGACTCAGTGAGGGGAACACCGTGGGGGGAGTACAAGGGAAACAAGACGTGAGGTCAGCTTTGGCGACAGTTTTCATCCCTTTGCTACCAAATGCTTTGACACCTGAGGCCATATCAAGGCATGGGAGAAAACATTATGAAAACTGTCCTGAACACTTGAGTATTCTCAAGCTCCTGGCACATCCAGCTCTGCAAAGGACACAAAGGCATAAAGGACATGGACCTTAGACCTGAAGAAGAGAAATTCAGAGTTGCACTCTGACCCCCACCTGGCAGGAATGAGGGCAGGGGACAATGTCCAGCATCACGGAATGTCATTGCTCCTCCAGACAGCTCTGCTAGCTACACGCCACAGGCCATGTGCATAAAAATAACCCCGTGCTGCTGCAAGTCAGCCGCGAGCTGGAGAGACGACACTCAGCTGCACTTGTCAGCATGAGCTGGAGCTCCACGCGGCTCTCAGCTGATGGGGAGCGTTCCAGCAGTGGGTGATGCCCTTCCACAGCACTTATCCTCAACACACACAGCAGCCTGTCCTGCTCTCCACAGCCCTGAGCAGCTGGGGCAGGAGCACTTTTCCCACATCAAGAACATACTCATAACAGCGAGAGGGGGAAGCAGGGCAGCGATGTTTGGTCCCCGTAGCACAGCTCTGCCTGCACCGCACCACTGAACCCAGCACACAGGAAGGCTCTTCCCACCAGAGTGACTGAGAAATCCCTCTGCATCCCTCCCTGTGCACACACACAGCATCTCTCACTGCTGCAGCTCTTTTTGCTGAGGTGCCTCAGCAATCCATGTAAATTAACGCTTGGAACTTAGTGTCATATTTTAAGACATCACTTCATGAGAAGGAAGAACACTGGGGAAAAAATCCTAAACATTGCTTATAGTCCTTAAGAAAATGAACAGGGGAACTAGGAGTAAAATTCAGGAGCTCTGACAGCATTTTGAGGAAAGTCTGCATTGTAGCATATCTCATAGTCATCCTCATGTACTACAGCTCCCTCATTGCCCATCCTTCTCCTGGTTTATTTTGTAACCAGATTAGTCTTAAACATAACTGAAAGAACATCTCCAATTTAAAACTAATTATATATTTAAAAAAATCCCAAAACATAAAGACATCTAATGCAATAGCCTGACTCTTTACTCTGCAAATGACTGCAAAAGATGCAAATGTGTAAATTCACTTCCTAGAGTTTTGTCTGGCTACAAATTTATGATCCAGCATAATCTCAGTTGCACAGCCCTTAGTGTGAGTGAGAGGTACTAATATACAGCAAGCTCCAGGTAATAAAAACCACAGGACAGATTTTCTCTGAAAAGAACCCAAACCAAACAAACCAAAAAAACTACAGTAAAATGTAAAGATGTCCATTTGCCCATTGGCTCTCTCATACCTTCTACTGATCCCTCACTACACAGCTGGCATTTCCATGGAGCATCCAAAAACTCTTGTGCATACATGTCATATTTGCAAGAAGATTTTTGTGCACTTGTTCATTGATTTACTTTGAAGGACATAGCTGTTGGGGAGCAGCTCCTGAGACTGCGCTGAGCAGCTTCAGTGAGCCATCCACCCTCCTTGCATGCTGACAGAATACTCAGCTTGGAAACATGCTGGAGGAAAGACTGTTCTATGGCCGTGGTAACTGCTAAGAGAATTGGCCCTACAGAATCAGTGAAGGAAAGCAGATAGCCCCTGTGGAGCTGAGAGAAGCCAACGTCCACAAGGAATCAAGTCCTGGATGCTGGCGGTGCTGCATAAATGCTTTGATCAGGCAGAATGCTCCAGAAGAAATGTGGGAAAGAGGAAAATAAAGAAACGTCTTTAAAGTTTGGCATGAAAAACATTCTTCGTTGCAGCAAGCACTCTCAGCAGTGTATGAGCCAGGGAGCCAATGTAACCAGAACACCTTTGCAAGGCTTACAAGAAATAACACTCAACTTGCCCAACACCAAAAATAATGTGATATCAAGGAATATGAAATATTGATGAGGTCTGGTCTGACATGCACATTATATCTTGTGTACAACATCACACACTTTAACACAGTCTTTGCAACCTTGTAATCCCCACGCACCGCATGGACACCGCGTCCTGTTAGCTCAAACTGAAACTGGGGGGAGCCTCTATCGGTAGAGCTTCCTTCAACGACACAGGAGAACACCTGAGGAAGTGCAGTTGGCCCTATCTCTACTGCTGTGCCCAGGCCAAGAGCTGCGTGCACACCTACACTCGTAACAAATCACAAGTGGGAGCAATGCTGAATGCCCATAAATCAGCTTGGCAAAGCACAGTAGGGGTTCACAGGAGAGACTTTAACGAGCTCCTTCTCTTTGTGTTTCCGATATAGGTACGTACACACAAAACAGGGATGATGCTGCTCAGAGCCCACATTGTACTCGCTGCAGAAAACCTGTTCTTTGGAGCTGCCCATTTCAGGAAGGTGCATTGGCCTTGGTCCCCCTGAGCAGTAATATCAATTTTAGCGAGACCAGACACTGTCATCTACGGACATTCAGCATTTTAAAACAAAACCAGAACACCCCCCACACCACCTCAGCTTGCTCCTGCCCCTGCCTGGGGCTGATCTGCTCCAGAGGACAAGAGGGCAGCAGCCTCTGGCAGCAGGCAGAGCCCCCATGGGAGCAACAGCCACCGAGTGCCTGTCCTCAGCACATGACAACCAGCAAGCACCAGCCCCGAGTCACCAGCCAGGATGGGCGCATTTCAAACAACCCAACTGTAAGAAAAATACGAGGCAGCTAAGGAGAAGTAATTCCAGAGTTGTGGAGTTCCCCCTGGGGCAGGACCCAAGCATGCTTCCAGTACCTGTGAAATGACAATTCTGAACTGTCCTGGGGCTGATTCAGCTCCAAACAACCAACAGTAAAATTAGCATAAAATGAAAATATATGCAAACAACATTAGCACAGAATTACAAGATTTGCTTAACCAGACAACACTGAAATCTCTCCTTCTAGAAGAGAGAGTAAGCCAGAGTGGGAAAAATTTGGAACAAGGCTCTTTGGTGTTAACGCTGATGCTCCGAATTTTCATGTAAAGAGATTATAGTGTTTCAGCTGCTTCCTTAGCTCATTAGGGGCCAGTTTCATCGTGGCACTGTGCTGGGATCAGGCTGCGGCTCTGGCTGGGCAGCAGTCAGAAGAGACCAGATTCAGTGGAAAGCATAAGATGAACATGGCATTACTAATTACAAGTGACTATGCCTCGCCAGGCAAACTGCTGTGCTGTAGTCACTTCTGCAGTTGTTATACAGCAAGCACTCCCTGCTCTTGCGAGTGGCAGCAATAATAGTCTAAGACACAAAATCTGGAAGAAGCTGGATACTGGAATACTATAACCTTTTCCGCAGCATGCAGGAAAGCCGATCAGCAACTGTCCACCTTTTTACAAATAAAAGGGAAAAAGTAATACCCTACTGAATATTGTCTGCCTTACAGAAAACAGCAATGTCCTAGAATTACCAATAACCAATTTATAAGATGACAGCATTTGGGAAGCACAGCTGCCCTCCCATGTACCTGGAGCACACAGGCAGGCTCTCTGCCCTGGCAAGAGCAGCACAGCAGAGCTCATGCCCTTCTGCGAGTGTAAGAAGGGCTGAGCACACACCACAGATGCATTCGCTTAGTGCCAGCTTCCCCTTCCAGCCAAAGAACCCTTGGTCACCACCGCAGCTCTTCTCAGCAGTCTGAGATGCGAGCCCTGGGTCACCAGCCCCTCTGGACTGTGGGCAAGGCAAGTGGATCACCCCAGTCCCTGGTGATGGATGACACCTGCCCCAAGTGTGACAAGCACAGCCCAGTGCCACCATGGGACTAACCAGAGCCTGAATGCTCTGAAGAGCATCTGCTGGGGCCAGGCACTGCTCAGCAGCAGAGTGCTCCTGGGTTAGAGCAAGGACTTAAATCCCTCTCACAGTGGCAACGCTCCCATTCCTTATCTATACTTCCTACTTTGTATACTTACTATTTATTTTGTTTAAGCATTGTTAAATAAGTATTTGTACATCTGCTTTTCTTTAATGTACCAACACCACAGTCCTACCTTCTCTTGCTTTACTACTGATATAGTAGTATGGTTTCACCTTAGTGAGAAACAACCACCAAAAAAAAAAAGTCTCCCTCCAGTAATTGCTATTTAATCCCTGACCAGGAAAACTAACAAGTTATTCTAAGATAGGCAAACCTTTGGGGCATTTGATTTTTAGAACAGCTGAGCACCGTGGCACTGCAGAAATGAGATATACAAAGAATATTTTATTTTTGCTGCTCAACAGCACAAAAGAGCTAATGCAGTGGGGCTGCCAGCGCCTTATACAATCTGACACACCGAACAACCCAAGGGTGCTCATCCTCCCCAGCACTCACAGCACATCTCATCCATTAGAAGAACGCAATGTGAAAACTGACCCTTTCCTTCTGAGTATCAATATAAATCCTGTTTGCCATCCAGGTTAGTTCAGAATGAAGAGGTTACTGCAATGTCTCCTAGTATAGAAAATCAGCACAATTACACATTCAATGCAAATGAGTTTGTTTTCTTTAAGTAACGAGCAAACAAAAAAAACCCCCTTTTGTTCAATTATGGTTTTGTTTCTTCTTCCCTTAAAGCCGCACTGTCATACAGAAATTCTTAAGCAAAGGCTGCAGTTACAGCATGACCAAACACTAAAAACAATGCTACGTGTGCGGGGAACACATGAGATAACAGCTAAGGACAGATTCTCAGAGTTGGAAATTAATTTAAATGCTGTCATGTTACATTGATTGAAACCCTTGAATCATCATCATCTTCCTTTATTTTTTTACTGGATGTATCATGTAAGCTACTGCATCTGCTTAGCTATTTAGAAATTAGTAAATATTCAGTAAAAACAGCAAAACTTTTTGAATGCAGGATCTCTACAACAGCCTTATCATTCTCTGCTCTTCTATAAAAATCAGCCTCACTACACAAAAGGAAGCTAAGCCTGTAGCAAAAGCTGACAGAACACACACTGCACGCTAAATCCTTTAAGTGAGATTTCTTATTATGCTCTGCATGAGAAGGGAAATTATTAATACCCTAACCCACAGCATTTACTAGCTTGTTTGTATCACAAAGTAAACCATTTCTTTACAGACTATTTGATGAAATAGCTGCTCAAAGTGACTTTATTTTAAAAATCTCAAAAATCAGTTTACTAGAATTTTGAATGAGAGAACTTGATAGTCTTGTATTAGCTGATGTAGAATAGTTACATTAAAAGAAACATTGAAAATGCAATAAATTATAACATTATCAATGGCAAATGTGATATTGCTTAGAAAAGTAACATACACCCCCACCAAAGGCACAAAATGCAACAAAATCAAACTGCAGTGAAGACAAGAATTTTCAAGTGTAAATTTTCATGAGTAAGTTACATTTGATGTTAGAAATCTTTATATATATATTAAAAAGAATTATACACGAATTGCAATGCACAATGCAGCGCTTTCACTAGAAGATCCCTTTTAAAGCTTCTGTTTTCACAGCACATAATTTGTACTGAGTGAAGTGGTGAAACTATCCAGTGCCAGATGTCTGAGAACATTAGTGAATTCTCTGCCAACTTAAAAAGAAAGAATTTGGTCCTTTACGACCAGATTTCAATGAAGTATTTAAACAGTGCAAGAGTTCTGTATGGGAGCATATTTCAAAAGTTCTTCCAACACACAAAACACTGCAGGAATCCAAGGACCTGCAAACGCAAACAATCATTACATGCGACTTTTCCTGATGCTGCAAGAAAAGATTTAAAGCAGAGATGCAGGATCACTCTTCCAGGAACTGAAAATGCAAAAACTGTATTTTAAGCCTTTCTTGGCATGACCACAAAATATTCGGGCATGAAAACATGAAAAGGAAAACTGGTGACATCAGAAAACCCGAGAGTGTGGTTTAAGTAGAAAGAATCTACTTAGCAACACCAGTGTGCATGTATTACCTGTGTGCTATGTGGGAGCAAAGTTACGTACGGGCTGTTTTCTACTCACACTCCGGAGAGTTACGTTCGGATCAGTAAAACACTGCAGAAGGTGCGGGGACAGGACAGGGCACAAGCGCATCCACGTAAGGAAGCAGTTTGCCAAGGCGCGTTATGGGGCGGGCAAACCCCACCGAGCACAGCTGGTGCGAACCGCGTGGCACCGCGGACACCAGCGCGGACACTGGGGTGGGGCTCCCCGGCAGTGGGGCTCCCCGGCAGTGGGGCTTCCCGGGGCCTCTGCACCGGCCCCGACGGCCGGGCTCCCCCGGCCGCCCCGCTCCCGGCCGGGCGCTGAGCCTGCAAAGACGACACGAGACCGGTTCCTGGGTAAATGGTTTATGTAAGTAATAAAATATTTACTATAACATAAATAGAAACGTACCCTCGCAGTCTACATTGGTTTTGCAATAGAGTTACAAACAAAAAATCGAAACCCAAGGGAATGGACCGGACCGAACCCACCAACGGGAGGGTGCGAGCTCCGTGCACGGTTAGAAATAAATAGAGACGGGCCGGGAAATAGTTTCGAAGCGTCCACCCGGGCGGGCCGGGCCGGGCAGAGCGGGAGGGGCCGAGCCGGGGGCGCCGCCGACCCCCGGCCGCGCGAGGAAGGGAATAAATTAGAGATCGCAAACCTTTGGCTACTGCTGCGGCGGCCGCTGCGGCTCCGGCGGGCGAATAAATAGAGCGCGGGGCGCGGAGCGGGCGGCCGGGCCAGTCTGAGAATAAATTAAAGCGCGTCCCCCGCTGCCCGAGCCCGCTGCGCCGCCGTCGGGGCCGCGGGGGGCCGGGCAGTCACTGCACGGCGCCGGGCAGCGCGTGGTGCAGCGGCGACGTGTCTGCCTGTGCGTAAACGTCCTCCATGGGGGGATGCGGGACCCCGGCCGGCGTCATCCGCTTCTCCTTCTGCCGCCGGTTGCAGAACCAGACCCGCACCACCTCTTTCTCCAGTTGCAGGGAGTCCGCCAGCGAGGTGATCTCGTGCGCCGAGGGCTTGGGGCACTTGAGGAAGTGGTTCTCCAGGGCGCCCTTGACGCCCACCTCTATGGACGTCCGCTTCTTGCGCTTCCGGCCCTGCGCCGCGATCTTGTCCAGGTTGGTGGGGCTACCCGTGCTGGAGTCTGTCTCCTCCAGCCACTTGTTGAGCAGCGGCTTCAGCTTGCACATGTTCTTGAAGCTCAGCTGCAGCGCCTCGAACCGGCAGATCGTGGTCTGAGAGAAGACGTTACCGTAGAGGGTGCCCAGCGCCAGCCCCACATCGGCCTGCGTGAAGCCCAGCTTG
This sequence comes from Dasyornis broadbenti, assembly GCA_013397935.1. Lineage (NCBI taxonomy): Eukaryota > Metazoa > Chordata > Aves > Passeriformes > Dasyornithidae > Dasyornis > Dasyornis broadbenti. Next base: position 1,307,610 of record VZRN01005389.1, read on the forward strand.
ATCCGCCGCTGCTTGAACTGCTTGGCGAATTGCTCTAGGTCGTCGGAGCTGGGCGCGTCCTCGTCCGACGGCTCGGGCGGCCCCAGCGGCGGCGGCGAGGCCGCCAACTCGTGGCCGCCCGCCTCCTCGGCGCCCAGCGGGTCGCGTAGCCCGTGGTGCAGCGCTGGTGCCGGCGGGCCCAGCATTCCGTTGAGGCCCGCGTAAGGTTGCGCATAGAGCAGCGGCTGTCCCGACGGCGGTGACATGGGTGGCAGGTGGTGCGCACCGCCCTGCGCCCAGCCGCCCGTCGCGCTGCCCGCCGCCGGCTGGTGCACCAGGTGCGGGCGGTGATGGAAGGCGGCGGCGGCGGACAGCTCTTCGCGGGGCCCCGGCGGGCCGCCCTTGGC
>VZRN01005389.1:1308340-1342657 GCA_013397935.1 Dasyornis broadbenti
GATTGGCCGGCGGAGGCGCTCGGCGGGACAGCCCGCGGCGGGGCGGGCGCTGATTGGAGGAGCGCGTTTCATTCATAACGAGCTGCCACATGGCCCGGCGCGGGGGTGGCGCGGCTGCTTGGCTTCTCTGCCTGGTGGGTTTTGGCTACTGCAAGGCAAGTGGGGAACGTTGACTGCTGTAGCTCATGTGTGGGAGTGGCCGTTGGCTCTTAGCCACTAAACTTCGTGGTAATCAAGAACAACTTGGGGCACTAAAAGTCCTGATTGACTTTTTTGGTAAACTTGGACTCTGGAAGGGTGGGAGCTCCTTCCTAAACGCTCCATAGGATAGGGCACCGCGGACCAAAAAATGAGGATCTGAGATTGTTTGGGCGTCATGGGAAATGTGGGTCTTGGATGCTGCCTCAGAGGCAAGTCTCTGAGCTGGTTTGAGGGTTGGCACAGGATAAAGGGTGGAGGAATTTGTGGGAAAAGACAGTGACAACAAGAAACAGATGTGTCTGGCAGTGTTGGGAGAGGGGCAAGCTTCTTAATTAAGCCAGCTCCAGACTTCATCTGGGGCTTGAGGCCCAAAGTGAATCAGGGTGGACACCAGGAACATTCATCACTTCTAAAAATTAATCTTTGTCTCCGTTCTGCATTTGTAAAATGGGAGCAGAACAGTGACCTTTGCCAAGGGCTTGGATGAACAATGAGCCATCAGATCAATATGTGTACGAGTATAACATGTCAATGGCTGCACACGGATGCCCTGCACTCTCCTCAGCTGGGCAGGGTGGCTCACCACCGTTAAGAACATTAACTGCAGCCTCCTGAAGGGCTTTTCGTGAGGTGCGCCACATCCCTTCCCTCTGCGTTGGAGACACTTTGTCTTTTCGGTGCACCAAAGCACCGATTCGGACTTGAGTCCTCCAGCCCTACATGCTGGGACTATTGGAGCCAGCAGACAGAAGAACCAATTTTGGTTTCTGGGCTTGGGGAAATCAAGCAGGTCTGCTGCAACACCCCACATTGCACATTGCACAGTGCAGTGCCCACCTCAGCCTGCACTGCCCGCCTCGTGCCGGTGCAGCCGTGGCCCTGTGGGCTGTGACACTTCAAGGCCCTGGCGCCACAGGGTGAAAGTGCTGCCCACAGGCATCCTGTGATCACTCTGATTTGGTGCCCACTGACCCCGTCCTGGTTCACCCAGCTCCTGGATCTGCTGGTTGGATGGGATCACACAGGACTGGAAAGGTCCGTCTCCTCCTCCAGGCTTGCAGTGGGTGGATGGGAACACCCAGCCGCACAGGAACCGCTCCTGCCTTTCAGCAGCCAAGGGCCAAACCTGCAGCCACAGGGTTGGTGCTGGTCCATGGTGAGAGCTCAGCATCCCATCAGGGGCCTGGGGAGCTGCTGGGTCTTGTTTCACTGAATCATGGAAAGACCAGCTACGAGAGTGATGCACTTTGCTGCTGGCAGTCTCTACTTTCTGCTGTCCTTGGGGACAAGTTTGGGACTCAATATGTGTGTTTTGGCTGTGGAATTATGTGTAATTAGTTCCTTTCACTGAGCCTGGTGTCTCTTTTCAGGTATACAGCCCTAGAAAGAGGCTGGACTTTGTAGGAGAGATGGGTTCCAATGGATCACGGAGCATATTTCATTAGGAGAATAATGTTATCTTATTTTCCCGAGGAATCTTTGCATTGCATACGTTCGTAATGAATATAAGCCTTTCAAATGATTCAGTGACTTGCTGTAAAATATCATACTTGGTTAAGCATTTTCTGTATATTTTTTCCGACCTAGACTCATATTCATGTCAACTTGCCATGATGCAGTGCTGTAATATTCAAATTTTTGGTAGCCAATTGTTTTTGATATTTATATCCATTTTTAAGGGAATCACAATGAATAAATGTGCCCAGCTCTAATTTTATGCAAAATAAGCCTATATATGTCACTAAATCATTAATAGAATGAATCATTTCCAAAGGCTGAAGACTGGATTGCATTTCAAACTTTCATCTGTTTTATGTGTTTCAGAAGTTACCAAAGGAGAAAACACATCATATGTGATAACTGAGGTCGCCGTCACAGACCGTTTACACCATAGTGCTGGTTTATGTTTGATCAAATGATCCTTATAAACCAAGGCATTGTGCAAAGATTGTGCTTGTTCTGCTTAATAGAAGTAGAATTTAAAGACTGGGAGCAGCAAACAGGAGAGGAAGATGAGAAATTCCCATTTAACTCCTCCCTCAGCAATTCCCAACTCCAGAAGTGAGAGCCAGATGGCAAAGTTCTCTCTTTTATTAAACAACATGAAGGAGATAAACGCAATGGAGGGTGCTGACCCTAAGTGAAGAGGACATGAAGGATTAAGATGCCTGTATAAGCACTAACTTCAAGAGCCAGACCTGTATATATTTGTGTTCCTGGTGACCCTGTCTCCACAGAGCTCTGGGACTGCAACTTGAAAGACCCCGCCAAGATTTCATTATGTTGAAAGTGTCTTCCCTTTCTTAAAAATAAAAGAATATTGTATGTATTCTTGTTTTTACATAGCTTTTCAGAGCCATATCATCCAAATCCTTGTAGGAGGGCATCCAGGTTTCCTAGCAAAAGTTAGTTCCTTCTTTATGCCTTGCCAGGGATATTGGCATGCAGTCCATTCCCTCTTCAAGGAATAAACAACCCCATGGGCGATGTTCGATATGATTCATTCTCTGTGTGACTGTGACAGCATCAGAACCTGCCTAATGCAGCTGGATCTGAGGCCGGTGGGAGGACTGAAATAACGAGGAGGCTCAGCATGGAGGGAGCATAGCTGGGACTGCTGTGCACAGCAAGGGACCTGCAGGCAATGCAGCGCATGCTCTGCTTGCCTGACCAGGCCCAGGGAACAGAGAGGCTCAGGATTGCTTGGGAATGGTCTGCGATGAGGAACTGTGTTGTGTCAGGACATCTGGTCACTGGGAAACTGCCTCACATCTGGGCCTCCTGCACTGGGTGAACAGCTGCTGCTCCTGTCTGGGCTGGTCTCAGGCACCAGTTGAAACAGCTGGATTGAACATTGGAGCAGGGGCTCTGCACCACTTCTGCGTCAAGGAAAGACATCAGCATTACCTGTCAGCTGAGAGGAGGCCAAGAGTCAATTCTGTGAGTGGACTCTGCCTGAAAGTGTGAAACTGCCCTAAGAAGAGGGAGCACTTCCCAGAATTTTTAGCATGTTGCCTAAATGTCTTTCGTTCAGGACATCTAGGTGCACAGATAAGAGATTTTTACAACTTTTGGAGTGGCTATACCTTTTGGCAAAATCTTATTTTTGCTTTGCTCATCTAAACTGGCAGAATTCTTAATTTGTGAGTGACAGTTAACAAGTTAGTGGCTAGGACAACAGTGAATTTAGCCATAAAACTAGAGAGAAAGAGAATGAGAGAATGAATCACAGGAAATGGTTAATACAAATGTGCAAGGTATGCTCACTGTGATTAGCTGTAGTCATATACAGTCCTGTAATTATTTGAAAATTGTCCAGAAATATGTTCTCACGAGACCAAAATGAATGCAAAAAATACTGTTGTGATCTTTTATTGAACCAATGAAATTTAGATTAGGCAGTCACTAAATTCCTGTTTACACAACAGACCTTAATGGCTCCAAAGGAAGTGCTCAAATGTAGTCGACAAATAATCCCTATTTATGAAAGCCCCATAATATGCATTTACATAATCCCCACTTTAAAAAGCTATATCAGCTCTGAAGTCTTCAGCTCAGAGATACGCCCCAGGGGATTAAAAGTACTAAACAAAACAAAGGGAAAAAAATGTACACACACATCCACCAACACACACCACAGCCTTTAGGATTATCACACGCAGGAGGAGGCAGGGATAACCCACCAGCTCTCCTCACCCCACTCCACCTCCAGCAGGGTTTGTGCATGTGCACAGACATGAATACATGCACGTGGCCATCTCTACAAGTGGCTCTGCATGACTTCGAGCACGTGCATGGTACCACAGTGTCTCTGCATTATGTCTCTCCTGGTCTTTTTTCACAAATACAACATTGGTTCAACCTGTATGCCTAGTAAGAACCATAACGAAACAAAAAGTCTCACTCGTGTTTTGAGGTGTATGTAGCAGTTCTAGAAGGTAGATGATCGGACATGGAACTGGTGGGTTGTGCACTTTATTTGCACTCAAGATGACTGGACAGTTGCTGCTATTCCCATGTAATGGATGTGGCATTTTGCTGTCGAGGTGCTGTCCTTGAGATAAGAGGTGTGACAGGGTATGGATCTGCACCAAGCATGTTAATGTTGCTGAACGGTTTGAATCAAAAAAAAAAAAAAAAAATTGCTGTTCTTTACTGTGGAAAACAAGCTGCCTCTGAAAAGCTGATTATTCAGAAGTGTGAAGTTTGGAAACTGATTTCTTATCTTCTTTAATTTTACCTTGTCTTTGCAATTACCCATTATTTAGGAACAAAATGCTATGACTCTTGTCTGGTGAAGCCTGAATTTTGCAGTTTTGGTGGTTGGGTAAAATCTATATTGGATTCAGTCAAAGTAAGAAAGCGAAAACAGAGTTCATCTCCAGCTTTAGAGAAATGCCTGTGCTGCCCGTACATTCTGAATTGTCTGTGTGTCTTTTCCTTCAAACTCTTTGATTAGCATTCATAATATAAATGAGAACATAAAAGCACAGAAATACTGGTATTTACCCTCAGTGAATGCCGGCATTCAAATGCTGTGGAGTTTTGTGTGCACGAAACTCATCCTTGCCCAGAGCTGCCGTGTTGTCATCCGGCTGTGGTGGTGCTGTGGGCAGAAACAAGAGTGATAGCTGGCATGCCCTAGCCTCTTCCCATCTGGCCCAGTTCTTCTCCAAAAGCCAAATGGGGTTTTTCTGGTTTGCTGGGGTACGTCAGGGTCCAGTGCCCCCTCTGGTCCTTTGCTGCTGTTGGTGTCCCTGCCTGCCACCGCAACACGCAGAGGTGTAACCAACATCTCTAATTGGCCCAGCCTTGGCCAGCAGCATGTCCATCATCTTCAGAGCCGTCAGGGATTGGCTCTGCTGGACACAGTGAAGCTTTGAGGAGCTTCACGCAAGAGCCATTTTGTGCCCCCCCTCCCCCAGCAAAAACTGGGCCAAACAAAACCAGCACATTTGATCGTTTCACTCTGTGTTCCCAGCTCAGTTCTACCTTAATAATGAAGCTTTTTGGTTTCCATTTAATGAGGATCTTTGCAGTTTACATAAAGCAACCACATGGCTAAATACTCAGTTTAGAACAGATAAGACCTGGGGGTGAGTTTGGTGGGGGTTCAGCAAGAAAGATTATGCATTCAGCAGATAAAGGTGTCTGTGGTTGTGGCATCACTTGATCTTGTCAATCTCATATCAACTCGAACATGGAGCAGAAGCGGCTGTTACTTTACTGGAGTGCAGTAACAGGATCTCAGGAATCACCACACCTGCACCTGGTCAGACTCAGGAACTCTCTTGTGCTTGTGCCTCTGCAGCCAGCACAGCAATCTGCAAAGACCAATTGCTGAGGAAGGGGAATTGTACAGACAATGGTTCATTTTTACGTTTTCCAGTCGTATTTGGTGTAGGACGTGTGTGTTCCTTTGTTCACCCCACTCCACATTGATTACTCTGATGATACACAGTCCCAGAGCTTATCTGTCCATATTGACAGGCCACCCTTCCCAGGTTGGCTTCCCAAACGGAGATGTTTTGAGAAATGTACAGATGTAGAAAAACAGGGAGGCAGAAATTGTCTTTGTGGCAAGACTGGGGTGCAAGGGTTGGGAGATGAAGGGATGAATCCCTGTAATTTTGTTGTTACTACAAATTATGCCTCATTTAAACTCTCCACCTCAGGCTTTCATCTGCTATATTGGTGCTAATCCATATACTTAGGCTTTGCTAGTATGGATTTAAAGCGGTATAATTCAGCTCGTTGTCAAGACCAAGAGTCCTTGTTATCTTCTGCCTGCACTGTCACTGTGTCATAATTCTTGCACTTTTGGTGACTTGTCATCAGCCCTTTTGTGATAACTGAGGCAGAAGGTGAGTTCAGAAGGAAGGAAAACATCAATTTTTAATGAAATTAATTTCTCAGAATCAGGCACCAGCCTTCAGACTACTCTGCTTCTCCCTGCCCGCGCCCTGGCACACTGAACACCCCACGAACCTGGCTCTTCTCACACGGGGAACAGGGACCTGGAATTCAGCTATAGAGAGCTGATGCTGCTGGTGGCTCTTCACTGGTCCCATTCTCTTCAGAGAAAGGGAAGTAGTGAGCAACTGGGATAGAAGATAATGCCTAGGGCAGCATCTCATTAAGTAAGTGCTGTTTTGTATGATGATACCACCAACAAATTTTATTTCTTCATCTCTTTTTGAGCCAAGCTCAATGATGAAAATATCAAACCTGGCCAGTTTCTGAGGCTTGTCTTTGACCAAGTCACGCAGTAACTTCTCTTTGTGTGTTGCTTCTCAGCAGCTTATGGGTTTCTGCCCTCCCTTTGGCCATTTCCTTAATCATTTAAATAGTTCTATTAACCTGTACTTCCTTCAGTCCCATAGAGAGGACTTATGGGGGGTCAGCACCATGGAAACATCAAAGCATAGCTGGATGTGTAGGGTCTTACCTGGAAGACAATGTTTTCTTGTGCAAACGAGCAGCATTGGAACTGAGTGGGAAGAGCAGGTGCTCTAAGGGACAAACCTTTCCCGCCCTGATGCTGGACAAATTCACGTTACTCCTGTTGGGACAGGAGGAACTGAGGATGAGGAGCCTACTCCGTGCTTTGGCAGGGTGTTCCATCTGTGAGTCACAGTTCTAGAGGAGCCGCACCAGCCCCTTGGCCAGACAAGCTTTGCCTTCATTAACTCTTTCCTGTAGGAGACGTAGAAGCCAATTAATTACAACTTAGACTTTATTCCATTAAACTCCTCCAAGCTCCAGGGGAAGAGCCTTAAGATTCTGCTCTGATCCAGTTGCCACTGACGCCTGTAAAATCTCTCCACAAACTTGGATGGGAAGAGACATTAATTCCATGTTTGCTTTCAGCCTGAAGCATGGCCACTGCCAAGAGTGCTGTGCCTCTGAATGCAGCCCCTCTTCCCAATCAGCACCTGCCTCAGGGAGGTGCATTGTCTTCAGAGAATGATTTCTGCTGGCTCCAGTGACAATGGACCAAGTGGCCATACACTATAGTTACTACCAAAACCCCTGCCTGATCTCAAACTTCCATTTGGCTGCTCCCTGTAAAGACAAACCCTGAGCTGTTCATCTTTTGAACTGAACTGACTTCAGCTAATTGAATTTTCAAAGAGGGATCATCACATCTAAAATGACAGGTATCACACTTAGAGTATGGCTTCTAGAAGAGAAGTCTTCACAAGCAGAGACTGTTACAGCTCCACAAAGCTGGCAAGTGGGCAAATCTTAGAAAAGAACTGTTCCTCAACCTCCTTTTCATAAACTATTTGTTCTTCAAAGAAGGCAGAGGACTGAATGTAGGTTATCTGTGTGCCACTGGACTGCATAGTTGACGAGGCAGGAGTGGTTCCTGCTTTCTTACAAGAACAAGTGAAGTGCCATCACCTGGTGCAACACTACAGACATGTCTTTGCATGGGTTCTGAAGCCATAAGCCATCGTACTCTGCACAAGCAGCTAGGTTTTTATTCATGGGCAGATTGCTTGGGTGTTTGGCGTGGAATAGGTACAAGGTGATGAAAGAAGTGATGTTATTTATACAGCATACGAAAATGCAACTGGTCTGTGTGCAGTTTTGGTCACCACAATATAAGAAAGATATTAAGCTATTCAAGAGCGTCCAAAGGAGGGCAACAAAAAAGGTTAACGGCCTTGAGGGGAAGCTGTATGAGGAGCAACTGAAGTCACTTAGTCTGTTCAGCTGGAGGAGCCTGATGGGAGACTCATGACAGTTACAACTTCCTCAGGAGGGTAAGAGGAGTGACACAGACCCTGATCTCTTCTCTGTGGTGGACAGTGACAGGACCTGAGGCAATGGCCTGAAGTTGTGTCATGGGAGGTGTAGGTTGGATATCAGGAAAAGGTTCTTCACCCAGAGGGTGGCTGGGCACTGGAACAGGCTCCCCAGGGCAGTGGTCCCAGCACCAAACCTGACAGAGTTTAAGAAGCATTTGGACAACACTCTCAGGCACATAGTGTCACTCTTGGGGACAGTCCTGTGCCGGGCCAGGAGTTGGACTTGATGATCCTTGTGGGTCCCTTCCAATTCAGCTTATTCTGTGATTCTGTGATTGTGCATGTAGGACAGCACAGTTCACGGTCAAATTTCTCTGTGTTGCTGTGTGTTGCAAGTAGTTTACTGGCGTGGGCCCAGTACTTCTCAGACTGGTTACAGGACTATGTCATCGAAGCTCTGATCGGTGCCACAACTTGTATTTCTTGTATTTTGTTTAACTTTACTGTGGGCCATCAAACTCCCACTGCAGTTAACAGACCCTCAGGATCTGGTCTTTCTCTCCAGACATGGTGCCATGATGTGCCTCTTCACTCTGACTACTGTTCTGAACCCTTTTTCTTCACAGTCCCACTTATTTGTAGGTCAGCATTTCCTACAACCTTCTCAACAAAATTCTTAGCAGCAGCACAGAAGACTTGCTTTCTACTTGCTGTAATTGGCAGCTTGATGTGTCCCAGTCTGTGATTGTCAGTAAGCTTATACACTGGTGCTGATGACAGCAACACAGCCTTCCCAGTGGGAAAGTCGCTTCACTTGCTTTTCAGGCACCTATATATCCCAAGAATCATGGCTTCAGGGGCTCTGCCTGTTCTTGAGAACACAGTGGGCACTTTCTTGCGAGGCTGCACTGTTGACAACTACACCCCCACTGTTGGCTAGATTGGACTAAGGGCAGGTTTAGACACCTGTTCCTGTTCTTATCTGGGTGAGGCAAGGCTCACAAAACGGTACCACAGACCTATCAGCTGCCTCAGACAAAACAACTATTTGTTCCTGTGTCAGCACCGTGGGTGGGTGGAGCACCAGCGACATTAATAGAAGAATTTTCTTTCCATACCGGGCAGTGAAACTGACTTTTGCTAGAATGTGTTCTTTTTTCTTTCAAATTCCTATTCTGAGATCCTAAAGTTATGTACAGTAACTTAAAGGTAGAACATTAGAAACGGCACTGGTGTGGGAGCTTGCATACCCTCTTTACTTGCACTGCTTCAGAGCTGCAACTGTTCCCCGTGACACTACGTAGTATTTTCATTAGATACCCGACCTCTGGTTCTGATTAAATAACTTGTATAATTAGATTGAGACATCTGCTTATCCCTGGGGGAAGAAATCCCTTTCAGCACTGGACTAAGCCTGATTTGGTTAATTACCTTAGCAGTACTGTATTAATACATAGATTCGTGATGGCAAGGAGCTGTGGTATTAGGTTTATTCCTCCTTGCTTTCACAATACTTTAGTAAGACAGTTTAGGGATTAGGAATCAGGCACTGAGCCCAGTATTTCCCTCCTCTTTTCACTCATGTCAACACTCTCTCTTGCTTTACTCTTTAAATATTCCCCGTTTTACCTGCCTGTGAATACAGTTTCCAGGTTCTTTGTTGTACATGTAAGGATAATCTGTTCCCAGTGACTGCTCAAAGCAATGCATCCTGTGGTACTTGTGAGTAATTAAAATTCTCAGGGTTCTTCAGCAATGTGAAATTCTCTCAACAAATGATTACTATTGGCATTGCTGTTTTCCAGTTCACCCTCCGAGAAGCAGAGCAGTCCACATTCCAATGGACAAAGTGGAACACGGGGAGAGCAAAGTGGGAATGCACTTGGGTTTGCAGATACCATCCTTTTCCTCTGGCACTTGCAAGGTTGAACATCTGTGGGCAACCGCACTGAAAAACTCCCCCCACAACTGCAAGAAACCCAGATTCTGTCCATTGGTCAAGCTTGACCAAAAGTGAATAAACATATGCTGAAAAAGAAGCAAGTGAGATTTGTATCCAAGCCTGGAAAAAACCATTCTCAGAAGAGGCAGGAGCTCCGGGGCAGAGCCGCTGTCAGGTGCTGTCCTTGGGGTGTGCAGCCCGTGCCTGGTGACAGTGGCCAGGGGTGGGTGGTCCTGCCAAGGGTGTCCTTCCCTGCACACCCACCAGACTGAGCACCCCAAAGTACCACTACTGGCTCTTAGCTGATTATATAAGTAGGCTGATCTGGTGGCCCAAAAGCACTTCTGGCAAGGGTGAGAGATGAAGCACAAGCATAAGGAACATTATGCAATAGAACATTTTTCCATCCACAGATGGAAATACCTAGTAAGATATAAATCATCTATTTGATAACCAAGCCATTATAGAACTAGAGATTCAGACTTCCCAGGGAAAATGGAATTCTCAGAACCATGTATTTACTATTTATATGACTTGCCAGCCTATCTAAAGGCTCATCCTTTTCAGAATGTTCTATGGGTAGCCAGAAGGTGCTTTCAGAAAGAATCGTCCGGGTGCTTTTCAAAGTAAAAAAATATATTCAGTGCAGAATTTAATTGTAACACTAAATCTGTGAGTTTTAGAAAAAGATAATCGGGATGGAAATCCTGGTTGAGGAGAGGTACGGGAACATAACGTCAAATGCCTGTAGGAGGTCAGAGGGAAGATACTCTGTCCAGCAGCAGAGGTGTAGGGAGGACTGTCAGTACAGCACAAAGCTTGCACCAATGCCTCTCCAGAATATTCCCAGGGCCTGACAGCTTGCAGAGATCTCCCATGACAGAAGTGAGGTTTGTTATTCAATAGCCACTAGCCTTTTTTAACCTGTCCACAATTTTTTCCAGTTCAGTTTTTTTTTTCTATTTATGTAAACCTTCGGCATGCACAACATTCTGCAGCGAAGATTTCTGCAGATAAATGACACACTATGCGAAGAGCCACCTTCTTCTGTTTGAAGAACCAGAGCCACTGAACAAGTCACCTTTGGGTGACTTCTTCATGCTACTCACAATTCCAGAGACTGCTCACATTTTGTCCTGCAGTCATGTCTTCTCATGGTGAGGAATCACAGTCTGTGGAGCTGTGCCTCCTGTGGATGCTGTTCTATACCCCACATCAACCTTGATGCACATTTCTGAATATTTTCTGTGTATATAAATTCTTTGTCAACTAGGAGAGAAAAAGAATTCAACAATTTAACTGGATTTCTGTGATCTGTGTTCCCAAGATTACTGGGCCACCCAAAGCAGCAGTCAAGAGTGAAGTGCCTCTCAGGGGTCGAGACTGCTGCGGGGAAAATACATTCCATTTGAAAGTATTTAAAGGCAACAAAACTGAACAGTCTGGTTTTTGCTAGCATCTAAACTAGCCCTTTGCTGGGCAAATGGTATCAATAATCTTTCTCACATTCCTTCTGAACAAACCAGCAGGGAGGTGGGCAGGCATTGTGAAGGAGGCAGAAGCAGGAGTTCATCACAGCCCCCCACAGCACAGAGTCCAAGGACTGGCCCCCTGGCATACCAGTTCCAGTTTGAGCTGAGGAACTTTTTGCCTCTTTTTTTAGGTCAGAAGGCGAGTACAGTTTGGATTTTGTCCTGGGTACTTTTCATTCCTTGTAATTTTCACATGGAAGCATGAAATATAGCCGGATACATTTCATGCAAGGCAATGGATTACCTCGTACCGACATGTAGGCCCAAGGTGTCCATTATTTATAGACCTCATTTTCTTGTAGCAAATTTACATAGATGAGCTCCCAGTGGATGACAGGCCAGAGCTGTGAGGCTTGCAAGGCAGCATGGTTACAGGGAGTGGGATAATCTGGCATCCAGGCATCACTTTGCATTATGTTGCACCAAGACTGAACCAACCTGGCCACAGATTGTGGAAGAGTCTGGAAAAAAGGGGCAGAGGAAAATTTTGTGAGAAAACTGAGACTGCTGAGCTCTCGAGGGGATATTTCATGATTCCTCATATCACTTTGCCATTATGACTGCTTCGCAGATCCAGTGGCTGTGCAGCCACAGTATCTTTGGGGGATTCAGGCCCTGTCAGGGAGGCTGAGGTCTCATGTTGTTACTTGGAGTAACTTTGAGCTTGAGAGAAAACAAACTGCTTTGTCAGAAGCTACACAAACACTCCTATACCAGGCTGGAAACAGATGCTGTCAGGTGTCAGCTGGGTGGATTGCTGCTGTTGTTATCAAATGAATTAAAATATTGATCTGCCAGGAGTCAGAATGTCAAGGGAGACTTGTCATTTCCCTCACTGGTGGCAGCTCAAAAAAGGTTCTCTGGGGATGAGGCTTAATAGTGCATATGTTAGGAGAAGGGTCTATCTGTTCCCTGTCCACAGCTCAGCTCTGAAGCCGGGGAGTCACCACCGTAAGAGAAAAGGGATCACAATGTATACCTGTTCCTGAGGAAAAAGTGTCGCAGAAGCCGTATGAAGCTAGTAGCTCATGAGAAGGGGTGAGTGGCTCATGTTATCTTCAGAGAGCTTCTGCAGGGAGAAGTGTTGAGTTAAGAGAACGTGCTGGTGGGAGGGCAGTGACACAAGCTGGCACAAGCCATGCTGTGCTGCCGTGCGCTGGCATTCCTGCTCCTGAGCAGGTTACGCCACAGTGGTGGGACCCCACTCCTCCAGCTGCCCTGGCCAGGGCTCTCCCTGCTCCCTGCCAGCTGCAGCCATTCCTCCACAGCCCTGCAGCTGCAGGTGGCACAGGAGCAAGCCCCACCACCAGGGAGAGTGAGCAATGTTAGATCCAATTGCACAAAGCTGGATCCTGTACCACAAAACCAAATTTGCTTAGTTAATCCTCTGATTGATTTTAATGCCTTGCTGAGACTAAAAGACTATTAAGAGATTTGTGCTGGCAGTGTCTCCCAGCACAGGAACCACCTCCCCTGCCGTGCACCTGATGTTTCCTGGCCATGGCCTGAACTCCTTCCCAGCACAAGTCAGCCCTTAGATCCTCCATTTGAATTCTATCAACTTTCTCCTTGCTGAGGCTCTATCTGGAAGATGAACACTCATGCACAATCAGAGGCCTCATAGGGTGCCAGTCCCAGTCCAGCTCTCCAGGCACTGCCTGCAGCTGGGCATCCCGCAGGGACACCCCGTCTGGTGTGGGAGGATGACCCCCTTGGACTGCCACTGTGGGGAAGCCCTCAGGAATTCCAGCCCAATGTGCTTGGCTTTTTCCCTATGATTTTACTCTTGATCTTTGAATCTCACTGTTAGAAATTCCCTTTCCCATCTCACAGAGCTTTAGTGTTGCCTTGTGCTCAGTCTGGCAGAAGCCCTGCAACACTCCTTAATGTTCCCTGTTTCCCTGGTTCAACATCCCCAGCCCAGTTTGGATGGGATACAATGTGCTGAGTGTGCAGACCTGAAACACTTGCTCTTGCCTTTGACTACTCATGTGCCTGCCTGTTTTCCCCGGCACCTGCCTCCTCATGTCCAGATTCAAACTCCAGATAATGTAGCCTGGCTAGCCTCCTGGGCAGGGCTGTGTATGCTGGAAGAAATGCTTGCCTTGAAAATTGGGTGTGAGTCTGTGGGATTCCTCAGATACTTTCTGCCACTGGGATTGTCTAGAAGATGCTGAAGTCTGTCAGTTCCAGGTATCTCAAGTTTACACCAGAAGTTATGCCCAGTGCCTTGCAGGCCGCTGTCCTAGATGCAGTACACCGAGACACAAGCAACAGTCATAGAAGCTCTCTGAGGAGACGTTTTAAAGTCGCTTCACTCCAGACTCTGCCCAGGGCTTGGGGGCCCTGCTGAGCCCCAGCAAGAAGAGCCACTGAGCAGAGACCATCTTCAGCCCAGATGTGCTGGGCACCGATGCCGCTGAGTAGGATCTGGGCATGCTTGGCTGTGGTGGACTAATCCTGAGGCACACAGAAAAAGCAGATCCCAGCCCTCTCCCTGGTGCTGGCAGACTGCTGCCCTGTGGCCCCAGCCCCAGCCTGGCATATGAGGCCAGGCTATAAGTGGAGCAGGGAGATGCAGCCTTCTGGATTTCCTCTCTTGGTTATGCTACAGCTGCAGATGTGGAAGTCTTGGACTGCACCCAGTTTATGTACTCCTGAGCATCACCACCCAGTCTGCTCACCAAGCACAAAGGCTTGGTCCTGCACAACTCCAGCAGAGCAGGCACATGGCGGGTGGCATCTGGGACATGAAGATTTCAGTCATTCAGATGCTGCTGCCAGATCCACTCAGTGCTGCAGCACAGCACAGGCCAGCAGCCTCTCAGCCATGTGTGCCAGGTGATGTTCAGTCCCAGTTCCAGGGCACACCTGTTCACAATGCAAGAGACCCACTACAGACTACAAGCTGAGCCAACTGAAAAGGAGGTTTTTAACAGCACCTTGAAAGAGGATGAAAAACTCAGGGGAGGGCTCATAAAGTGCCAGAGGCACATGAAAATATCCCAAACCAAGACATGATTTAAAGAGCCAAACTATTTCTGGCTCCAATGCCACTTCTTGTCCCTGCTACAGGGCTGAGAAGTATCACAGATCTCGTACCTTTGTTGATGTGACTGAAAGAGCAGTGCACATACCGAAAAGAAGAGTACAGAATGGGAATGAAGGTCTGGTAAGATTCCCAGAACGGTGAATGTTCCAACACAAGTTTTGGAGGGTTTTCAACGAGCACATGAAGCAACTTTGCTGCTTGTGAGGATGCTCAGGAAAGGGAGAAGTAAGAGACGGCAAACCATTCATGCTAGTATGAGTTCCATATTATGTAGTGGAGTAAACAGTGTGAAACATCTGTGTAACAGGGGCTTATTAAAAGTAGGTTGTGCCAAGCAAGTCCAAAAGAATTTTTCACTTGAGACAATGACTTTGCAGTTGCTAGAATTAATTTTTATTGCAAAAAAACAGTTGATATAATGCTGCATAATGAGCTTAAAGTAGGGAACTTGGAGCAAAGAAGGTCCCAAGGGGCAGAGCAGCAGGGGCTGGAGAACAGGCGGGAGTCCAGGTTCATCATCAGGGGATGCCTGCCCTGGGAGCTGGCATTGCCAAGCCTCTAGTGGGCTGCACACTGAACCCACAGAGGATCCAGTTCACAGACACATTCCTCTTGTGGGGCAGAGATGGACAGCAGGATTTTGTGAGCCTCTAACTTCAAAAGATCGGTGGCCATGACAGGCTGAGAATCTGCTGGGATCATACAAGCTGCCTCGTTCCTGCTTTTTAAAATAGTATGAGAATTGTGAAGCTGCAAGACAGGAATGTAGGCAGAGACTTGATGGATCCCTGTAGCTCAGCTGAGCAAAGCCCTGTTAATAACCTGAAACCCCTGAGGGAGGGAGGGACAGCCGGTTCTGGTTTTGCTTAACCATGGTCTCCTGCCATTACAACATTACAATATCAAAGAACTTTTTGTTGAGAGCTAGATACAACATCAAGTGCAGCCCCAAAAGGACCAGTCCTGAAGTGGAGCTAGGGAAGGGAAAGTTTAGGATAGATGCAAAGGGGAAAAAAAGCCTTAAATGTGACTGGTGTAAAACATTCCTACAAGCAGAGGGCTGAAAACTTAGTCACAGGAAATATTTACATAAAAATTAGATGCAGTTTGAGCAGAGAAGTTGCCATGAATGATTCAGTAAAGGGCTCAGAGTTCTGGCAGGACCCAGCTGTCCATCCCACCTAGTGGCCCACCCTAGTTAGTCACTGCTGGTGGCTTCCAAACAGCCCTGGGTACTCAGTGTCTCTACTGGGAAAATGATTAACCAAGACATTATTTTCAGCAAGAATTCTTTGGACATTTAACGTACTAGTATTTAAAAAAGAACAGAGGTGTATTATTTAGAAAACATTCCAGGAGTGTTTTTTTCCGGGAAAATGTATTTGCAGCGAGCACCAGGTGCTGTTGTGTTTTAATCTAAGAGACTCCTGTTCCAGCCCCAGTACTGATTACTCTCCATAAATCATGGTCAGTCTCACGTCCCCTCCATCATATCAAGGCACCCCTCCATGAACACATCCAGTTAGACATCCACTCAATTGATCATGTTCACTCAGACTTCACTCAGCTGATCCCAGACAGACAGCCTTCAACTGCATTATTCTTAATTGTCCACTGATGTTTGTAATTTTTATTTCAAATAACCTCAAACTGCAAACTAAAGGTGGTTCCTAGATATGACGGATGAAATAATATAGAAAAACGAATCGTATGACCCAAACCCCAAGTAACAAAAGATGTGCTAAAATAAAAGTGTTAATATAGAACCTTTTGCATAATTAGCAATAGCCTTACTAATACTTTGAATATTTTCCAATGAATTGTCTGGCCTACCTCTCATGAGACTAACTTCAAACAGTTGCGAATTAGAGCCTGGCTGCACTTGTTATGGATGGAGCCTGACAACAAAAACAAGTAAACCAAATGGTAACATACATTTCAGTGAAAATATAATTCTACTCTGTTAGTGAACTAATGGTTTTGACTGAGAATGTACATTTACCAGACTGTCACTGTGTATGTAATGAGTCAAATCTAATTTCCTATAATCAAAGTTGTAGACGGCTGCAAAGAAAAATGTTTAATTAGGTTGAATTATAACACTGAATTTTTAAGTTTGCTGATTGTGTATTGTTTCACTGTCCAGGTTTCTCCCCTAGTTTGAGGTCTCACTTCTGTATTTCAGAAATTAAGCAAGAGGCACATCTGGCAAACAGGTTATTTTGAAGGAGACTACACAGAAACAATTGAAGGAATTTGGACCTGACTTAAAATCTCTGAGACTGGAGCCTCCTTTTCCTGACAGGATCCAGGAAGCAGTGCTTCCATATTTATTGAACAATGAGAATATGTCAGTTTGTTCAAAATTATGGAAGTTCTAATAATCTCAATGTTACACCTATATTTGTGGTAGACCTTAATGAGAAGCACTGTCTCCCATAGGAGATGAACTAGTGGTTCCAGCCACAGCAGCCTGATAAAAATTCCCACTAGCAATAAATATCTCCCCACCTGACCTTGTACTTAGCTACTTCCTAAAAGAACTGTCTAAGGTCAGAAAGACCTGCTTCGGACTCACAACTCAACCTTTGAGTTTCGGGAGTGGGCCTGTCCACAGCTGAAGAGAGTCTTCTGGTTCCTTCCCACCAAAAACTTGTTCACTGCAGCCTGAGACGAATCTTTCCTATAACTGTGGTTAACCTCTTCCTATAGTTAGGCTTCTTATGATTCACCTATGCTAAGTATTTTGCAATTAAACTCCCCCATATAGCAAAGCAAGCCTTTATTACAGCTGCAGAAGGCTTCTTTGTCTCGCCGAACCGGGTCTTCTGCTTTTGTTCCCATGACTTTTTCCTAACGACTTTGCAAGCTCTCATCCCTGGATTGCTGCTGGGACCATAAGCTTCCATGAGATGGTTTTAGAGTACAGAGAGAAAAGGTGGTGATTCTGGCGGTGGCGGGGGATCTTTCAGTCTGCTTCATATAGACTTCTGCCCTTTGAGGTTAATAATTTGTTCTTTGGTGAAAAACAACAGTTTTATGCGATGGGTGAATCATACACTCTCCTCTAGCAAAATGAGCCCCCAAAAGAGATCAAGGTACATGTCTTGGGATGTTGCTAAAATCACAAACAGGTAACTGATGAAAAAAGGACATCTATCACTGTGGAAAAAATCTGTGCCATGCCAACAGCTCCAAAACCAAACGCAGGAAAATGAGGTCTAAAATGTAATATAACAGTGAAAGACACTTCTGAGTAAAAAGACACTATTGACAGTATCTAATTATTGGTGAAATCTATTAGGAAAACGTTTTATGTTCTGAAAGACTCCTCACAGTTCAGTAACAATCCCTCAGATTTTCAATATGAGGGCTTAAAGGCTTTTCAAAAAATTCAGGAGAAGAATGGTTTAGTTCCAAGTCTAAGACAAAGTTTGCTGTGTAGTTAAAAAGAGTAAATGAACTTGTGGATGTGACTCCTCTGTTTCCTTCTCACACAATGTCTTCTACACTTGAACGACAGAGCACAGAACCTGAACACGAAGGCTTCATGTTTTATTAATGGTGTCCAATTCATTTCCTGTTTTCATGCTGATAACCTACTGAGGGAGAGGAAGGGAACTCAGGTGGCAAGACCTCAGATCCATTTTTTTTATACCCATGAACAGTTCACAAGAGGGTATTTCACTGGCAAAATCTCTTTATTGCATGTATTACTGCATTCTCTGGGAAGCTTCACTGGGATGGCTTCTCTGCTGCTGGCACACACCTCTGAAAGAATAAATGTTTTCAAGGCAAGTTCTCTTCAAGGTGAAAGCTTTTAGGTTTTGGTTCAGCTAGTGCTCAGTAGTTATTTTCACTACTGTCCTTTCTACAGGACTATCCTCATAATACACCAAATTACTACCCTGGCAAAAATCTCCTTGTCAAACAAAATTAACATTAGCAATACCGTTCTTTGTTTCTAGAAATGCCAATTTATCCCCCATTAAAGACAAACCAACACAGTGGTCAGCCCAGCAGCTATTCAGAGATTTTTAAACTAAAATAATGTTAGTAGTCCTGCAGAATGGAGTGAAGACATCAGCGCTCAAGGAAGAATCCCCATTTTCCCATTTCTCAAGATGAAAATACAACAAAGGCCTGGGTCTCATGAAACACTGCTGCAGTTAACATAAAATAAATTCAGAGCAGAAAAATTGAAATTCCCCAGTGATTCTTGTACTGGCCAGAGATGCCCCAGTCTGTCTCAATGCTTCTCATTCCTTCAGAGCAGCAAATGCTTTAACAGCAATGACTTGCCTCCAAGCAGCTGCTTCCCATAACACCCCTTGGCCACTTTCCCAACGAGGAGAAAGCTCTTCTCTCCACAGCCTGTGAGCTGCCGGTGTGGTCATGCTCCATGGCGGGGGGTGGGGCTGCTCCACTGAGTTCTTGGGGTTTCTTTTAGGACATTTTTCCTTGAAAGATAACCAGAACTGCAATGAGATTGTAACCTCCGCTGCGTTGGCAGGCAGACGTGTGCCTGGAGGTGCAAGTGCGAGTGTGTGGTCTTGGGTGTGGGGAAGAAAGGAGAAGGGTGGTGACCTGAATGTTGGAATGGAGTTTAGAGCAGACCTTTTTTTGTTTCCCTTTTGTGTTTTTTGTTTTGCCTTTCCTTGCATTGGGAATCCCAAGCATGAAAAAGCAGGAGTTCCCTGTCCTAGCGGTAATGGAATGAAAGTATACCAGTGATGTGTCACCTTCTGTTTTGTGAGCTTCTTGGCTGTAGACAGCCACACTTTTAGGCCTTCCTCTGAAACCATGAGGACTAGAAATAGTATTATTTTTATCCATGAGAATGGGGAGTCTCATGTAAGTGAGGACCCGTGGAGCTGGGACACACAGGACTATCCAAACGCAGCCATAATAGTTCTAAAATACAAAAACTGACAACCTGATTTTCCTGCTATAAACATTGAGCTTGGGCCTAATATACACAGACCTGTCTGTTCACTTGAGACTCAATGCTCAATTGTTTTGTGTCTCAGTTATTTAGACCTGGACTTCCAGGGCTGAAAGAGAACTGAGGTACTCTTAAACAACAGACAATTTTTGCCAATCTCCAGTGACAGAGATTCCATATGTTTTCATGTTTTCTATTTAGTCATCCTTACTGCTCATTTCCAGATGCATAGCAGCTGGAAAAAGTCTCCCAAATTTCACTGAAATACTGACTACTGTTCAGTGGAGCGTACGAATTACTGTATGCCTTCAAATGACCCTCGTGTTTGGACACCTGAGCACAGAATTTGATTTTTTTTTTTTTTTTTCAAAATCTAAATAAAAGGTTAGACTGACTTTTCCAGCAATGAAACTAAAGTGTTAGGCAGTGCAAAGCATTAGAGGAGCTGCCATTACTGCACGTCTGACTGGACACAAAGACAAGGACCTACATTCCCATCCCTAGCACTAAGACATCTATTGCAAATAAAACTTTGTGAGTGGTTGGCTCACCCAACCCAGCTGGCGTTGCTGACGGTTTTGTTCTCTCTTTGAACTTTTACCTGATGACCGTCTCCCCACAGAGGGGCATGGTACTGTATAGAAATACTCTGTAGGCCTGTAACTATTGGCTCCCCAAACACACTGCCTGTGTACTGGCTTATGCTGGGCTTTAACATCAGAAAACAGTGACGTCCTTTGTGGAAGTGGCACTAATAATAATAGTAATAATAATAAATGAAAATAGTAATAAAAACCAGTGTGAGAAGTTTTCTGACTGAAAGGGAAAATTAATCAGTTTGAAATCACTGACATTCCTTTATGGTCATCTGCCACTTTGAATACTGATTATTCTCATGTTGAGCTGTAAGAGGAGGGGTATTTAGCACCGAAAAGAGAAGAGCCATCAACTCTCAAGGCATCACCAGGCTCTGCAGACAGGTATTGTCATAGGGTGGCATGTTATGTAAGAACTCCTTAAATGCAAGTTACTCTGTATTCTTGGCAGCAGACCACATAAAATTTCCCTTCAGATGTTGATGGTCTAAATAAATAAATAAATATGAAAATCACCTTATCATTTACAATGCAAATCTTGGAATGAAAGTTAGTAAATTAAGCTAGAGATTCAGCTAAATTAAGCTGGCATTCTATTCTGGTGCTTCAAACTCTGAAAACATTGCTGGCTGACAAAACAAGCCCTGGAATGATTAGCAAAAGCCCTCCTTCAGAGGCAGCAGACGAGCAATCCCTTTGAACCTTCACAGCACATCATAAACGCTCAGCAGAGTTACAGTGTGGCAGTCCCAGTGCTATCAATTATTTACCCTTTTTCTGTTTACCTTCAGGCAGCAAGTAATTATTTTTAAATATTAATTTAGTTGTGTCATGTACAGTTTGTGGTTTAGTCCTGAGATCTGAGATATAGAAAAGCAAACTGCATCTCAAATCACATTTAGCTGGTGACACGTTGATAGTCGGATCCCTACTTCAGCTACTCAGCAGCTACACTCAACTTCTCCCATCGTTAGAAACAGAATTCTTTTCATTGGAGGAAAGTGAAAGCAATTTTCTTAACAGGAAAAGACTTTTTTTTTTATTATTATTTTAGCCTAGAAATCTCAGAAATTGAAAAATCTATCTTATTCTAAAAAGTTTGCTTTTTTCAGATGAAAATTTTTCCTCTCCCCCTTTTTGTTTCCCTCAGAATTTTTCCCCCAAGTGTTTATTTTTCTTTATCCTCAGCTATTTTAGGCTTAAAAGAAGTTGGCTGTTGTTTCTGCAGCCCTAAGAGAAAAAAGTCTTGGAGACAAGGCCCACCTTCTTGCACTGAAATCGCCACGTCTTGGAACCTGACAAGAGAGGATGGTTCTTGTCAGCTGACGTGAATGTCTCTCCACAGGGGACTGGTTCTTTCTTTTTAAAAGTTTATACTAGAAAAACACTCACTTTGATATCTCTGCATGAATGCACAGATATGTGCCCACAGAGAGACTGATGCAGTATCCAGTTCAGAGAAAACTACTGATTCCACTGATGACAGCAAGAGTGGGATCTTCCTGAGGAAGAATATTTTTGAATTTTGGAGTAGTTTGGTGTTAATTTTTTTGGTCCTGTTGCGCTTTCAGCTTTCTCTTAGTATCAGTTCATGAAAAAAGCCTTGATTTTTTCTGCTTCTGAGACAGAATCAAGGAGAAATGGACTTCTGAAAATCAAACTTGCGTAACTTCACTGGTGTTGCTGGTGTTCTGGTGGCACTTGTCAGCCTCAGCCATTCATTTCCCATCCTGCTAGGTTCTACGTGATTCTATCAACACCAGAAGCAGCTCTTTACAAAGAACGTGCAGTCACAGTTTGAACTGAGATGCCGCACTGAAAAGCAAAAATGAGAAAAACCAAAAGAAGATCCAGGTGCTCCCAGGAACAAGCTAAGGTGTAACACTGTTCCAGTGAAGGAATGTTTGTAAAATTACCTGGTGAATGTCATTGTTTCATGAAGAGAAAAAGCAGTTCTGTTGAAACAGAAGTGTCACAAAAGTAGTCATCAAACCTGCAGCAAAATTGGGAAAACAGAAACAGCAATTTAGTGTTCACTATTAAGGCAAACATGCTTATTAAGGAAAATCAGCTGTAGAATTCAGCTCTTCAGCCACAAGTGGTAAACAGTGTGGGCTTGTCACAACCTGTGCTTTATTTGGTCTGTCTGTAGATGCCTCCACAACAATATGACACAACAAACTGGAGGAACAGAGTGAGCTTCCTGATCGTTATTTAAATTAATGAACTTCCATCACTTCTATCTGATCCGTGGGCATTGTGTCAGTGTTTGCAAACATCTCTGAGCCGGGGAAATAACTTTAATTTTGTTGGCTTGGCTCCCATTTACCTCAGTAACAGCAGTGACCAAAAGCTGCCTGAACAGACACCAAGTTTCTCTTAGTCTTGGTGAAGACATTTAGATCACATCATTTAACTAAGTCATTTGTCCAAGGTGAATGAGGACAATGGCTGAAGAACCAATCGTGTTTTAAGGGTAACAACGGTGAGTCTACTCTACTCTTGTCAGCAGATGCTGGGCCAGCGCACCCTGTTCCTGCAGCAAGTAGGCAGAAAACCACAGATCTCAAAAGTGAATCAGTGCTTTCAAAAGTGTGAGCTGAAGCTGAAGCACCGTGGGCCAGGTGTGGAAACAGCAAGAAGTATGAAATACCACTCCTGTGTCATTCCTGAGTGTAACATGCCTTACTACATTGCTTGCAGTGTAAGTGCAGCAATCAGACACCCTGGTTTCAGGCAGAAAGCAGCCTCTTCTCAATTCAAGTTCTCTAAGAGCTTGACAAGACCCAAACACCACTAGCATCTGAATTCAGACTTCAGCCTAGCTCTTGTTCTTGATACTTTTCACAGAAGTGAATCCCACAATTTGTTGATGTGATATCATTGTGAAGCAAATAGGATTGCCTGTGATGCCTTATAAATTTTATGTGGTCATCTGCTATTTTTGGACACAATTTTCTACAGGTAATTCAAGCAAATGCAGGTAGAAAAACTTTTGTGTCTGAGCCCCCCCCCCAATTTCTTTGTCTTTTAAGAGTTATTCACACTCGTAAAGCGATTCTGGTGCGTGTGAGCTCGGCTGGTACCCGAGGCAGAGGAGGGCTGAGAAGGAGGAAGTCTGAGGAGAAGGGCTGAGAAGGGGAAGGGCTGAGAAGGGGAAGGGCTGAAGAGGGGAAGGGCTGAGGAGGGGAAGGGCTGAGGAGGGGAAGGACTGAAGAGGGGAAGGGCTGAGGAGGGGAAGGGCTGAGGAGGGGAAGGGCTGAGGAGGGGAAGGGCTGCTCTGCGCTGCTCCGGCCGGGCAGAAGCGCTCTTGGCGCTGTCCGCGGTGCTGAAGGGCGGACCCCGAGCCCCGGCTGCCCTTCCACGCACTGAGCCGCTCGGGCAGTTCGGGCGGACAGCAGCTCCCGTATTATCGCGGGGAAAGCGAGCCCTACCATGGGTTAGGTAAGAGTAAGTGTGGTCTGTTTGGTTTTTAGCTCAAGATGAATTCTGATTACCACAGACGGTTTTCAGGGACAATCAGGGCAGCAAAGCAACCAGTGACATGCAGAAAAGGCTGATAAAATTGCAATGAAACGTCTGTTGACATTGATTTTGAGCCTGCGGGCAGAGATGAATGATTGAAAGACTAGGCTTGTTAAAGCTAGAATGCTTTTGATTTCTCTTCTCTGTGCTGAACAAGATTTAGCTGGAGGGAAGTTAACAATCAGTTAATTGACATTGAATTAAGCATGAAATGCAGTATAACTACTTTTCTTCTGAAGTACTCTTCAACAATGTTTTAACAAGGTTTTCAATTATTGATTATTGCTTATAACACACAGTAGATCTTTTATTTGTTTTAAAATTTCATGTCCTTCAAAAATATCAACTCCAGTACTCTCTGTAGTTCACCTCTCTGCTAATGGAAACCAAACAAATAATCAAAGAAAAACTGTAATTTCTTTCTGGCAAAGCATCATAGCATAACACATCAGTTATCTGGGTCAGGTTAAGGAACAGATATTCCATAAGAATTTTAGGAAGTCCACTGTATCCTTCAGCAAAGATGGGGAAATTGAGAGAGAACTATGGTGTATTCACAGAGAACTCGCTGAACTGATCATGCCTTTGGGACATGTTGTGGTTCAGCCTTGGCAGGCAGCTCAGCACCATGCAGCAACTTACTCACTTTGCCACAGTGAGACGGGGGAAACAATCAGAAGAGTAAAAATGTGAAAACTCGTGTGTTGAGATAATAGTTTAAGAGGTAAAGCAAAAACTGCATGTGCAGGCAAAACAAAACAACTAATTCGTTCACCACTTCCCATGGGCAGGCAAATGTTCGCAATTCCCAGGACAGCAGGGCTCTGGAACAGCTAAGTGTGACTCGGGAACACAACCACCATTTCCCTGAATGTTGCCCCTTCTTCCCCACAGCTTTTATTGCAGAGCATGATATCATACATTGTGGAATATCTCCTCGGTCAGTTGGGGTCAGCTGTATCCCCTCTCAGTTTCTCCTTCCACTCCAGCCTCCTCATGGGGGAGAAACAGTCTGAGAGGCAGAAAAGGCCTTGATGCTGTGTAAGCAATGTTTGGCAGTAACCAAAGCATCAGTTTGTTATCAATGCTCTTTTCCTCTCAAATGGAAAAGGCAGCACCATATGAGCTATTATGAAGAAAATGAACTCCAGTCCCACCAAAACTGGTACAGAATAGTAATAATACTTGAAGAACTATCACATGCATGAGCAAAAAAAGAGAAATGTTCTTTTGCTGCATCTGAGAACCAGGAATGGTACTGACAGCAGTGGACATAATCATCACCAGTGCAGCTGCTTATGCTGCTCATCAGCTACAGCAGGGTTACTGCTCAGCACACGCTGAGGTAGGGAGGTGGAAAAATCTATGTTGCTACTTGTTAGGGAGAGCGTGAGAGCCCAAGGTTTCTCTGAGTATTATACTGAATGCAGCAGTACAATGATCAGGGAAATACTGGTAAAAACCAAACACAAGAAAAGACAGATTTTTGTGTGTTTAGAAGAGCTTACTATTGTACCAGTGGACATCACTCCTTAAGGTAACTGGTGTCTCACATCTGAGATGTTCTCATTTCCTTACAGAGGTACAGAGGCTTGGGGAAGTCAGTGTCTTCAAAGAGACCTCTACCCTGTCAGCAGCTCTAAGATAGTGGTCCTTCTATCTCTGATCTTCTTGGTCTTGTTTATCCAAAAATTCCTCTTGACTGGGAAATCACCAGAGGCAAACGTTTGTCACCATAGGAGCATGCTTACCACCACTATCAAAACCAAAACTTTTCGTAAAATGTGAGTCCCAAGGGCTTTCATGCTGACAGCAAGGCAGGTGCTGCTTGGCTGTGAGGAGACAACTGCAGGCAGCAGGGCTGAGCCAGATGGGGCATTGTGGGATCAATGTGTTTCACTGAGTACAGAAAGGTGAGTGTGCACACAATGGCAGGTAAAAGCACTTGTGGGAATTTCTCTCCCAGTTCACTGTAAATGGGACAAAGAAAATCTTTCCAGTGACTCACAACATATCTAGCAGATTGCACTGCCTACAGACTTTAACTCTCCAAGGGGAAATCGGTGACACTGTTCTCCCTTTCTGTTCTCCAGTGGTGCACCACTTTCCTTCTATTCTCATCAATAGCCAGGGAATCAGTTTAAGGTTTGGTTTGTTGCTTTTTTTTGAAAATCAAATCTAAGCTTGTAGAGCACAATTTATCAAGCAAGAAACACTGCCTAGGGGGAGTGGAGTGCTGGAAAAGGGAGAGAGACAGTATTACTTCAAGCTCTGAGTTCACACAAAGCATTCCCGTTCAGCAGGTGTAGACATCAGAATAAATAGCCTTCTGGCAATCTTCCAGATGGCCTAAAACTCCAGGCATATTCGGCTTGATTACCTTAGATTTTTTTCAGGCTTACTGTCTCTGCACTTACTTGTTCTACATCCCTTGCCAGCTACAGAGAGCCAGCTGTGTCTGGCCTATTGTATGAACATCTGGTTCTGACTGTCATATCCAGCTGTGAGTCTTCTGCAATACAATTTCATTACCTGCTAGTACAGACAAGTGCAAAATAACCAGCAGTGGAAGAAACAATTTTTAACTACTCATTCACAGAAAAGGCGGTCCAAATAAATTGTGGCTTTTCAAAACCATGTCCAAGTATAAATGATCAAACAGGGAGAATATTGGGCAGGTACTCTAAAGTGCAGCAGCCAGACACAGTTATGTACTGAAAGGAAGGGGTGACTGTTATTTCCTTGTCAAATGATTATTTTAATTTTTAATCTGCTTCAGCCTATCTTGCTAGATGTCACATAGGTCTGTATCCTAATTTGCAGTAATTGCTACTAGTAATCACCAGTGACAATGCTGTCTTTCTGAATCCTGAGACCAGATTCAGGCACTTTAATACAAATGCAAGCCTCAAGGAAGCATGCGAATGACAAGGAGAGCTGGAGATTCAAGTTCATATCCCACAGGCAAGCCTGGGAGACGCAGGCAGGCTGAGC
Organism: Dasyornis broadbenti; assembly: GCA_013397935.1. Taxonomy (NCBI): domain Eukaryota; kingdom Metazoa; phylum Chordata; class Aves; order Passeriformes; family Dasyornithidae; genus Dasyornis; species Dasyornis broadbenti. Next base: position 1,334,885 of record VZRN01005389.1, read on the forward strand.
AGGTGAGAAGTACTTCCATTGCCTGTGCTAAGTGGCTCCTGCAGCTGCTGCTACACCGTAACAGAGAGCCGTGGGCCCAGTGCAGGAGGAGTTTCCTGCAGAAAGAGGGAGAGGAGAATTTCACATGTGTAGGTGCTAGTGGCGCTATGTGTGCTCACTGGAATCATTGGTCTGGGCCAGACTGTTCTCAGCTGTTCCCCAGTGAGGACAGATATGAATTTGGAAAGAAGAGGAGGAAAGAAGAGACTGAGAATATTGATATTTTCCTGCATGTCTTTGGCTCTGTGAAGGAGCAGCCAATTTTCTAACCCACTCAGCTCATGGGTGTAACTCATGGCACACACAGCGCGCACTGCCACAGGAGAGCATAGAAAACTTCCCTATGACAATGTAAACCTGGAAGAAATGAATGTTTACCAAAGCAGCCCTGTAATGAAGATGGAACAGGACTCTCGTGCCTCACATATCAATACAACTGCTAAACCCACAGTAGGATAAAGCCTCAACCTGTGCAACTTCTTTGCAAGAGCCTAATTTTATGCCACACTTTTATTTTAGCTACTGGTCCTGGTACAACTACCACAGCCTGTCTCCAGCCAGGGTACACCATGGTGTTTGTACAACCTGTGTTCCATATTCTCTGAAAGCCAATCACTGTGAGAGATGCTAATATCTCCTCCATTCCCTCTTCAGACAAGCACACACTATCCTGTACATTATGGTGGTTTTCAGCCTCAGTGTGCCCGTGCAAGCAGTATGCTCAGAGAGAGCTGGAGGCAGTGCTGCTCTTACCTGCCCTTCCAAATGTAGCACTATTTCTCTCCTGGGGGAAAATTACAGGTTCTTCTCAAAGAGGATTAGTTCTCATTCCCCACACATTTCTTGGCTACTCATCCAGGCTGCTGGTCTCATGGGGAAAGTCTTCCTAACACACTACTTCTCGTTCAGTTTGGCTGATGGAACTCTCTGGGTTCCACAAATTCCTCCATCCCCCTATTCTGGATGCATTTACTTGTCAAGACCAGGGAATGTAATTAGAGGAAACTGATCCCAGGAAGCCTCTCCCACTTCTGGCAGCTGACAGAAGGTGTGAGCTTAGCACAGCTGAATTCCACACCTCAGTCACACCCTTTGGAAACTCTGCAGTACATTCACCATACCAACAGATCACAGTGCCAGCCATGGTGACCACCTACAATACCAGGTCACGGACCTGAAAAGAACAGCAGTGCTATTTTATTATACTCTAAGTAGTGTCTCCCTCGCTTGCAATCACTGGCATTTCCACTTCTCCCTGCCTTTGAGCAGTAAAAAATGTTTTGTGCATTAGTCTTCCCCTCTCTAGTGTTTTCTTTTGGATGAGTGGGTTTTAAGGCCGGCTTGGACAGCTGAAGGCTTTTCCAGTCTTGATTTTTTGGTTGGCTCTTTTTGTTTCTAGGGGAAACTTTCAGACCATACCGAGACAGTCTCCTTCACCAACCATTCCTGATGGCCCAACAGGTTCCCACTGTACTAGTTACTCTCAATGGTAATATTAGAATAATTATATATAACGTAGGGAAAAGGACCAACCAGTATGTGCTTCAGTAGGTTACAATGTTTTGAGTTGCTTTTGCTTTCATAGGTTTTCTGCCAATTGGGAATTTTCCCTGAAGAAAGTTTCAAAAACCTTCCCAGCCTCTAGGAAACTATTTGTTTGGCACAGTTAACTTTAGGAGCTCTTAAAATTTTGTCAAACACATCAAACCAAATGGCCTCCAGGTAAAGATCTTGCATAGCAAGTTTCAACCCACACAAACTTCTAGTGCTAGCTTGTGAACCCCTGGAAACACAGGCCTGCAAAGGACACTGCAAACAGAGGGAGACCCACTAAGGCTTTGATCTTCTATCAAAAATGAACAGAAGTAGTTTCCTTTTTTCCAGCAGAGCTGGTGCACTGGTTGTGTGGTACCTGTTTATCCGTTTGTTTTGAATTTAACTGTAAGTCTTTGAGACTGAAACTGCCAGTCCTTGTAACAAAGCCTTTTATGAAATGGGGACCTAGTCCTGCCTGGAAGCTGCTTTAATATGGTTAATCATGATAACCAGCCTCAAGGCCTAGCTCTCTGTCCTCTTCTCCCCCCAGGCCTTACCAAGTGGTAAGCAGTCTTTCTGCATATACCTTTCCAGAACTCTACCTTGTGGTACAACAATCATACACACAACTCTCAACGGGCTCTTGTAGGAAACTCTGAGTAGAGGATGTCCAGTGCCAGTGGGAAGAAGGCTCATTCCCAAAGGAAGCTGATGCTAAATGAATTCTTGCACACCCAGCCTTGGTACCAGGCCACATTCAACACAAATGAGAATACTGTGATCAAACCTGATAAAATTAATTTGTATAGATGCTACATATAATCCATGATGAAAGTTCAGTTTTTTAATTATGCAAAAAAATGGAAGTAAATGATGAATTACTCAAGACACAAGTGTGTCTTTACGTTGGTTGGTGCCTTTGACACTTGCAGATGTTTGTCATATTTACAATGCAGTTTGAGCTCAGGTAACTCCAAGGACAAAGGTAACGCAGAGCACCATGTCAGGGCCTTTCCAATGTACCTGTATGTCTTTTTTCACTATACCTAATAAAGTTCATATGACAAAAGGTGACATGCTGTATGTGTTTTATCTCATTATTAATTAAGCATATTTATCTCATAAATCAGATGTGACTCGAACCACAACATCAGTAATTAAATTAAATATTGATGTGTGATGGTTCTGTGCCGAGACTGTATGGGTAAGTGGAATTGCCATTTCTAATTAACATCTCGCAGAAGTAGCCCCATTAGGTTTCTTAGTTAAATTTCAAAGTAGTAATAGTAACAAAAGTGTAACTACCACTTAACAACACTAATTAACAGGACCCTCATCAGGTTTGATGAATGTCTTCACCCTGTTTTGAAGGCTGTTGACTAGACTTTTGTTGTATTATTGTGAGACTGTGGACTATTTAGAACTGGTAACTCCGCTGTGCTTCACCTTCAGGTTTCTGTGGAAAGGCTGCTTATTTGCCCTTTTGAAGAAACAGCCCCTAAGATGACCCTCCCTGCCAGAATTTCAGCAAAGGATCAGCCTTCTTTCTTCTCAGGAGTACATTGCATGTGTATGAGAGGCTGTGTCTGTCGAGAGAGGCTGTGTCTGTCTAGAGAACCCCCTGCCCTGTCTCAAACATGCAAGGTTGGGTGGTGCCCTGGGTTTTGAAGTGTTACTTTCTGCCTTATTATAGAGAGCAATTTCTCCTCGGAGAAGACTACGAGGATTTATTTTGTTTTTATTCAACACTCATTAAATTCCAGTGCCTTATAAGCAGTTCAGTGATGATATCTGATTCTGATTACCATTCTACTGCATGTAGAACTGAGAATACAAAATTACTTCACTTGGGATTAGATATAGATTCCAGACAGGATTTCAGGGTGAAGTCCAACTATATCACTACTTGGAGAACATAACTCAAATAGTAGTTTTTACATAGTCTGGGTAAGTTACATCATTTGAAGTGGTTAATACTCATATTCATTTAACTACTATAGATGCTGTTCTCAGCTGTAACCAAAAAATAAAAATCAAGTGCATTATGAGATTGTTCCCCAATTTGTATTTTAGAAACTATTTCAAAGCCAGTCATCCTTCCCAAGAGTCAGAGAAAATAATTTTCCAATAACAAGGGTCATTCTGCTGCTCTTAAAAGTAAATGAAAATATAAGGCATCATGTCTAACCAAGTGTCTCAGGACTGCTGCAAAATCATCTTGAGCTTCTGGCAATAAGAAGAAAGTCAAACACCAATTTTCTTCCCTTCTTTCTGGTCACAGCCTATCTTGTCTGGGTTAAAGATGTTTGTTATTCTCTATAATGAAAAGGTACAAGCAATATTTCTTATTCCATCACCACCATATCTGTCTGCCCTTTTTACTGCTGTTTCTTCCACAAAAGTCTTCCTCTTCTATTTTATTTACCTCCCCACCTGTGCACAGAGCAAGTCACAATTTGTGTTTTAAAACTCCTTAAAAATTTGATTAGGAAAAGTTTGGATATTTTTACTTAAACATGCTAGTCCAACAGCACAGAACTGAGCTCAATCACATGAAAAACAATTTGCTAAAGTGGAAAAACAACAGTGAAGAAACATACACCTGTATGCAGACAGATGGATCATTTAAAAATTAGCAAATATTCCTGGTAATGGGAACAGTCAGAATTTTTCTTGATTTTTATATCTTCAAGTATTTTCTAGGATTGGCTGGTTAAGTAACCCTAGAGATGACCACTTGACAATGCAAGTAGCTGGTTTAAAAATCTGTGTCTGCTGGGAGTCCAGTCTCAGCTGAGCCATAGGTCTCACGGTCAGAGTTTGACAATCTATGGCTCTTACAGACACAGGTCTTCCACCACCACCACCACTCCCATTGAACACTTCAATGTAGACCATCCATCAGCAGCAACCAGCTTTTGCCCAGCATCCTAGACCTGTACTTCCATCACTCCATCTGTGCTGCATATTGCGGTCTTGTCTGGTCGCTCAGCCTGACAGAGAGCATGCCAGGCGCTCTAGACAAGCTGAGGAGGAGCCAGGCTCTTTCAGCCCTCAGAAACAGCATGGCTGCATAGAAAAGGCTTTTTGGTCCTTCCTGGAACCCAGTTGGCAAGAAAAGTCTGAAGTGAAATGGAAAATGTGAGACCTCGTTCTAGCAGATACTGCTCCACAGGCAGCACAGCACCTAGCCGGTGGGGAGAGACTTCTTTTGGTCAGGTCCGAATGCTACCTGGGCCGGTTTAGCAGGTATAAGAAAGCTTAGAAGTTCTCTGCATGCAGATACTAAATGCAAATGTTACCTGTGACAAGTGCAAACATATTGCTCATGTTATAGTGAAGTAGCAGAACAAGATCTCTTATTTCTTTTTAAAGAGCAGATTCATACCTGCTTGTAGGATGAATCTCCCAAAGCACTTTGGGATGCAATTTTGACTGCTCTTTTCCTAACCCACTAAGGGCCAAATGAATTATCCCTTTTGCTAACCAACGAGGCTGCCTGTCACATTTACTGATACTCCAACCAATGTCTCAAACAAATTTTTAGAAGAATGTACAGTAGCTAAGTAGCAAACGTTACCATCCTTTAAATATCTGTGTATATTTCTTGAAGAACGTGACCTTCATTTTGTATTTAGGATTTTTTTTCTTCTCTACTGTACAGCCATATTCTTGATTGAATTGTGAGTATTAATATATTACAATTTCAAATCTACCAACAGTTTTTTGGCTACTTCTCCTTGAAAGATGTACTTTCCTTTATTAAGATTCAGAGGAATTATAAAGCACATAGCTAAAGGTGGATCCATTGGAAATAGTTTCCTACACGCCAAATCTTGAGACACATAAAGTGAAACAAACTTCACCATGCATGTATGAAATCGTATTACCTTTCACATTTTTTCATCTTTCACCCTTCACATATTGATTTATGAATATGGTACATACTTAATAATATTTTAAATGAATAATATTTTATTTAATAATATTTTAAAGATATAGTGTATTATTGTGTTTTGTGTGGGTGCTGTTAACCTACTCATCCAAATCCAAGCCACAATCCTATCTCAACCTAAGTAAGAATTCTCCCTGTGTGCAAACAAATAGACATTTCCCTCTGAGATAAGGTTCCTGCAAGAACTCTCATTTTATGACTGATTTTGGCCCAGTGAGGCAGAGCTGCCCTTTGCTCCTGGCTGCCAGTGGACACCCATCTCCTTGGTCCTGCTGTAGGACTGCACTACCCTTGCTCATGTTTGGCTTCTCAGGGCCATGGCCAGAACCTCACACAAACCACATTGCACACACTCATAACACTATTTTGTCCATTGTAGTGGTTCATGACGTGGAATACAGGTATTTTGTAATGCCAGTGGTCACTGCTGATGGTATTACTCTAAGAAAGGGCACAAAAACAACCGAAAAAGGAGAAGACGTGGTGAAGAACAAGCCTGGTCCGTAAGGGAGAGATGTTTATGGCAGAGGAAGAACAGAGAAGATAAATTACTCTTTTAGTAAAACAACTCGCATTTCAGACCAGCTCAGGACCCTGGGTTATTGCCAGACAAGTCTGCTCCCTAAAAATGTCAGCACCAGCCTCTGCTAGGGCTTGCCAGGTCCTCCATCGTTTCACCCTGTTCCCATGCCCACTCACTCATTCCAATAATGTTGAGCTCTCAGTTCCCTCTTCAAGCCAAATAAACATTGATAGCAGTGTAACCATCCAGATTTCATGCTTTTAAATAGCACATGCTGTATTCAATGAATTTCAAAGACATGCTAAACCCAAATTACTGCTATCCATGGATCTTGAGAAGCTTTTATAAATGGCTGCATTACAGTGTAGTACAAAGCAGTGATTTCCATAATGCTTGTCTAATGTATAGAGCATTTTACATAGAACAGGTCCTGTTTCATCTTGAAATGCTTTTTAATTAATTCAATTCATTAATACTGCTTGTCATGGATAAACTCTTGGGACTTAACAAAAACTTTACTTCAGCAGTTGTCAACACATTTCATTAAAATATATGTTTTTGAATGCTTTCTGATAACATCACTATTCTTCATATGTAGAGTGCAGTACTTAAATGTATTAAACAGAAGAAGGGAGCTAAAAAAAAAATCTTTGTATTGACAATGCTGCATTTGGACATGAGAAATGGGTGGGCAATCTAGGCCTCATTTTTTTCATGAGCCCTAAATTAGCGAAATTGAAACCTGCTCCACAGTCTGTATGGAGCATCCTGTTCATAGAATCCAGAAATGGTTTGGGTTGGAAATGACCTTAAAGATCATCCAGTTCCACCCCCCAGTTCCAACATTCTACCAGACCAGGTTGCTTGAAATCTGGCCTTGAACACTTGACAGGCATGGGGCATCCACAGCTTCTCTGTGAAAACTGTTCCAGTGCCAAATGAAAGGTGTTCCTTCCCATGGCAGCAGTGTCTGACTAGATGATCTTCAAAGGTCCCTTCTAACACAAGCCATGGTTCTGTGAAGAATATAAGAACATTACTGTTCTGGAGGAAATTAAGGAAGACTTGTTGTGGACTCCCATTTATAGCAATCTATAATTAGAGATTGTATTTGGACTAACCTAGGGATGTGTTCATCACGAGGAAGAGAAATGTTCTCTTCATAATCCCACAAGGCAGCCTATATGCTTTCAAGCTCTGCTTCCATCTCAGAATACATTTCCCTCTCATTGCATCACCTCTGAGATACCCAGTGAAACACCTGTTACCACAGCACAGGAAAGAAAATGCTGTTTCCCCTGTGCAGCAATTTCCATAGAAGCAAACCATCTAAGACAGGGTGACAGCCATAAATGACTATTCAGGAGTTCAGAACATTGGACCTTTAAACTGCATACCTGGACAGAATGATACCTGATGGTCTGCATGTCATGAACCAGAGGAATACTCTGCTCTAGGTAAGGAAGAGAGAATGGGATCCCACTGGACAATGTTACGTCCTGGATCATAGACAATGTTTTCTTCAAACAGATGAAACCTGCTCTGTAAGTCCTCCCAGCAATCCATGTCTCTGTCTGCTCTGCATGGAAATGCACTGGACAAGGAACAAGACTGGAAAACTGGCTTTCTCTTGATGTATGAATTACAAAAACACCTTTATTTTAAACAATAGGGGAAAAAAGTCAGGGTTTTGTTTGTTTGTTTGGGTTTTGGGTTTTGG